>JAYKKT010000084.1:1340000-1857500 GCA_036023115.1 Brasenia schreberi | reverse complement strand
CAGGTAAGAACTTTATCAAAATATTTTTGAGATTCCTATATATGTCAGAGGAGGGGCATACTACAAAGGTTTTAAGGCAAGAGTTTAATAAGGTGATATATGAGGTTAGGCTAAAGAATGTAGTCCAATTCATTACAAATAATACAATTAACTATAAAGTAGTTAGAAAGGAATTAACAATTAATTATAAGACTTTCTATTGAACACCATGTGCAACTCATTGTTTAGATCTCATCTTTGAGGATATTGATGAGATAGATGAGATAAAGGTAATAACTAAATGTTGTCAAAATATTACCAAATTTATCTACAATCATGCTTTTGTATTATATATGATGAGAAGATATACAAAATGGTGTAGAATTCTTTCGTACAATCGTAATTTGGCTTGCAATTAATTTCTTATATGTACGAAGCATTATGATACAAAAGCAAGGCTTGAAGATAATGTTGTCTTTAGATGAGTGACAACAATTTGCAGAGTTACCTCAAAATAGAAGAACCAAAAAGCTAAATATGATTTTAGAGACAGTCTTTAGGAATATATGTTAGCATGTCTGTGTTAAACTATTGAGGATTAAATATTTTTTAGTAAAAGTTTTGAGATTGACTAATAGCGAAGAGAAATCATCTATGAGTTATCTTTATGAAGCCATGGATAGGACAAAAAAGTAATCAAAAGTAATTTCAATAAAAGAAAGATGAATTATATACCTGTATGGAACATTATAGATAACAACTGAAACAAACAACTGCATCAGTCTATTCATACAATAACTTATTACATAAACCCAATATTTAGGTATTCAGTAAGCTTTAAAAAAGATGATAAGATAAATTGAGGTATCATTGATTGTATAAACAGATTAGTCCCTGATGAAAGTAGAGTAGATGCTATATATTGAGAGATGGAGATCTACGATAATGGTCTTCACTTGATGGGTTTGCCTGTAGCAATTTGTAATCGCACTAATATGCGCCTAAGTAAATTGTTTATCTTTATATTTAAGTTTCTTAAATCTTATATTTATTGTGAAGTAAGTCCCTGATCTTTGTCTTTTACTATCAAATGGTTGGTGAAATAGGTTTAAAAGTGATTGTTCAAACCTTAGAGATTTGCAATAAGAGTTCTAAGCCAAACCTGTAGTGTAACGGGTTATAAAAAGAATTGGAGTGTCTTTGAACACATCTACACAAAAAAGCGTAACAAGTTAGAACATAAGAAGCTTAATGACTTAGTTTTCATCCGTTATAACATGCGGCTCTGACAAATGTAATCTTGTATTAGTTATTACTTAAAGATTCAATTCAATATTTTATTTGACTTCAATTGTTAATGTTATTTACTAATTACTTATCTTTCTTTCTTGTAGGCAATTAAAAAGTTAAATAGAGAAGAAAACCAATTTGATCCAATAAGTTTGAATAATTTTGATATATTAGAGGAGTTGATTATGGAAGATAATAAAGCAAATGCACTCCTAACCGAAGAAGACATTACATGGACTAATTTGAAAGGAGCACAACAATAATATCATCAAGGGGATAAAGATTTTGATTACGAAGAAGAAGGTGGTGAGGATCTTTACCAAGGAGAAAATGAAGATTATTTACTTGATGATCCTGATTACAATGTATAAATATATTTTTTTCTAATTATGAAAGTTGTATTTTTTCTAAAGTAATAATGTCATGTAATGCTTCAAAATATATAATTTCTTTTTTAATTATTGAATGGTGAATGATGAATATGTACTATATTTTGCATTATATGAATTTTTTACAATTATCATATTTTTTCTATTTTTTAGATTTTTACCAATTTTTTAGTATTAAATTATGATATGGGGTGATACGATATAATACATTACAATATGAATCATAGACTAAAATGATACGCGATATGATACGTATCGAAAAACGCTGACCATAAGTGTTTGAAAAGATATAAATGACACCTTTATTATATTCAAAACCACAAGCAAATACAAGTAAACATAGGTTTGCATTGTTTTAAATTGATAGCATCCAATCACTCTAATGTGTTACACGTACACCCATACCCACATATATATATATATATATGTATATATATATGTGTGTGTGTGTGTATATATATATATATATATATATATATATATATTATATATATATATATAATATATATATGTTGAGTATTTTATTTTAAAAGTTAATTTGATTCATTCTGATCTTGTTGAGATCAACATCCCTAATTTTTGGATAAAAATGACGATAAGCTCATGAGAATCGATTGTATATGAGATTATATATGTTGGAAGATCTCTTCGTTGATAGCTATCTAAATCATGAGATTTGATTGACATTGTCATAAAACAAAGAGAAACAGAAAGAGGCCACACATATATGGTCTGACCAAGTTTCACGTTCACTTTCGTAAGATCTACATGTTCTATGGGTTGGGTTGGTTACACCCATGGATTCTAGGTAACCACATACTTTGCCGGTGGTGTATCATATTAAGCATTTGATTTGATGTTGAAGAAATAGACTTGGATTTAGATGTTCTAGTATGGATCCAACAGGAGCTATCAAGAAGAATATCTTTCGTGTAGGGGCATTTCAGTCTTTAAACTTTCTTATTATAAATTGTAAACCCACTAGGGTTACCATAAGTTTTTTTGTGTGAAAAGAAAGGAGAGAGAGAAGGGTGTTGCAACCAAGAAGCAGCCAAGCCCCTTTTCCTCCATCTCCTAACATATTCATATATTTTGCTCTAATACATTTTAAGAAAAATCAACATGATATTAAAGCCTAATCGGTGAGATTAAGAGTGTTTCTTCTGCTTAATTGGTCAGTGTAAAGAAGACCGAGCAGTGATGGACTACAGATCATGCATGTGTGGTGTAGATCGGGTAGTGCAGATTTGAACGATCTTGTGTGAAGAGAAGACCATAAATGTGGGTTGTGCAGAGGTGGTGTTGCTCAAGAAAAAATGGACAACTATGTCTCATAAATGGAAAGTTGTTGATTATGCATATGTGTTGAGTAGTGAAAAAGAAGAAGGCTTCCAAATTAAAAACATCAAACTGGATGGGAATAATTACCTATAATGGACATGATCTATTGAGCTTGCAATCGTGGCAAGAGAAAGGTGGGAGTATCTCATAGGAAAAATCTCTCGACCAAGCATTGATAAAGAGAAAATACATTGGTGAGTGCATGGTTGATTCAATGTATGAATCCAACTATAAGATATACCTTTATACTTATTGAATCATCTATTGATATATGGAAGGCAATTCATGATGCATATGCTCAAAGGAAGAATATTGCAAAAAAAATACGAAATCATAGAAAAGGTACACAAATGTTGTCAAAGAGGAAGACTGATAAGTGAATACTATGCTAAACTCATAGGTCTATGGGAAGAGTTACAATTCTTTTCTAGGACCAAATATCACACATGTGCATGGGAACACAATGAGGAATTTGAGGAATAAAAAGAATTTGATTTACTTTGGGGAGTATCACTTGAGTTTGAGGTTGTTAAAAATAATATTTTAAATAGGGAAGAACTTTCACCTCTTAGTAGAGTTTGCTCCCTATTATTAAGAGAAGAAACCACAAAGAACCTTGAAAAAGAAGGTAAGATGGGACTGAAAACACAATATTTGTGAGACAGAACTCTACTTCTGGACATCGAGGTAAGAGAGCATTTGGTGGCAGAAGAAGAGGTCCATCACAACCAATGTCAGATGAGAAAGATAAATTGAATCACACTGTGGTAAGTCTCGGCATATGAAAGAAATCTATTGATCTGGTGGGTCAACCCAATTTTAATCACAACAAGGCATACTACAGTTATAATGGTGATAAAGCATCTCATGAGTCTGGATTAGACTCATTAGCATGAATGAAAAAGAGGTTAGAAAAGATTGAGACTAGATTAGTTGATTCATGGGAAACATCTTCCTCAACTACAGATCCTTAAGCAACTATGACATGCTCCTTCTCGTTTATGATAATGGGTAATGTATCTTCTTCTCGATCAAGACTATAAGTAATTGATTCAAGTGTTACATACAATATGCTGGGATATAGGGGATATTTTCATGAATATCAGATGATGATTAAAAAAAATAGAATTAAGTTGGTTGATGGCTCCCATACTCCTGTACTATGAAAAGGGAGTATCATTACCTCTTTGAGGATACTTAAAATGTCCAACATGTCCCTAGTCTTTCAATTAATTTGTTGTCCATATATACCCTAACTAGAGATCTAAATTGCTCAATAATCTTTCGGTCTAGTGGTTGTTTATTTCGGGATCTGAAGACGGGAATGATATTTCGTAAGGATAGCATAAAGAAATAGCTCTATTTGTATGAGGAAATGAGGAGGATTGAGACAGAGGATGTATTCACCTTCATAGCAGCAAGTCAATATGAAGAAATAGTATTGGGGCATCATAGATTGGGGAATTTACTACTATAAAAAAAAGATATTGTTACTATGATTAGCTAGTAATTGTGATTTTACTTTACATTGTGATATTTGTCAAAAGGATAAGCACCATCGTGTGCCATTTTCTATCAATGAATCAAGAGCCTTAAAACCATTTGAAGTTGTTCATTCTGTCTTCTACTATTTCTTTACATAGTTATAAATATTTCATATCATTTATTGATGTTTGTACCTGATTTACTATGATTTATCTTATGAGATCCAAGGAAGAAGTGAAAGTTATTCTGCCATTATTTCATATGTTTATTTATACAAATTTCAATTGCTTATTAGGATTATTCGTATTGACAATGGAAGAGAATTTATGTCACATTATTTGCATGAGTATTTTCTGAAACATGGAATATTGTGAACATTATTGTTGGGATATAATGTCCCTATGTACTATTGGGGAGAAATCGTCCTAACTATAGTATATCTTATAAATTGTATGTCAAGTATGGTATTTGGAGGAGTACTCCATTCCATTTCTTGTATCCTTGTCAGAAATAATTTCAAATACCCTTGTGTCTTAGTCAAAAATAATTTCATATATGTGAAGAGTATTTGGAAGTACTTGTTTTGTTCACATATATGAGAACCTCAAAGATAAATTGGATACTAGGGCAATTAAATGTATTTTTCTGGGATACTCTCATACTAAAAAAGGTAATAAAATTTTATGACTTAGTGAAAAAAAGAACTTATGTTAAGGTGGATTTGACATTTTGTAAAGAGATTTCATTTTGTATTTCAGATAATAATGTTATACCAAATATACCATCCACACTTGTGATGTCGATTCTATCTACAGAAGGCTATAAGTTTGATGAAAATGAAGATGAAGGGTAGGAGATTGTACACAAAGAACCAGCTGCAAACAAAGTATTAAAGACATACTCAAGAGGAAATAGACAAGTTGTAATGCCTGATCCTAATGCTACTCCTAATACTATACTTTCTCCTGATTCATTTCTATCATACCTTAGATCAATCCTTTAATCTCTTCTTCTAATTCTTGTAATGATCTACCTATTGCATTAAGAAAAGGAAAATATTGGACAACTAAATATCCTATCAGTCAATATGTGTTCTACTCTAATCTTTCAAAGAATACCAAACATTTGTCATGAATGCAAAAACTTATTCTATTCTAAAGCAGTTTGAAGAATCTAAGTGTGTTCCAAAATAGAGAGATGCAATGAAAATTGAAATTGTAGGATTGAAAAAAACCACACCTGGAAACTGACAGATCTTCCCCCAGGCCGCAAACAAACGAGTCTACAAAACTAAATTCAATGCACACGGGTCTATTGAGAGAAACAAAGTAAGATTAGTGACCAAGGGATACAGCCAATCATATAGAATAGACTACACATAGATATTTGCACCTGTAGCCAAGATCAATACTACTTGAGTACTTAATGTAGGAGTCAATAAAAAGTGGAAGACACAAAGAATTCTTTCCTTCAAGGAGATTTATTTGAAGACATATACAATGATCTACCACCTAGCTATTATGAAAAAGTGGGATCATAGAAGGTTTGCAAATTAAAGAAATCGATGTATAGGCTAAAACAATCTCCAAGAGCTTTGTTTGAAAAGTTTAGTGAAGGTGTAATAAGACTGGGATTCAAGAGGAGCATCAATGATCATATCCTCTTCATAAAATATAGTGATAAAACCATCTTATTAGCAGTGTATGTTGATGATATTACCATTATAGAAGATAACGTACATGGTATCAGTTCTCATAAGAAGAGGCTACAGGACTTATTTGATTTAAAGAATTTGGGAGTGTGTTGTACCTATTGAATCAAATAAAGATATGAGAATGTCGGGTGTGTGTTGTACCTATTGAGTCAAATAAATAGGCAAGCAATAGAGATAAATTATTAGAAGATATTGGAAGATATTAGAGATTGGTAGGTAAGTTAATCTACCTCACTATCGACACGATTTACTCTTCTTCAACAAATGAAATTGAAGGTATTACCTCTTCGAGTCTTGATTCAAATGCTTCATTTTATGACTTGTAATAAAAAAATTTGAAACTCATGTATTAAAAGTCCTTATCATGTGTTTATACTACGAATAAAATAAAATTAAGTGTTGATAAAATTGGTGATTTGCAAAATAAAAATTTTGAAATTTCAAAAATTAGTGTTATTCTGAAATTAAATTTAAAGCTCTCTCTATCTTAAATTTTGGATAAGAATTGTGTTATAAATTTTCATCCACGGGATGTATTATAAAGGATCGTCTCTCGAAGAAGGTAATTGGTCGTGTCATAGGGAGTGTGGACTTTATATAATAGATTATTTGTATAGCATAAGATATGTTAATGTTTTGTCAAATGGTTCTCTTCTATGACACAAAAGATTAGGCCATCTTAATGATCAAAAGTTGTATCAGTGATCTCTTGGAATAAAGACTGAATTTTTTTTATTATAAATATTGTGTTCTTGGCAAAATCGAACATCTATCTTTTTTAAGCAAAACACATATTACCACAAGACCTTTCGAAATAATTCATTAAGATGTATGGGACCGACACCCGTTTTATCTAAAGGAGACATTTTCTACTATTTTATTTTCATAGGTGACTTTACTAGGTATAGATGGGTGTATCTTTTGAAAGTCAAATCTGATATTTTTCTAAATTTTGTTATATTTTATAATCTTATGAAAAATGAGTTTGATTCCGAAATCAGGATGTTTAGAGTTTACTCTAGAGAGCATTTTATGTCAAATGAATTTAAAAACCATTTTAACAAAGTTGGAATTGTGTATCAAATTTCTTGCACTAAAACTCCCAACAATATAGCATTTTGAAATGTAAACATTGGCATATTTTGGAAACTACAAGAACCCTACTCTTATCAAGTAGTGTTCCTAAGAATTTTTGAGTAGAAGTTATTATGATTGTTGTTTATTTAATTATTCGAATGCCCTCTTCGATTTTACAAAACTTGTCTCTTATATAAAAACTTTTTAAAGTTGTTCTAAACTATTCTGAACTACGTATTTTTTTATGTAAATATTTTGTTTATAATGACAAAGATTATAAACTATCTTTTTGTGTCATAAAATATGTGTTTTCAGGGTATGGGATAAATAAAAAAGGATATAGACGTTATGATTATAAAAATAACAAGCTCTATGTATCAAGATATGTCAAATTTTTTGAAAATGAATATGTATTCAAAAACATGAATGATGTTAGTTCTATTGATAATTCTTTTTTTTTTAAATGATATTTTAGGAGAAGATGTGATTCATGTGGAAAATTATCTTGATGAACACATGATTTCAAGACACTCTATTACTCCTTTTGATCAATATTATACTAGTAAAACTTATAGCATATACAACATAAGCAATATATGTGTTATAATAAGATAAGTGAGTTTCCCAATCATCTGTTTGTAAGGAGTGGGATCACTTAATAGCTTTCCATCTCCTGCTTCATTACCTCATGTGTCTTAACCACTTTGTCATTTGTAAGTCTTGATCTAAAAATAATGTCATTAACAAATTTAGTTTGTGATAAAAAGAAACCTTTATCATCTCGAGTTACCTCAACACCAAAAAATGAGAGAGTTGCCTAAGATCCTTCATCTCAAACATCTTACCAAATTCTTGCTTTATTTTCTACAGTTTCAACACTCACCTGCCTCAGTGCATATGAGTGTTGTTATGAGTATTGTTCCATATATTCGACAAACCTCAACTAAGAGAGTGTTCCTATCCTCTTTCTCATTACTTCAATTAACTACATATATTAATACTTATTGGGGTGGTAGTATAAATGACATGCACTACACTATAGGTTACTGCATTTTCCTTGGTAACTCTCTTATATCATGAAAATGAAAGAAAGAGCAAAAGGTCTCTCTCCTCTACTAAAGTTAAATACCATGCAATGGCCAACATAACCACCGAACTAACTTGGATGCGATGACTACTTTAGGACTTGGTAATGACATTGGAAGTCTTCCAACCCTATATTGCGACAACAGAAGTGCCATGTATATAGCCGACAACCATATATTTTATGAGCATACCAAACATATTGAGATAGATTGTCACTACATTCGTGAAGAGGATCTACAATGCAATTTCACACTTTTTGTTTATAAGATAAGATGATCAACTTGTAGATGTCTTCACTAAGTCACTACCATCTCTATGATTTTAGTTTTTGGTTAGTAAACTTAAAGTCATGGGACCGTTAGTTTGAGGGGGTGTTAGAAAATTATATATTTTACTTTTATTCTTTTATCTAAATCATAAACATGTAAGGTAGGATCGGGCCACTTGGACCTTTCGGGTCCTATCCCCAAGGTCTAGGCCACTGGTGTCTGGCCATAGGGCTAGGCCAAGCCTAGACATTGGGGGCTCAATGGTCACAAAATATTTTCAAAAATATATCCAAGCAGGTTTTAGAGTTTTCAAAAACAAATACAAGTGTATCTTTAAACCTTGATTTGAATACAGCCAACGAATTTCGAAAAATACCAAAAACAAAGATTTTGAAATTAAATATTTTCAAACTTGAAGTTATGGAATCAAATCTTAGAAAATTAAAAAGATGTTGAGGGAGTAAAGCATGATGAAATAAGAATGAATTTGCGAAAACTCTGCCGAAGATTCAGGATGAAGGCTAAGCAGGGAACGGGTCAATAGCACGATCAACCGTTCAAGGCAAGAATTAAGCTCACCCATCAAATGTGAATCAAGACAAGGGTCAAGTCATGGACGAGCTCAGGAAGTTGAAACCAACATGGGCTAGACTACACCCAAAGAAGACTTGAGTCAAAGTGCTATGGACGAGCAACAAGAACTAGGGTGAGTTGAGCTCACCCACTCAAGTCAAATGCATCTTCTGTGGGCTGCACCCAGAAGGACCAACCTTAGGTTGAATGACATCAAACAATACCTAGGTAGGTTACATTTGATTATACCTAGCCGAACATACCTTCATCGAACCTACCTTGGCCGACCTAACTCCCTTTTTACTTGACCAAACCCACCATTTGACTCAGCACATGTTAGCCGATTGTGACCGACTCACTTAGCTGGACACACATACCTTGTCCGACTTAATCCACCTACCTTGACAAAAAGAGGGACGTTCTAAGGCACACGTGAACCCATGTAGCCAGCAATGGAGTTGGATCAAGTTTGGGCAAAAAGAAGACCTTGGCCCATATCCAAACCGGGGAAGGTCCTAGTTCCTTTTCTTGAGGCCTATAATTAGGCACCTTAGGGCTAGGTTTCCAGCATTCATGAGCATTGAAGGAATATGGGAAAGAGCCTAAGAGAGGGAGAGAGTTGCAACAAAAGAGAGAGAGAGGGGGAGAAAGAAAGAGAGAAGAGAGAGAGAAGAGAGGAAGAAGGAGGAACCGTCCCCTCCAAATTCTTCCAAATTCGGTGCCAAGGAGGGCTCCTTTACAAGCTCGATCTTCTTCTCTATTATTTAATTTCTTCTTCCTTACTTTCATTTATTAAAAAGGAGTTGTATTAATGGAGCAATTGACTCCCCCCATGATGTAATAGATAGATATGTTCCCTATTCCATTTCGTTATATTTACGCTCATTACTTGTTTGATTTCAAGTTTCTTCTACCTCTCTATACATTATAATTCCTTATATCTCCTAATCTCCTTTATGCTTAAGCAAAAAATATATTTCAATTCATTTCCTTCAGTCATTTACATTCCAATAGTTGTAATTTGTCTTTTAATTTCGGATGAGATGCATTCATGTATTTTCTAAACACAAAAATATGTTTTAAACATCTTTCATCCATTTGATGATTTATTTTTAGTCTTTTATCTTTTGCTTCAAATGATATGAAATTTGGTACACTGAATCCTCACACACAAGCTCACATATAATAAAATTCTCAAGAATTTTAGGGTCGTAGAGCCATATAATTAAAATTGAAGAAAATCAAATAAATCCATAGTTTAATCTGTAACACCTGTATTTACTGCAACAGAGCTTGGGTTATCATCCCATACCTTTGTTTGTAGTGAACCAATTTTATTTAAAACTTATCTCATTAGAAATTAACGTTCATAGCTTTCCAACAAAACCAAGTTCATAAATATCAGAGCTCTGTTCTCCGAGATATTGATGTTTTTCTAAACCTTTGTATTTTTGTCACAGAATTGTTTCAGACGACTGAGCAAGGGTTATTCCGAGATTTAATTGTAGATTGTCATAATAAAAATAGTCTCTAAATCTGTATATGATCCTCATAGTCTCTGAACCTGCATATGATCCTCATTTGACTGTAAAAGTTTTGTGATTTTTTGAGATTGAGAAGCTATTAAAAAAAATCTGAAAATAAGTTATGAAAATAGAACAAATTTCTGTTTTTCAGAACTTAGAAAAATTTTCTTTTAAAGACCTAAGCCCACGAATTTGGTTGTCATTTGGGTTTGAAAGGTAAATTTTAAAAATACATCTAATTAAGATCCATCCTCAAAGCGTCTAGGTTGACCCTTGAGCACCAATTCAAGAAGGCCTAAGTCTAAAAGATCTCACTTCCTCACAATCGCTATTAAAGTCAGAAAATATAACTTTGCTAGTTTAAGTAAAATTAGTTGGCATGCTCGTGCACAACGTAGTGTGTGAAAGCTTATTTCAAGTCTCTACATAGACTTCGGAGTAAAATTTTCACATCTACAGAATTGGCACGCTCGGTAGGACTTGAGTCTTTGAGGATTGATTGATTTGAGTATTGGTTTTTAAATTCACTTTTCAGAAAATTTTGGTGCTTAATCCATTCTTTGTGCAAAGGTTGATTTTTCTTATAAAAAAAATCATGTCAAGATTGGATGACTCCTTTGAAAATAGGTTAAGGAAAGCCTCATCAAACTTTCAAAATCGGTTTTCCAAAACCTCAAAGAAATCTTCTAAAACCTGAGATGAAGAAATTCTCTCTTTGAGGAAGAGAGCAATACAACTTGAAGGAGAAATTGAGGCCCTAACCCAAAAGTCCAAGGCACATCGTTTCCATGAATAATTATCTCTGGTACATAGAGAGAAAAACCATACCCGAAAAACCAAATTGAGCCCAAAATCCAATGAAGGATATGAGACCACAAACATAGCAAGTGTTGAGATCGAATCATCCAACCATGTTGATCATCCAAACACCCCTTTGTCCATGGAAAACCCAAAAAAGTTCTTTATTTCGAAAAAATAAAAAAAAAATTAGAAAGTTTTCAAAAATCAAAACATTTGAAAATCAAAAAGTTGAAATTCTGAAAGTTGAAAAAGAATAAAAAGTCTACATCCCTAAGCACACAAACAAAGTGGGGCATGAGATTCACTTCACATAAATCACTCCAAAATTTTCAAAATTAGTTGCTCTAAGTTTCATTCCCATAAGCATCATTTCATACACAAGGGAGAATGAGTGTTGCATACACATAAGCTTGGAGGATGAAATCCAAGACCTCGAAAAGCAACGGGAGATCGAAGCCATGCATGAGCTACAACACCCTTAGGATGCCTAGAAGGAAGCTTGCTCTCACCATGGAAAGATAGACAAGCTCGAAAAAGGTAAATCTAAAACTCATTTCTCTCAAAACTCTCTACTCTATTATCTTCTTTGTAGTGTAGGACCGGTAAATCATTCATATGCATTCGATATATCAAATCACACTCATGCACCCACAATCTCACAAAATGTACCAAAAAATGTGGATTTTCAAGGTGCACCGAATGTTTCACACCAACAAAAATAATTTCAAAATAAAAAATAAAAAGAAAACAAAAATCAAAATATGGTAGACATGGTTACTCCAAAGGTATGCATTAACCCTACCATGTATAAACAAATCTCTTTAAGCCTAGGTTTGTCTCATAAACCCAAGCCTATGGCCATGACTTTCCCGAACATCCCTAAACTAACCAAGGGACCAACCATGGTTTTTCTTGGAATCCATACATTTTCACCTCGCAAGGGATCAAAGATGCTCTCCCTTAGCGTCCACATAAACTCAAATTGTCCACCCCTAGGGGCACATTAGGTTACACCTAGGATCAATCCCAAACCATCTAGGGTCGCATGTATCATAGAGGCACTCAAGTCAAACCCTTCCGAAACCTTACATCTCCTAGGTAAATCCAAGCAAACTCGAGTACATAACTATGTTGTTGATGATACACTATTCCAAGGCCATCCTATTTATCAAAACTTTTCAAAACTCAAAAAGCCTTAGAATATATTATTGAATATGGGATATGCACCCCACAAGGGTCTAGGAGCCAATAACCAAGTTAGGTTAGAACCCATCGTACCTTTGTCTAACTTAGGTCGATATGGTTTAGGATATAACCCATCCTACCTTTGCCTAACTTAGGTCAACATGGTTTAGGATATAACCCATCCATACCCCTTGAGCCACCACCAAAGACCAATTGGGTCAAGGGTGCCCTAGAACCCAATAAAACTGAAACCTATGGCTTACACCTGTTGTTTGGAGTCTAATTCATGGTGTTTTCTTTATAGGTTTGACGGAAGACTCCTTTTTAGAAAAAAATCCAAAAAATATATATATTTGGAAAAACCAAAAAAAATCTAGAAAACTTTCAAAACCCAAAAACATTTGAAAAATCTGAAAAACCCAAAAAGAAGGTTTCTTGCGTTCATCCTTCTAGCATTTGTTTGGAAAAAGCCAAAAAAATTGAAAAATGTAAAAATTTTGAAAAGAAAGTCTTTTATATTCATCATTCTAACACTTATTTGGAAAAAGCAAAAACAATTAAAAAGTGTAAAAACCCAAAAAATCTTAGTTTTCAAAGGTGTGTACAAACCCCAAATTCGGTTTTGACAAAGCCTATGTACATACTCAAACCAAAATTGTCTCGTACCATTTCGAACAATCTCCTTGTGCATAACTATTCTCTCCTGCATGATACTTCTCTAGAAATCAAAGCATTTGAGAGTGATCAAAGCAAGGAGGAAGATCTCCTCATCTATGAGGAAGATCAAGCCTCCGAGTTTCCTGAATTTCATAGAAGCCTTGACTTGAAAAAACCTTCAAATTCCTTAGGAGGGGATTTCGTAGAAGTCAATCTAAGGAGTGAGTCTAACCCAAAGTGTGTCAAAATAGGTACATGTTTTCATGAGCATGAAAAGGCATCATTCATTGCATTTTTGAAATCTTATGTAGATGTGTTTGCATAGACTTACGAAGACATGTCAGGTTTAGACCCTATGATCGTAGAACATCATTTGCCTCTAGAACCCAATGCAAAACCCGTAAAACAAAAACTTAGAAAAATTCATCCTGATGTTCACTCCCAAGTAAAAGGGGGTTTAGAAGATCTTTTAAAAGCCGGATTTATAAAACCTATTGCCTATTTTGAATGGCTTTCAAATATTGTTTTAGTTCGAAAATCCAATGGGAAAATTCGTATTTGCATCGATTTTAAAAATTTGAACAAAGCCATTTCAAAAGATAATTTTCTACTTCTAAATATTGATTTGATAGTAGATAGCACTGCAAATCATGAAATGTTTTCTTTCATGGATGACTATTCGGGTTATAACCAAATCAAATTAGCACCAAAAGATCAGGTGCTTTTACTACACTTTGGGGCACATATTGCTACACGATTATGCCTTTTGGTTTGAAAAATATCGGTGCCACATACCAAAGAGCCATGACTACTATTTTTCATGATCAAATCCATGAGCTCTTAGAAGTATATGTGGATAATCTTTTGGCAAAGTCAAAAACCTGATGCACACATATAGAATCTTTGCAAAAGGTTTTTGAAAGAGTTAGGCTTTATAAAGTGAAACTAAACCCTCAAAAATGTGTTTTTGGAGTAAAATCGGGAAAACTCTTAGGGTTCATGGTTAGACAAAGGGGCATAGAGATCAACCCCTCTAAGTGTCAAGCCATCATAGACATGCCTCCACCCTCCAACTTGACCCAAATTCGAAGCCTCTAAGGTCGACTCTAAGCAATTAGGAGATTCATCTCCAACTTAGATGTGAACCTTTCAATAGACTTTTGAGAAAAGAGGTTAAATTTGAGTGGGATTCCGATTGCCAAAAAGCTTTTGAAAGATTGAAAACTTATTTAGTAAATCTTCTGATTTTAAAACCTCCAAAGCAAGGAAAACCTTTATTGATTTACATTTTCATTCATATGAATGCATTGGGTACTTTACTTGCTCAATATGAGGATGATAGTCTTAAGGAGTATGCTATTTACTACATTTCGAAAACTATGTTGGCATATGAAAGAAATTATCAAGCCATGGAGAAAACGTGCTTGGCCTTGGTATGGACTTGCCAAAAGTTTAGACATTATTTCCTAGATCATGAAATTTGAATAGTGTCTAAACTTGACCCTAAACACCTCTTCGAAAAATCTATCCTAACGGATAGGCTAGGTAAATGACAGCTCCTCTTAATGGAGTATGATCTGAAATTTCATCATCAAAACTCCATTAAGGGACAAGCCCTAGCCGATCATGTGGCTGAGTTGCCCCTTGAAGATACATATCCCATACTTGATGAAATGTCCGATGAAGACATCTTTGCAAACAAATTTCAAAACCATATTTTATCAAATTGTTGTAATGAAGACCAAGTATGAAAAATGTACTTAGATAGGGCAAAGAATCAACAAGGGGCAGGTGTGGGAGTTATCCTCATATCCCCCATGAAGGGAGAAATCCCAATGGCATTCCGACTAGATTTTTCATGTTCAAATAATGTGGTTGAATATGAGGCACTCATGCAAGGCCTAAAAGTTTTGAAAAATCTAGGGGCATCATGTATTGAAGGCTTTAGAGATTCAATACTTGTTGTAAATCAAGTTTCAAAAATTTGGCAACTCAAAAATGAAAAACTCATTCCATACCACGAATTATCCACCCAATTGGTTAATTCTTTCAAAACATGCACACTCACTCACATAGATAGAGAGGACAACACCACAGCCGATGCCCTCTCATCTCTAAGGTAATTTCTAAGAATCGACCCCATTATGGGTACCCGATTCTTAGAGATCCTTCATTTACCCACTCCATCCATCCTTGATTTAGAGATTTGCCAAAATGACCAAAATTGATTTGAAAAACCTTGGTTTCAAGACATTAAAACTTTTTAGAAAATAGAGGGTTTCCCGAATTTGCTTCCTTTAAAGATAAGGCCTTTATTCGAAAAATTTCAACCTGATATGTGATTTTGGGAGGGGTTCTTTATAAGAAAAGTTTTACTGGCATCTTGTTGAGATGTGTCGATCATGATGAGGCTAGGACCGTTATGCATGAGTTTCATGATGGGGAATGTGGGGGTCAAGTCAATGCAAATATGATGGCCATGAAAATACTTAGAGCGGGTTATTTTTGGTCCACTTTAAAGCAAGATTGTCATGAGCATGTTAGGAAGTGTTATCAATATTAAGTGCATGGAAATGCCATTTATATTCCATCGTCCACCTTGCATTCCATCATGAATCCATGGCCCTTCACCATGTAGGCATTTGATATCATTAACCAATCTCACCTATTGCATCAAATGGATATAGATTTATTTTGGGAGCTACTGAATATTTTTTTAAATGGGTTGAAGCTACCTCCTTAACTAATGTCTAACGACAACATGTAGTGACATTCATTAAGAAAAATATCTTAACTCGATTTGGAGTTCCAAGAGACCTAGTGTCGGATAATGGCATCCCATTCAAAAATGAGAAGGTGGAAAAGTTATGTAATACCTATGGCATTACTCAACACTTCTCATTGGCTTACTACCCTCAAGGCAACGGCCAAGCCGAAGCCACAAATAAAATCCTCATAAGCATCATTGGAAAAAACTTTAGAGAAGGGTAGGACATGGCATGAGAAGCTAGATGAAGCCTTATGGGCTTATAGGACTTTCATCTGTATACCCACAAATGCCACACCATTTGAGTTGATCTATGATACAAATGTCGTACTTCCCATTCATACCAAATTATACTAATTTCATACATCTCTTGCACTCGATTTGCCCATAGAGACCCTACAACAATAGGATGGTTGAGCTTGATTTACTTTATGAAAAGAGGCTCATTGCCATAGATTATGCATATACATACCAGCAAAGAATAACCCGGCATTATGAAAAGCATATGAAGGCTCGCCACTTCAAAGTGGGAGACCTTGTCTTCGTGACCCACATCCACTTGGTAAGTGGCGGCCCAAGTGGGATGATCCCTATGTTATAAGAGGGACAACCACAAATAATGCATATTGGTTGATTGATGTTGAGGGAAGAAATTTAGCAGACCCTATAAATGTCCAATACTTGAAAAAATGTTATGTATAGGGTCTACTTTAAATTCTTTTGAAAAGATTTTAAAATAGGTCTCATTTTGAAGTTCTTGAAAGAACGATAAAAATGGATTATGTGACCCTAAATGAGGGAATTGATACTTATAAAAAGTGGAGTTTTAAAAATCATTTGGTAACATTTCAAAAATATTTGGCTTACAAAATGAGGCCTAGTTCAAAATAGTAAAATATTTTCAAATGATAGGTGTTATTAAGAAATGGGATATACTTGATTGAATTGAGTATCCAAAGGAATGAGTTTTTCCCCACTTCATTTCCTCTCTAAAAAAAAATTTTGGCAAAATATCAAAAGAAAAGGAAGAAAACAAAAACCTTCAAAATAGAGGTCTTCCAAAAAGAAAAGGGAAAACAAAAACCTCCAAAAGAGAGGTCTTCCCTTTGAAAGAAAAAGAAAAGTCAAAACTCGAAAAAAGAGCAATTTTCTAATTTCTTTCCCTTATACCACGAAATGCTTCAGAAGGGACCGTGGTGAACTATTTCCCAAATCCCCCACAACTTATCTCAATGGAGAAAGGTTTACCATTAAAATCCTAGAGTAGGAATATGACCTACTTATTTGGATTTCATTTTGTTTGAGAATTAGACTTTATTGTATGAGAAATTGAATTTTGAAATGTTATTCAAAGTTTTCCACAAAACCTCTACCAAGTAGTGGGTATTGAAACTCAAGTAAGAGGAAATGTGAGAAATTGGAATTTCTTTTTTATATAAACTAAAAAGGAGTTCTGTTTGAAAAGAAATTTTAAAAACCCTAAACATCAAAAGAAACAATATGGGATTATCTCACTTGGGGCAGTTGACCTTCATAGGCTTCTCCTCAAGCTCATACATCTCATGAGTGAATCTCTAAACACACACTACACTCCATCTACATCACACACCATGGATGCATACATCCATCAAAAGGTCAACCATGCATGATCATTCTAGGACTAGTGCTTAGTATAAGTCAAGTCCCCTTTGACAAAAATCCCCTCCTTCACGAAAATCGGATAAAATAGATGCTTTAAAATGAAAGAAAGATCCATACTCTCAAGTCAAGTTTGGGAAGAAAAATCAAAAGAGGTGTTTTCTTCTTTGACATTATTTAAATAAATTTGGATTAATGCCAAAGAGGGTCATATGTAAACACCCCAAAATATTTTCAAAAATATATCCAAGGAGGTTTTAGAGTTTTCATAAACAAATACAGGTGTATCTTTAAACCCTGATTTGAATACAGCCTACGAATTTTGGAAAATACCAAAAACAAAGATTTTGAAATTAAATGTTTTCAAACTTGAAGTTATGTAATCAAATCTTGAAAATTAAAAAGATGTTAGGTAGTAAAGCATGATGAAATAAGGATGAATTTGCGAAAGCTCCATCGAAGATTCAAGATAAAGGCAAAGTAGGGAATGGGTCAATAGCATGATCAACCGCCCAAGGCAAGAATCAAGCTCACCCATTAAATATGAATCAACACAAGGGTCAAGTCGTGGACGAGCACAAGCAGTTGAAACCAACATGGGTTAGACTATAAAGATGTTAAATGTTTTCAAACTTGGGATAAAATACCAAAAACAAAGATTTTGAAATTAAATGTTTTCAAACTTGAAGTTATGTAATCAAATCTTGAAAATTAAAAAGATGTTAGGTAATAAAGCATGATGAAATAAGGATGAATTTGCGAAAGCTCCATCGAAGATTCAGGATAAAGGCAAAGTAGGGAATGGGTCAATAGCATGATCAACACCTCAAGGCAAGAATTAAGCTCACCCATCAAATGTGAATCAAGACAAGGGTCAAGTCATGGACGAGCTCAGGAAGTTGAAACCAACATGGGCTAGACCACACCCAAAGAAGACTTGAGTCAAAGCGCTATGGACGAGCAAGAAGAATTAGGGTGAGTTGAGCTCACCCACTCAAGTCTGATGCATCTTCTCTGAGCTGCACCCAGAAGGACCAACCTTAGGTTGAATGACATCAAACAACACCTAGGTAGGTTACATTTAATTATACCTAGCCGAACATACCTTGATCAAACCTACCTTGGCTGACCTAACTCCCTTTTTACTTGATCGAACCCACCATTTGACTCAGCACATGTTAGCCGATTGTGACCGAACCCACTTAGCTGGACACACATACCTTGGCTGACTTAATCCACCTACCTTGATCAAAGAGGGACCACTCTAAGGCCCACGTGAACTCATATGGCCAGCAATGGAGTTGGATCAAGTTTGGGTCAAAAGAAGACCTTGGCCCATATCCAAACCGGGGAAGGCCCTAGTTCCTTTTCTTGAGGCCTATAAATAGGCACCTTAGGGCTAGGTTTCCAACATTCATGAGCATTGAAGGAATATGGGAAAGAGCCTAAGAGAGGGAGAGAGTTGCAACAAAAGATAGAGAGAGAGGGGGAGAAAGAAAGAGAGAGAGAGAGAAGAGAGGAAGAAGGAGGAACCGTCCCCTCTAAATTCTTCCAAATTCGGTGCCAAGGAGGACTCCTTTACAAGGTCGATCTTTTTCTCTCTTCTTTAATTTCTTCTTTCTTACTTTCATTCATTAAAAAGGAGTTGTATTAATGGAGCAATTGACTCCCCCCATGTTGTAATAAATTGATATGTTGCCCATTCTATTTCGTTACATTTACGCTCATTACTTTTTTTATTTCAAGTTTCCTTTGCCTCTCAATACATTATAATCCCTTATATCTCCTAATCCCCTCTATGCTTAAGCTATAGATATATTACAATTCATTTCCTTCAGTCATTTACATTCCAATAGTTGTGATTTGTCTTTTAATTTCGGATGAGATGTATTCATGTATTTTCTAAACACGAAAATTTGTTTTAAATATCTTACATTTGTCTGATGATTTATTTTTAATTTCCTATCCTCTACTCTAAATGATCTGAAATTTGGTACATCGAATAACACAAGCCCACATATAATAAAATTTTTAAGAATTTTAGGGTCGTGCATTCATGTAATTAAAATTAGAGAAAATCGAACAAATTCATAGTTGAATCAGTAAAACTTGTGTTTACTGTAACAAAGCTTGGGTTATCATTACATAACTTTGTCTGCAGTGAACCAATTTTCATTGGAAAGCTAACATTCATAGCTTTCCAACAAGCTAAGTTCATAAATATCGAAGTTTTGTTCACTGAGATATATATGTTTTTCTAAACCTATGTATTTGTGTCATAGAACTATTTCGGATGTCTCAGTAAGGATTATTCTTGGATTTAATTGCAAACTGTCACAGCCTCAAAAATCATAATAAAGTTAGTCTGTGAACCTCTATATGATTCTCTTTTCACTGCAAAATTTTCATGATTTTTGAAGATCTAGAAGCTATTAAAAAAATTCTAAAAATAAGTATTCAAAACAGAACCAGTTTTTGTTTTTCAGAACATGGAAAAATTTTCTTCTAAAGACCTAAGGCCATGAATTTGGTTAAGTTATTTGGGTTTGACATGTAAATTTTAAAAACACATCTGATCAAGATCAATCCTCAAAGCGTCTAGGTTGACCCTTGAGCACCGGTTCAAGAAGGCCTAAGTCAAAAAGATCTCACTTTCCCACAATTGCAATTAAAGTCAGAAAATACAACTTTGATAGTTTAAATAAAACTAGCTAGCACGCTCGCGCATGATGTAGTGTGTGAAAGCTTATTTCAAGTTTCTACATAGACTTGAGAGTAAAATTTTCACATCTACATATGGCTATGACCAACCACCTTGGCTGACCATTTTACTTTCCTCCTCTTGTTCTCTCTTATAAATATGTCTCTTATGTAAATACTTTATTAAGCCTTTTATGACTAAATAATATTGATTTTCGTTATATTGTAACTTTGTTTCATATGCTTTATTATAGCCTTTTCTAAGGCTTTGTGAGTGATATTTTGAGATGATATTCACCAATCTTCTACTACTATATTGAAGCATCGTCTTCATTACACCTTTGCCCATACTAGATGGGGTTGGCTTCATAGATTCTTTGTTTCCACATAGCCCTATCAAGTGTCATGCTAGTAGTTAACTCGATATAAACTAAATCGGTCTTTATTGTTTCTTTTCAACACTTTGTGGTCCTCCTTTTCCTCTTTTAACATTTTCACAATCTAGTTTTTTATAGTTTCTTATGAAACCTTTCTTTGGTCATCTTTCTAAATGTTCAAACTATCCTAAACGATTTTTCCTGATTTTATTCTCTATTGGTGCTACTCCTAATTTGTTTCTAATAACCTCATTATGTATATGGTCTTTTCTTGTGTGACCACTCATCCATCTCAACATCTTCATTTCACCTATGGACATATTTTGTACATGTTGATCATTAATTGCCCAACATCCGGAACTATAAACATAGCAAATCTAATTGTTGCTCTATAATATTTACCTTTCAACATTAATGGTATCTTCTTATCACATAGTATATTTGATGCCCCCCTCCATTTTAACCAACCAACATTAATTCTATGTGTAACATCTCCATCATTTTTTTCATTATTTTGAAAAATTAATCCTAGGTATTTAAAACTTTCCTTGTGAGAGATACATTGTATGTCAATCCTAATTTCTAGGTTCTCTGAAGTACTCAAATAATCAAACTTACATTCTATATATTCTGTCTTTGTTCTACTAAGTCGAAAGTGAAGTGTCTTTGTTCTATTAAGTCAAAAGCCTTCACTTTCTAATGTTTCATAGTTCCAATTTCCTATTAACTTTTTCGTTAGACTCATTTAGTAACATAATGTCATATGCAAATAACATATACCAAGGTACTTCATCTTGAATATGTTTTGTTAACTCATTAATGACCAATATAAATAAATATGGACTTAAAGTTGATCCTTGATGTAACCCAATATTAACTTCAAAAGAGTTTGTCATTCCTTCATGAGTTCTCACACATATTTTTGTACCAGCATACATCTCTCGTATAAGATTTATGTATGCCAATGAAATACTTTTCTTTTTATAGTTCTCTAAAGAACATCTCTTGGTACTCCATCATAAGCTTTTTCTAGATCAATAAATATCATGTGAAGGTTCTTTTTTTTTTACTATAAAATGTTTTATAAGATGTATCAATAGGTGAACCACTTCAATAGTAGATTGTCCTGGTGTGAATATGAATTGGTTCTCTGTTGTACTCGATACTTGTATTAACCTACATTCGATAATTTTTTCTATAATTTTATAGTATGGCTCATTAACTTGATATCTTGATAATTCATACAATTCTGAATATCTCTTGTTCTTATATATGGGTATAAGTGAACTCGCACTCCATTCCTCAGGTATCTTTTGAGTTCTTCATGTTTCATTAAATAATCTTGTGAGCTAAGTGAGTCTCACTTCTCTTAGGTAAGTGAATCACTTCAATAGTAAATTTGTCAGGTATAACCTACATTCTGAACACCTCGATAATTAACACAATCCTTAATGTATCCCTTGTTGTTATATATGGGTATAAGCATACTCACTCTTCATTCCTCGAGCATCTTTTGAGTTCTCCATGTTTCATTAAATAGTCTTGTGAACTAAGTGAGACCACCTCTGTTAAGATTTTTCATACTTCTATATGAATATTTTTTGGTCCTATAGGTTTACCAACCTTCATATATTTAAGAGCTTCTTTGACTTCATTCTTTTCAATATGCTAATAGAAACTATGGTTTATATACTTTTATGATTTGGCTAACTCTCCTAAGATAATACTATCATATGTATTTTTATTAAAAAGCTTATAAAAATAAAATTTTTATCTATTTTTGATATCATAATTCACCACTAAAATCTTCTCATCCTCATCTTTGATGCACATGATAAAAGTAAGATCCTTAGTTTTCTTATCTCTAGCTTTAGTTATCCTAAAAATATCTATTTCACCTTCTTTTGCATTAAACTTTTTATATAAATCCTCCCAAATTTTAACTTTTTCTTTGCTAATGGTATTTTTTTGCTTCTTTCTTTGCCTTCTTATAAACCTCTCAAGTTTCAATAGTCATTTTAGCATAATGCAATTTGTAATGTCTTTTTTGCCTTGATTTTATCTTGCATTACTTCACTACACTACCAAACTTCTTTTTGTGCCGGTATGCATCCCTTAGATTCGCCTACCACATCTTTTGTCACTTTCTTAACATGTATAGTTACATTGTTCCACATATGAGAAGGTGTATCTACATAATTCTAAGCATCTCCTTGAAGTACTTTCTGTTTAAATATTATCTTCTTTCTTACATTTGAGGTTTCACTATCTAGTACGAATAACTCTATGTACTCTCTTCTTCTTTGTTTATTTTTTCACCAGCAAATCCATTACTAAAAGTTGATGTTGAGCAGTTAAGATTTTTCCTAGAATTACTTTGCAATCTTTACAACATGATCTATATTTTTTTTTACAAACAAAATAATCAATTTGTGTTTGTGACAAACCACTCTTATAGATAGTTAAATATTTATCTTATTTTTTGAAAATTGTATTGATAATAAAGAAATCAAAAGCAATAGCAAAATTTAAAATCTTTCTTCCTTCCTCGTTTATATCAACAAAATCATAGTTTTCATAAATACCTTGATATCGTAATACCTCTTTACAGACGTCTCATTTTTTAAAATTTTATTTGGGTATAAAGAGATTAAAAGTCATAGCAAAATTTAAAATCTTTCTACCTTCCTCATTTATAACTCAAAACCATAGTTTTCATGAATACCCTGATATCCTAATGCCTCCTTACCGACATTTCCATGAATACTTGTGGTGTAGACCATACCCAAAAAAAGGATCTACCAAATTGGACAATCTTGATGTTTGGAATGATATGTAAGACTAGTTTAGAGCCTTTCTTTTTCTTTTTTGCCCAAAGTGATCATAGGCTTCTACATTGGCATGCCTTTGAAGCACAGAGGACTGTTACGTATGACCACATAATTGAGGCCAGAAACTATACCCTCGATGTGGTATATTTGTTCCATTTCATATTTTTTATTGGTGAATTTTTGCTTTTGGCATGGATTTGCAGCACAAGTTATGCATTTGTAAATCCTGTTTCTGGTTTCTTTGCTAATGCTGCAGTTATTTTGCAATTGCTTTAATTTTGGAATTCATTTTTGTAATGTCTAATTTTAGAATTTGCGAGTACCAATGGTCATTCCGTAGCATTGGCATGGATTTGCAGCACAAGTTATGCATTTTGTCAATCCTGTTTATGGTTTCTTTTCTAGTGCTGCAGTTAATCAGCAATTGCTTTAATTTTGGGCATTCATTTTTGTAGTGTCTAATTTAATATATTTTGCGGGTATCAATGGTCATTCCGTAGCATCTCACATTGTTTGAGAGACTCAAGTTTTGATTATCATGACTATAAGTAGCTTGCTACCTTGTCTTTTTCACAGGTAGATGGCAAGAGAATCCTTCCTTGCTGTCCAATGCTTCGACACTTTTATGCTTCCTGCAAGAGAACTTGCAAGTGGCTTTCTTACAACTCCCCAAGGTTGTTTCACAGGTTCTGGAGGAATGATTGGAAGGATGGCACAGGTGAGTTTTTCTCCTTTTCCTGTTTCACTCGACATTTCAAACCTCTTAACTGTTATGGTCCTATCCGTGGTTTTGTATTTATGCCAATTGTCTTTTTTCTCTTTTAAGTAGAGGACGACCACAAAAGTGTTGGAAAGAAACAATAAAGAATGATCTAGCTTATTGGGAGTTAACTGCTAACATGGCACACGATAGAGATCTGTGGAAACAAAGAATCCATGTAGCCGACCCCGTCTAGTATGGGAAAAGGCTTAGTTGTTGTTGTTGTTGTTGTTGTCTTTTTTCTCTTTTATAGATGTTGTAGTATGTAATGTTCTTTATGTATCTGTATAATTGATGTATGATTAGAATTAGTTCTATATTATTGTTTACACTCTGGATGCTGTTTCCCTTTCCAAGTGCTATAGATTTGGTACTGGGTTTGTCTGTACTATGAAACTTTTTCTTGTTGAATTCATCTGGTCTACTGCTACTAAAACTAAGCCTTTTCCCATACTACATGGGGTTTGCTACATGGATTTTTTTTGTTTTTTGTAAAATCCGGTAAGTCCAACAAAGTTTTACGCTGGGTGTCAGAAGCCTAACACAACCCTCTTCCTTTATCCGAGCTTGGGACCGGCCATGCAAGAGTGATCTCTTACATGGGCGGAGTTGAATTCATATAGTCTAACGTAGTAAAAAAAAATCCTTTGGGAAATTTTCAGATCTTTAAATCTCCTCCAAATGGCAACTCCTTGCTGCTTATTGGAACCGGGGATGGTGCATTACACATTGAAGCACGGTACCCTGCTATTCTCTTTAAGAAACAACTTACTGCTTGCTTAGAGAAGATTTTTGGACTAATTCATGATAATGCGAAGGAGATAGCACCAATGTTAGGTCTGTGCATTCAGGTTGGTATTTGCTATTTCTTTGTTTCCTTTTTGAATTCAGAAAATATGGTTGAAAAAATAATTTCTAAGTACTAAAAGTAGTAAACTCTAATGCGTCAATAGAAAATTTGAAAATTTATAGCTAATCACCGTTTTACTTGTCGGTAAATCTAATTTTTTCTTGACTTATTAATTTAAATAATTATATAAGGGCATAGTATTAGTTGATCTTCACCATCTGGGAAAAAGTCAATAAATTTGTTGCAAAAACTAATTACTTTTTATGGCATCCTGACAAGGATGAATAATTGTTGGACTATCATATTTGAGTTGTAATCGGTGAATATGAAACTATAAATAAATAAGGTAAAACATGTTATTTTCATTTCTTGGTAAGGAATTTAGTTTTCCTGGGGGGAAATTGTTGGACTCTGTGTATACTATTTCCAAGGTTGCTTCTTCTGCTTCACATTATCTTCTTATTCTTTACTTTGGCTCCTATCACTTCTTTGTCGTGTTTTCTTCCTCTTACTCGTTTTGCTATACACGTTTACATCGCTTTCTTCACATTTTTGCATCTTTCTCTTGTTCATCTTGAATGACTTGAAAATGAGATTTGGGTTTTTGTGCGAGAAGATATTAAATTCATAATGGCTTATAAGATATAAATTTGTTTATATCTTACTGGATGATGATTCAAAGTAAGTTGCTTTGGGGCTAAATGTAGCAGTTGCTGTCTCTGACTCTGGCTCTCTATGTTAAATTTTGGAAGTGCTTGTAAACGTGTTTTCTAACTATACTGCATTGAGTGTCTATGAGATCCTGTAACGGATCAGCACAGACCGACTCAATCCTGGATTGCTTTCTTTCTCTTTTGAATTTCACATTCATTTTTCTTTTATATTCACGTGCCTGGATCAATCTGGTTTTGACTGCTGCTGAATCGTTTCAGAGAACTATTCAACCCAACAAGCAATGTCGAGTTTGTTATTATATGTAGAGGAAAAATCTAAAGAATGCCATTTCTAGAATAAGAAATTTTCTTTGTACTGCTATAATCAGCGTTCGAGTAGAGGCCTTTGCAGTGCTACCTGCTTTATTTGTATGGCGTACTGAATATTTTTATTACCAAAAATTGATACTTGTAATTTTTCATTTTCTAAATTCTTGGAGTTTTGCCTTTCTTCGGCGGACAATGTTGTATATAAGAGATAGATGTCAACCTAAAATATTTAACTATACTATTGAAGCAAGCATCAGTATTATATGTATATAAAAGATTTGATTCAAAGTGTAGGTCTTATTCATTAGTAGTAAATGCATGTCAGTGTACAATTCTACGCCTTGGACTTGCTTGCAAGATGTTGTGAACCTCTCCGTTTCTCCTGTGGCCCAGCAGTTTAGCTTCCTGATGCCAACATTGTTTTGAGAATTAATAGAGCTTCGTGGTGCAACTATTCTAAAAAGGGAACTATAATTCCCATGTGGCTTCTGTTTTTTCTCTGTAGACGTGCGAGCAACTTTTGCTATTCAAGCTTATGCGCAGGTTGAAACTTGTTCTTACGATTTGTTCATTGTTTTCAGCATTCCTTCTTCTGTTGAAGATCTATCACAAGCCATTCCAGCTGTTGATCCTGACGATGTCGAAATGTCACCCTTTTTGCTTGAGATTCCATCATTTCATTTGCTACTGCAACATTGAGATTGTCGACGAAGTGTTTGACATGTTGGGCTGGTTCCGTACTGCGGAGTTGACCGGTTGAGATTGTCGACCAGAGCTTCAAATGTTGGCTTGATCCAGTGAAGCTTCCTGATGTACATAATTACTTCAGCCATTTTCTTTGTCATGGACTTTGTTATGTTACCTTTTGATTTGAGTGGCATTTTGTCACAGAACACTGCATGCACTTCTCCATGTTAAACCTAGGTAAAAATTCGTTTTTCGGTTATTTAGAATTCGGTTCAATAACCGAACCGACCAATGGACACCCCTAATCCCAATATGCATACAAGCCGGTAATGAGCTTCTGCAATAATTTAAGGGAATTTTTGGAAAAAGCAACTTCATGCATTTGTGCCCAAAAGATGTGGACAGTAACCATCTAGTTGATCTATTCAACTTGAATTGGGTGCTTTCGCACTGACAGTATCGAACTATTTCACCAGCCCGAAGTACCCTGTTTCTAAAATCTTCTTGCTAGCTGCTCTCCTAGCCGGGGTAGTAAATTTAGACTCTGTTGGACAACCTTAGCCAACCCCATTTTTGCCGGAATGAGGGTTAAGCGCCCATAGTTGGTTCTGGGTCGTCTAAAATGAGCCAACAAAAGAAGTGGTTGGGCCTAAGCATAGTATCTGACCTGAAAATGTGTATATAATATAAATTCTATATATTAAGTATAAAAATTAATACTTGTGACATCTTTTGCATGTAAACATACAAGCATATCAAGAAACACATAATCATCACATTCATAAATATGACTCAAACTAAATAAATAAATTTTAAGAAGGTAAAATAAATATCATGTGATATGTGCATGTTGAATTGTTAAATTTAAATTAAAAACAAAGACACAAATATAACCAAGTTATTCTAACACCAAGTTTTTCTAAGTAACAGCTATTTCCCACCGACAATCCTTTAAAGTGCAAATGCAAATCATTGGTTCAAGATTGATAATAAGAGCTGAAAAATAAAAGATTACATAACCTAAATGTGTATAATGTTGTATTTAATTACTTATGCTACAAAAGTACAAATGCAAATCATTGCAAATTGAATCACTTAGCTCAAACTACCTACGCAACACGTGGTAAGTGTGAAACCAACACTATACAATCTACGTAAAGCTGGATTCTCATCAATCAAAACATTTAACTAAATTACTATATGAAACAATAACAGCAAGGGTAACTTCTTGGAGTTTGAATTAAACCCAACAAACCATTATTTGTATTGCACATACGAAGAGTTCAAGCAAAATCTTAGATGGAAGCTATGCGAGCATGTCATCTAATAGAGGTTGTTGGTGGCTTGTACCGTCCATGCGTAACAAACACAGAGAAAGACGGAGAGACAAACAATCATAAAGAGTCACTACATGACTCCTTTGCGCAACGATGGAAATCTCTAATGGCATGATAGGACGAGAGAAGTCACAAAAGGAAAAGATACTTATTGTCATTGCCAGATGTGGTCATCACCGACATTGGCTGCTAAATTCGAAGCATAACAGCAAGAGGACCGCTAAAATGCTATAGCATTGCAAAAGCTACTTGAGCCTCGTGACCAAAAGAATTGTTGCCAGAAACTGAGTCCTAACCTTTGTAGTCGATGATGACTGAGTTTTGGGTTTGGATCGGATTGAGGTAGACTCCCAATGTTTGTTTGCCCGTAGATGAAACTCTCGAAGATGGTTTAGAATGAAGAGCGGGAAAAAACGTCTACACAATTGGGAACGAGATTTATAACGCAAGGAGATGAATTTTAGAGCAAATAAAAGGGAAGAGTTCTTTGATTCCGAAACAAAATCATTTCTTTCTCATCAGGTCAACAAATACACCACCATCTCATACTGTGGCATTTTTGCAAGCAGCACAATAGACATCTCAAAATGATGACGCTTGCGTTGCTTTACATGTTTTCCCTCCTGTCACATATATCATAATTAGCAACAGACTGAATTTCAAATATAACTTCTCTGTACAAAACTTCTTCAGTCAATGACAGAAAAACCAGGACACTTGAATACTGACATCTCTAGGCGAAGGATCCAAACAAGTCCTAACAAGACAAGTGGGTCACACAGGCTTGCCCTCAGTACGCGATCCTTGCTTCCTCCCCCTTCAGCAAAAGGCTGATGCCATTGCCAGGATTTCAAATGCACAAGGTTTAGTAGTAAAAATAATTTGAATCCTTGTGGTTTAGTGCATCTTTACAGAGTATGGACCGAACTTCCATAACCGATCTAGGTGGTTCCAGGTCTTTCTCTTGCAGAGAATGGCCCTGCAACCTCTGCATCTGAGACGCAAATGTGTCGTCTAGAATCTGGAAGCAGAATCACGAGTTCAGGCCAGTTAGAATTGACCAGCATTCATTGTTCAATAGAAAACAAAAGTGAGAGAGAGAGAGCAACCAAGACATGGTGGAAAGAAACAAAATCTGCCATATATACGCTACTAAGATAACAAATCAAGGGGTCAAGGACTCACAGCAACAGTAACTCGCGAAGCTTTGTACCATGATCTATTCTCTTTTCTGTTCTCCAGAAAGCTAAGCACATCCTGCACATACGTATGAAAAGAAAAAAGGTAACAATACATCACTCTATGCAAACTCCCTGCAACTTCCAATTTTCAGGGACATTTTACACACACAATCAACAGCGGGGATAGCTTATGTGATACCTGCCCCATTCTGTCCCAGTAGCCACGACATATGGCCACAAAAAGGTGGTTCTCAAAGACAGCATGAAGGTGGTCAATAGTATCTGTGAGCTGAGCCTTCAAAGGTTGCATTCTTTCTCTGATTTCAGATTCTCCAACCGCTTCTTTTGTATCTTGTATTATCTTTTTCAATTTTGTTGCGCTCTGAACTCGAGTCTACAAATAGAGGCATATAATGACTAAAAGCAAGAATAAAACCTATAAACAAGTTGCTTAGTTTTCAAGCATGATCCTTACATTATCAGAAAGTTTCTCCACAACTGCTTGCATGTAGTTTCTAAACTTTGATCTCAGCATCACTGTGATTTCACCAAGGCGTTCGCCAGCTGATATGCTTCCACCATCAGGTATGCAGGCAACCCACGACTTCAACTGTGCTTCAATCTTTGGCTGGAGCACATCCAGCCATCTTTTTATGGTGTTCAGAAAGATTCCTAGCTGTGGGCAGAGAACAACAAGTTAAATAAGAAATTTGTTGAAAAAAATGAAACTAGTAAAGGACTAACCTCATCTGGAACAGAGTAAGGAGATAAAGAGTGGCGTTTGGCAAGCTTCTGGACATATTTGAGACCAAATTTCTTTGGAGTCAAACTTTCTTTTAGCGGCACCAAGACATCAGCGTATTGCTTCTCCAAGGCTTCCACCATGGCCTTCTCCACATCAGCGATAGCCTTTTCAAACCAGACAGTAGTTTATAACCAGGAGCTTCAAATAACACCGTTGCATGAGCTAAACTAAAATTATTGTCCATGGACAGAGTTTGCGCATTGGATTTAACTTACATTCTCAAGAACGAAGGTATACTCTGGCCAACGGCAGATGATAATTTCATATTCATTCAATGTCTCCTTTAGACGATCATAGGTATCATCAACAAAAGGAGTCGTCAAGTGTTGGGTCTTTACTCCAGACCATTTCACCTGAATAACAATTTTCATAAACAGGAAAATCAGTGACAAGACTAAGATAGCATAAGCTAACAGTTCAACCTCAAGTACAGCAGAAAATTAACCCTTAGAATGGACAAATCCCTTCCATTCTCGTTTTCCAGCTAAAGAACTAAGTAATCTTCTCTTATTCCCTATAAGAAATGTCACCCTTTCTTTCTTTTCTAAATTAATATACAAATCCTTTTCCTTTTAATCCTTGTCTTACATATGCACAATGGTGTGCAGGATGGAATCTTTTCTATTGTCCAAAAGTGTTAATGAAACATTAACCTAGTGATGTTTCCCGTTCCAGTTTTAAACTAATTCACAGTACCAACTTACCTGTATTTTCCTCTCACTAACTCTCTGTCTCCTAAAATGCTAAGAAGCTCATGTTATAAACTGTAAAATTTGGGAGATCATGGGATACTTTTGTAAAAAAAAAACCCTCAAAAAAGCGGTCACAGCTACAATTTTTTTACAAACATGTCTAAATGTGCTTTTGCAGGAGACTGATCGTGAGCATGAATGTGCTCTGTATATAGGAAACACAATAGAACAATAAGAAGTCCTTGCCTTATCAAGTTTGCATGATTCAAGCAACAGATGTCTCTTATCTTCAATCCACAGGATGATATACAAGTGAAACAACTCTTTTGCATCAACACCACCCTTGATAGGACTGGATGAGCATCAAGAAATATATCAAATACATGTAATGTGACACTGCACAAATCTTAATCAATACTCTTTCACCTGAAGCAGAAACTACCTAATGTTCCAGCTAGCAAGATCCCTTTGGAAGTCAGCAGTCGCAATCACAAGATCTGTTACATGTGGTGAGGGCCCTGATGGAGGGCATGCAACTAAGAATGCACGCAATCTACTGCAGAGCTCCACACTGTATATTGATGCACAGATATTTGGAAGGTCTACAAAACTGCAAAAGCAGAAACCCTATGTTTAACAAGCATTGAATGCAATAAGCAGATAGCTTGAGAAGTTTCACAAGAAATAATAGAATGGAGATGACTGATTACATAAACGAAACATTAATCACATTATATCCACAGACAGATGTATCCATGGACGCGCAAGCACGAATGCACCTCCATACTCACGCTCATGCACACACAATATTGAGCAAAGGATTTACAGTGACATGATCAAGCTTTTAGTTCTGAATCACTATGTGTACATCCACATCCAGATAAATAATCCAACCACAAGTGATGGGATCCAAAATCTGCTACTGGCAGGCTAAACCTGCATTGACCTTGAGCAACAAGCAGACCAAGTACCATATACAACAATAACATATGAGGTGGTAGCATAATGTACAAAAAGAAAAGGAATCAGAATAGACTCATTCATGTTAAAGGAAAATCGTTTCAATTAGTTGCAAAATCTACTCTAAGATCTAACAGAACTGACATCAAATTAAATAGAAAATTCTATGATTTGTAGTCATATAATTAGGGTGCACCTGGGAAGGACATGCTGATTGTGGATCTCAATGTCAGTGTAAACCTCATTTCTGATGTTTACACAAAGTGCTTTAATTTTGGAATAAGCAGTCGAAAGAGTAATGGCATCTGTCAAAGTTCCCTCGCAATTGCTTGCAACGTATTCATCCGTGTCTATCGTGTGCCTTCGGGATCTCTTCTTTGAAGCAACCTTCACATATACAAATCACCAGCCAACTTCAAGCAACATTATCATCAATTGCAATGAAACAGAAGCAAGAAACATTTTAGAGGCTAGTACCTGAAAGTAACTACATAACGCTGATTGTGTTTCTGGCAATAGTATATCATGAAGAAGAGTGTATAGCTTCACTGCAGGAACAAGGGCAGGTGCAGGTGAACCATTTGGAGATGTCATGACATCTACTAGTCCAGATGGCAATGACTCATCCAGTGATTTGTAGTTTTCAAACACCAGTGCAAGAATCTGCTCCACTTGCTCTTCTATTTCACCTAGGATGCGTTTCTAGTCCAGAAGAAGATTCATGTAACTGGATCATAAACTACTACTGTAGAAGTTACAGTGGGGTGCATGTAGATTCAAAATCTTAAAACAATAGAACAACAGCCAAGAAGCTGGAAGACAAGCAAGAAATGATAATTTGCACACCTCTTGACGACTTAAAGTGTTCTCATTGTGACTCTTCATAACAGGTAACAGCAGATCATGCACCAAGATTAAGCAGTCTGCTGTTGGTGTAGCAACATGCATAACATATGAAAGGTACCTAGAAATAGAGAGCCAATGGACTATGCCTCAATAAACAAACCAAAGGAACAGTCCATAGTCATCATCACCCCAAACAGTCAAACAGAACCCAGAGATTTCAACTGAAGCTGCCAACAGCAGCAACTAGTGTTTCAACTTAAATTCTAGAATTATGCTACCTTAATCTGCAGTAAGCATCAGAAACACCATAGTAAGATGCAAACTCAATCAAAAGCCACTTCCATGATCCGTGCAATAATAAGTTCCTTTGCTGAAAATGTTGAACTCTCATGGCAACCTCCAAAACCAAGTCATATGCCACAGTTTCCGCCACCGGACCACACTGAAAACACATGAAAAAACAGGTATTAAAATAAAGGATTGCAAAACAAACGTAAACTTGGGCAAGAAATGAAAATAAAAGCATTTGAGAGAGATATAAAGCTCCAATCACTCTCTAGCAAACTTTCAGTTGACACACTGTCAATTTGAGGGGTGTTAAGAAGGGACGGTTGAGGCCACCAGGCACCCGGGCCACTAGAACCAAGGGTCACCAGGGCCTCTAAGGGGTCCAACAGCTAGTTTACTAGCCGTTGGGCACCTCCCAACGGCTCTCAAATCTTGTTGCTTCTTCTCTTGCTACTCTATTTCATCTATAAATACCATTGTTGTATACAATAAAGATGAACAAGCCTTATAGCTTGATTTTATGTAAAATTCCTCTCTTATGAGAGGTTCATTCAATAGAGTTTCATTTCATTCATTTTGATTTCAGGTTTTCGTACCTGTATTTGCTTACACAACCTTGAAAGTTTTTGCAGGTAGGAAGGGTCCTTAGCTACATGCAGTGCAACCAATTAAAAAAGGAACTCGCTGGGGTGTCTTGGAGCAAATTCATATGGAGAAACACAAAATTTTGGAGTATAAAAAGCTAAATGGCATTCTGCATGCACCATAGTATGCAATTACGTGAGAAGGTTCTGATTTTTGTCCATCATTATTATAGGCAACTCCAGAAGCTACAATCATTGGTCACATTTTCATGGTGTATCTTGATTTTAGAAAACATGTATGATGGTGCAAAAACATGTGTTACTCATCCATCACCATTATAAATAAGTATGGACTTAAAGTTGATCCTTGATGTACCCAAACATCAAGGATCAACTTTAAGTCCATACTTATTTATAATGGTGATGGATGAGTTAACAAAACATATTCAAGATGAAGTACCTTGGTGTATGTTATTTGCAGATGACATTGTATTAGTGGAGGAGTCTAAGGAAAAAGTTAATAGAAAATTGGAACTATGGAGAGAAACATTAGAAAGCAAAGGCCTCCGACTTAGTAGAACAAAGACAGAATATATGGAATGTAAGTTTGATCATTTGGTTACTTCAGAGGACATAGAAATTAAAATTGGCACACATTGCATTACCCAAAAGGAAAGTTTTAAATACCTAGGGTCAATTTTTCAGAGTGATGGAAGAATTGATGGAGATGTTACGCATAGAATTAATGCTGGTTGGTTAAAATGGAGAGGAGGATCAGGCATTCTTTGTGATAAGAAGATACCATTAAAGTTAAAAGGTAAATATTATAGAGCAGCAATTAGGCCTGCCATGTTTTATGGTTCTGAGTGTTGGGCAGTTAATCATCAACATGTACAAAAGATGTCTGTGACAGAAATGAAGATGTTAAGATGGATGAGTGGTCATACAAGAAAAGGCCGTATACATAATGAGGTTATTAGAAACAAATTAGGAGTGGCTTTAAGATGGTATGGACATATAGAAAGAAGATCAAAAGAAGAATCTGTAAGAAGGTTAGAAAAACTAAATTTGGAAAGTATTAAAAGAGATAGAGGACGACCACGAAAGTGTTGGAAAGAAACAATAAAGAATGATCTAGCTTATTGGGAGTTAACTGCTAACATGGCACATGATAGGGATCTGTGGAAACAAAGAATCCATGTAGCCAACCCCGTCTAGTATGGGAAAAGGCTTAGTTGTTGTTGTTGTTGTTGTTTATCTTGATTTTAGAAAACAAAACATGATTCAACAGCCAACTTTTAAGTTCTTTGCTATGCCATATACATCCAGAAGGATAAGTATAACTCCAGAATCTGTGCAGTGGCAGCGAAACATAACTATGCCATCACTGATTTAACCTCTATTATTGAATGTGCACATGTGTGTGTGGTTGCAATGTGTGAGAGAAGGGGCTGGGATAGGGCATGAGCTTTAGTTTCAAGAATTAACGAACCTGCAAGATTAAAAGAGGTAGAGAAAATGAGCAAATCCTTATGGATGCAATTTCATGATTAGAGCCTGATGATTCCGATTGCAACCCACTCTGCAAAGTCATGTACTTATTTGACAAACCTCAACAGTGGATAAGATGTTTGACTGATGAAAATAACAGTTAATGCACTAAGGCGCCTTATACCTACTGAGATCATAGAATAATTCTACACTAATACTAGCATTGATGTCATTCACCTCTCTGATTTCCAGCTCCAGACATCTCAAGCAATTCTAGTGAAAACATTAGCAATTATTTACGATATCCTGAAAAAATTACAAGTTACTAGAAGCATTACCAAATGTGACCAGCTGGAGGACAATAATATCAAGCTATATTTGACTGCCACAGGATACAGCCGATACTGTCAAACATAGTTCAATTGTAAACCAACTGGCAGAAAGTGTGTACCTTCAGAGCATTATTTTCATCTGCAGTTGCATAATTTATGTACAGCTGCAATCTGCCCACTAATTCATGCTCAGGTTCATGATAAATGGGCCACCAACGGAGTTTATCATTCTGAAATAACCATATAGGGAGTATCAACACACAAAACAAAGACATTATCGAAGGTGCTCAGCAAAACGAGAAAAAAACATTTTGAAAAGAACTAGGTTTCATCCCATTTGGTAGGTAGCTGGAAAAAAGTGGTGGTGATGTCTATAGGCATACGGGCCCTTTGTTTCACTGGGACAGAAGAGGATCCTCTATCCCATGAAAGCTTCCAATATTGTCCCACCATTGCATGGTTCCATGTCATGCTGAGAGTGACCACATGTGACAGGAAAGATAAGACCCGTTGTGGACTCAAGCCCATGCCTGCTTGCATGAACTATCGTCATTACTTTTTAAGAGGGAAAGTATTAATGAGAAAGTAGCTGCCCCATAGGCATTTTTTTCATTGCACCTGGTGAAAAAAGCAGCCCTGACATCCAAAAACTCAATTTTCCTTTGAAAACTTAATAACACCATCATCTTGGAAAAACGCTTCCTCTTGAAGTTTGCATCTCAGAAGGAAGTTGCCTCCTTCACCGCAAGAAACACGCCTTTGGATATCAGGAAATTAGAATTTCTTACCTGATCCTCAATAATGGTAGCCACCTGAGCAAGCGCACGTCCACGAAGAACACCTTTAGAATCCTTAACTTCAATAATTAGGTCATCACCTAGACTGTCTGGAAAGCTAAATTGAAAATGCACTAGGTTAAATGATTCTGCAGAGTTGAAAAGAAACAGCAGGCAAGTGCCACAAGTAAAAGTGCATAGGTAAGACATCAAATACATGACTTTCTGATAAGAAACATTGCATTGAAACACTAGATACATGAGTATATAGTATATCATACAAGACATGTGTTTCACTGGATCCAGGTTGCATTCTAACTGCTTCCTCTTCTGCTGAACTTTTTAGTCTCAACAAACAGGAGTATGATTCTGCAAGGAGATGAAAATCATGTTAAAAGAAAATCATAGACAAAAAGGAAAAACAAAGAGCCAGGAAGCACATACCTTGAACTAAATCATACGATGAGCTGCTGCGAAGAGATGTGACACCAACTTTTAAGAGTGAAGAAACTTGTTTAATATACTGTGTGCTTGCTTGCATGTATGCCAAGCTGTTGCGGGAGAAACTTGCATTGGCAGAGGTGCGGGGTAAGACCTTCACTTTTCGAAGTGCTTCCCACCGAGCTGACATAGTTGTTCTTAAATTGGAAATGCGAGAATGTAAAACAGTCAAGTTTACAGCTGAAGGACTTAGAGTTGAAAAACTGCAACCTGATGGCATATCAATCACCATTTTGACTCTGCGTACTGCAAAATAAATATGGTATAGGTAGGTTCAAATGCTGAACATTCAAAGAAAGAAACTCTGGGGACATCAAAAAAGTGTAATATAGAGAAACGTCTTAAGCATTCCATCAGTACCATTGGTGCTTACAAGAACACAATAAAAAACTAAATTACTCTATCAATGCACAAATATGTATGAGCCTCCTATCACCACTTATAGACTTCTGATGCCAGGAAAAGTTAGAAGATTAAAGTCTTCTTGTGATATAGAAATATGTTTGGAACTTCCCATCAATATCCATTAAAGTTTATTGAGAAAGAGAAGAAGACAGCTCTTCTTATTGATTAATTATGTTATCAATGTTGCAACGAAAACATTGCACTCTGGTTGTACCGGAGGTTAAAGAAGGGGAGGCAGGAAGCACCATAATTTAAAAAAGAAGGAAACTTGAAACGAGGAACTACAAGGAAGCAGCAAAAGAATTGAAATTGAAGCGACATCAGAGGCAATATAGAATCTGAGACAGATGTGATATAAGAATCAAACAGAAATCAAATAAGAAATTGCTTAGTAGCTTCTAAACAAGTGAAGAAAACTTTTAAAAAACAAAAGAACATGAAAAAGCATAATACATTATGAGGATCACAATGCAAAAATAGAAGCAAGATGGAGAAAGTGGAAGCTTACAGGAAGCATGAGGGGAAGCATGGTGAATAAAAAAAACAGAAAATTATCCTGCATGTTTTGGAAGGGATCTGCTTCTCAGTTCCGAAATCTGCTTTATGAGAAATGTGCTTCCCTTGGTTATTAAGCACTTCCCCGGGCAAATGAACCAAAAGAATTGGATGGTGTTTGTTCAGGCTCATCTCACTAAGCTTGTTTTCTCATTAGAGTGAGCCAAATATGTGCAGAGCTGAGCTGAGTTGCAAGTTAGAGACCTCAATACGAGTTTGCTTGTTAAAGTCGAACAAGTGAGCGCCCAAGCTCACTTGTTAAAGTTAAAACTTAATTTTTAAAATAATCCTTATTAGAAAGATAAAGTTCTTTCTCGTTTAAAGTTTACCAAATTCATCTTCCCTACAGTTGTTTTATAAAATTGGAACTCTTGACCTGTTGACTACATGTATTCCCACCCAAGTAGATGATCTAGCATGGTTTTCTCATAGATTGTTGGTATAGCCCAGCCAAACAAGCCATAGAAGCTAAGCCAATATGAGATTTCCCTGTCTGAACACTAATTTCAACATCAGCTGGACCCAGAAGGCCGACTAATTGAGTGGTTCATTTACCAACCCTCCGCTGGGTTGTACTATGATAGTAAGATGCAAAAGGTTTGCGTACATGTACAATTTACTCGTTATCATTTGTTCAGACTTTCTTCTCACCTACATGTTCTCCAGGACTTAGAGAATTACTTCCTTCTTAACAAGTCTCTTCCATATTACAATATGAACATGGAAACAAGTTGTTACTGCAAGGCCAAATGAGAAAATGCAGAGGAGTACCTTGCACCTTCATTTTACCAATATTTTTCTTTGGCTTTGGAGCCGCTCCCTCAGGCCCAATATCTGCAGAGCGTTTTGCCAGCAATTCCTCCTCCGATAGCAACAAGATCTGTTGTAGTCTGTAATATATAGAAATCCATCATAAGCACAAAATGACATGTGGTTGGCATGTTAAACATCATCCTAAAAACATGAAAAGAACAGCAACCTTCATAAGAAAAACTGAAACTAAGAAATCAAACAGAAACAGAATAGAAAGGTACAATAACATTGCAAGCGCTGCAAAAGAACACAAAAGTAAACATCATACTTGTGTTATTATAGTATAGACGCTTATCTATTATAAAATTTAAGAGTCTAGCATGAGAATATCCTAGTACCAATTATTGATGAATTACTTCATGGTCATTCCACAATATAAGAGCTCTTTCCATGGTTAAGCATCCCTGAACAAGTATTGAAAGAAACATAACTTCGCGAAGTCATGGCATTTGCATTCATTTTCCAAACATGTTTTTGAATCAGAAAAGGAAACTAAAACATAGAATTGTAGCACGTGACTAGGCAAACTAGGAAAACCGATGCATCAGCAAAGTAAGAAGAGGGTTAAAGAAGTAACCCTCTAATTGTTAAAGCTTCAATATAAGCCACATAATATGTATGTAAGTGCAATTAAGACGAGAGAATCATCTAGCAGCTGCAGTTAAGGAAATCTTTTGGAACCAAAACTGATAATGAAAGGATGGTTTGGGAAAAGGATTTTTATTTACAGCAAATATCAGCTTCAATGATCATTCATGGGCTCAAATGCACATATTGCAAAAATGATTGGCTTCGATGTCTCTATCACAGCACATGCTTCAAAGCTGAACATGTTGTAGGGCAGAATAAGGCTCAGACAAGCAGGTTCATAATAACATCAATGTGGATACACATATTCAGCGATAGTTTGTGCCTTCAAAGAAAACTAATGGTGGATTGTACCATCAATAAGAAAATGAAAAAGAGATGGCTCTTGCATGATAAATACAACTGAATGTAGTATGAGGCCACATAAGATACTCTACTAGAGAAAAACCAGACAACCAACACACATGCATTGACCATGCAAATAAGATGACAAAGTCAAAGTTCATTCTAACTTACCCAAATGAGTTTCTGAGTACAGCACATTCATTTTCCAGAAAAAAGGGGGCCTCCATGCAGCCCCGGGCCCATGAATGCAAGCAGAGCCGGAGACATGCATCATATGCAATCATTGCATGCCATGGTCCCTGAGCACTGGAATTGAATGAAATCAAACATGAAAATGGTTAATATTGATATAATTTCCCGCACAATATTTTCAAGATGCGCTCATACCAATTCCTGTATGGTTTAGTTCAACACATCCTAAAAGGATATATACAATATTACCTGATATGAAAAGTGGGAACACGGGCAGGAAGTGCACTCGAGGAGGAAATGCCAGCATTAATACCCACAGTAGCAGGCCTAGAAGCATAATAAGGATTAGCGGAGATAGGTTCAAATGTACATTTGGCTAATAACACAATTAGCTAATAATGCATAATATTTTTAGGGCCAAGAACAAGCAGACAAATTACAGAAACTAAATAGAATTTGTAGTCTTTGTAAGACATGAAATCAGATCACCTGACAGATTTGACAGATACGATGCTTTCCTTCTTCGAATACTTATCAAGACCAGTTCCCAGATTGTCCTTAAAAGTTAGCTTTACTGTTCCAGGGGACCACTCAGCAGCCACAGCTTTTGGCATTGAAGACACTGTAGAGACTGAAGTTTGATCAACAGCATGGTTGATTTCCTTTCCTGACCCATGAAACGGTGGTGCTGTGGGCATATCAGCTTCATGTAAGTTTCTGCTATGCATTTTTCTCTGTAAAAAATTCCACAGAATAACATTGTCAACCATTTGACAAATTGCGTATAGGTTACTGATCTGTAATTTCTGCTCACTCTAAATCAATGTCTAACCAATTTTTTGATGTCAACAATCGAAACTTTTCCAATATATAATATATATAAATGGGGCTTGTGATCAGACACCTCTGACAAAGCTAAACAGAAATGCATATGGAAATGACATTTACATAACATGACAAATGCGAGGGTGGACATTCTTGGGGAAGATGAAAGAAACATTTGACTATACAAGAGCAACATGAACATATGCACCCCCCCCCCCCCCCCACTAGCTAGCCTAGAAAGATTTTCCTAACGAGTTTTGCCCTAACACCTCAATTAGAAAATCAAGGTTGAACTTTCCAGCATATTGTATTTTCACAAAACATGATAAATAGATAAGAAATATCCACTTAGTGACATCTTTCTTATTCACATAAAAAGATTGACAAGTTTGCAAAAGCATATTCGCCATATCCTCACAAAAGAAGAGACTGATTTGGGAGAATCTTTCACAAACTTTTGGCTCCATTCTTAAGAAAACCACAACTCACCATGATCGGAGATAGATATGTGAAGATATTAATGAAGTCCATTCTCATGGTTAGGGTGTGGGTGTGATATGTATTTGGGTATGAATGTGTGTATACATAAATATACTGTATTAACATACATATATACACTTTGTCTTATTCTCCGTCTTCAGAGGGAGAGGGAGAGAGAGAGAGATGGTTGGTAGCCCCATACAAGCTCTAAGTTAGCCCTGACAGCTGATCAAAACTCTTACTAACGATTGGTAGTAAATTCACATATATCACTAGACTGATAGCAAAACACTAAATAAGTACAGAGATAAAAGCAAAGAAGACCAAATCCAGCATGCGATTAAGATAGCAAAACAGAAGAAGCAATCAATCCACAGAAGAAATATGTAGATCCACCTCTAAGCATTAGCTAGAGTTTGCATCAACCACCAATATAATTGAGATCCAACAGAAAAGAGGAACTAGTATGGATTAGCACATGACTCATCTAGTCTAAATCAGTTTTCCATATACACATACATACATACACACTATCATGCATACATTGAACCATGTTTTTTAAGTTGTAGCCCTAATCCCACATTCACAAACACACAAAAATATACATATAGATTATATAATCATATATAATTTCATAATAATAAAAGAAAGACAGTATATATATTACTTGCATATATACAATATATTAGCTTGATAAAACTACAACTAAAACAACTGACCCCAACAGCATTCGTGATGCTTGTATTTCTGAACACAGTAATGTTTTGAACTTCCATGTACAGCCATTTAAACCACATAGAAGACAAATGACTCATGCATGCGATATGCACACTGTACACAAGGGTAGTTATGACTATCATAAATTTAAACAGAGGACAAAACACCAGAGAAACCTTACAAGGTTACTTATGATTGAAATTTTCACAACATTGAGACCCTTTTGGCTTATGTAAGCCTCTACTCGTTAACAAAAGGAAATTTGATCATTGTAAAAATGCAGCCCTATCTGATAGCATTCACATTCCAATGCCCAACGTGCATCTGACAAGAAACCCTTTGAAAGTGAGGTATCACTGTCACATAAATAAGTCTCCACAGATCCAAGGTAGCAATATCTCTTACAATCTTTTATTGAGGCACTAGTTCCTTTTCGAACATGTGAAAGATGGCTGCAATGGACAGCCAAAACCAAATCATAGAGACTAAGAAGGGCTATCAATACTAGAGATCCGGCCACCTTTAAGAATTAGCAATTGGTCTATGTAGTGAACCTAAGAGCAGTCTGGAGGAAGTAGCTAGTCCTACGTTTTAGATGACAAATTTAAACCCTAATCTGGTTCTTGAGAAACTAAAAGAAGGAAGCAGGAAAACCAGATTGGAACTAGAATTACAATAGCTTTCATTACTTCAATGAGACGGGATTCAACAAGTTTGAAAATCATGGGTATGAGGATGCGGCAACATATATGTATAATATATAATATTCTATATAATTAATAGCATCTCATGAAACTTTATGAGAATCTTAGTTTTCAGAAGGTACTATTCATTAATAAAATACAAATTAGTTAATATTCCATGAAATGTACCTTACATGACACTAATATCTTTTTAAGTTAAAATTTTGGTTAAAATTATTTAAAATAATTAGTGTCGAGTTGGAGACCAGAGGTACAGGTTTCAAGTGTCGGAGTGATATGCATGGGTGCAGCAACCTAGTAGAAGTTGTTGAGAGAATAAATAAAAGATCTATTTATTCATTAGGAGGAAAATAGAATCATTAGCAGGAAAATAGAAGCCCATACAAGGCACTTGGAAACTCGCTGTGGGTCCCTCTTCCTTTTTTATTAGTTACACACCTTAGGGTTACAACATAGCACTTATAAAGTCTTTTCTAACTTGAAAGACTAAAATACCCTCATTGTAAATTGTTGTTGATAATCAAGGGTTGAAGCGTCCACGAACCAATTTGTCAAAGCGCCAAGAACTCAAATCATCCGAATATGGATGTCAAACACAAATATCTCAACAAGAATGCGGAAGCAAGTCGAACGCCAAACAAAAATTGCGCAATGACAGCATACTTTATTCATGGATGAGTGAAGTATTTATAGACATTAAAGAATGAGAAAAAGCCTAAAAAGAAGAGGTTGTTAGCTGGCCCCTTGGCCAGCCAACTAGAGCCTCCAACGGTTGTGGCCATGGCCATGGCCCTGGCCCTGCGCCATGCTGAGGTGTGCATGGGCCCTAATAGCCCGTGCCCCTATTACATTAACACTCATTACAATATATCTAATACATCATTAAGGCTTCCTTAAACTGATTCAATCCTGGAACAGATCCAGATCTTCGATCATATATCATGGATCACATCATCTTCTCAACACTCCCTCTCAAGTTGGGAGAAAAATATTGATGATTCTCAACTTGGGAAGAATATAAGAAGATACGCCTTGGAAAGATCCACACTGAAGTGCATGGAACACTTCACAAACCAAAGTCAAGTCACACTACAAACACACTTGAATAATAAGCTCTTTATTGAATTACAAGGGGCCTTAAAGGCTATATTTTACACATTTATACGCAAAAGGGCTTTTAAAGAGTTGTTGGAGGCCAGCATTCAACGGCTCTGGGATTAGCCGTTAAGTGTTGGCCAGTCCCAACGGTTATATTTTATAGCCGTTGGGACCTTGGCCCAACTGGCCTTCTTGGCTCAGGACAACTATATTCTTACACACCCCTCAAACTAACATGATCACAATTGGCAGTTTGCTAGAAAGCGCTTGAAACTGAGGTGCTAAAAGGGATTTGGTAAACATGTCAGCAAGTTGATATTCTGTGGAGATTCAAATGTCCTTGTAAATATTCTTCTTAAATATAGTGACAATCCATCTTGATGTGTCGTACGTTCATGGAAGGTGTTGTGTGCAATATACATTGCACTTTTGTTATCATAGGACATCTGTGACGTAGATTCAATTTGGACATGTACATCCCTCAGGAGTTGTGTGGTACTCAAATTTTGTTAAAGAAAGTGATACTTTTTGTTGTTTCTTACACTTTCAAGACACGAGTGAGTCACCTAAAACAATACAAAAACCTATGGTAGAGTGTGTTTCATTGACATCTCCTACTGACTTATTGTATGAACTCCATGTGAGATATCAGGTGTGATTATCAAATACATCAGAGCTCCAATCATTTGTCTGTATGAAGTGGATTTGCTAATGCTTCACCATCTATTAAGTCTCAATTTCTGCTTCAACATTTTTGACGTTTCTACAATTTTGTCATCTGTGATTCCTGATCTGGAGATAATGTCAATAGCAAACTTAGTTTGTGACAAGAATGTACCTTGTTGTTTCGACTGACCTCTATTCCCAAGAAGTAGCGCAGCTTTCTTAGATCTTTCATTTCAAATTCTTTTCGAAGAGTGTTTTATATACTGGATGCCCTTGTCATCATCTCCAGTGATGAGCATATCATCCACACAATAAAGCAATATCACAATTCCTGCAACAGATTTTCTTACAAACAGTATAGTGTTAGTGTAACAAGCAACAAATCCATGGTTAGTCATAAACTCGTTCATTTTATCAAATCAGGCCTTTGGGTCATGTTTAAGTCCATAAATAGCTTTTCTTAGACGTCAAAAACTTAGTTGTTCGACACATTCAATACAAGAGAAGGTTCCATGTAGATTTTTTCCTTAAGCCATCCATTTAAAAAAGCATTTTTAACGTTCCATGTAGATTTTTTCCTTAAGCCATCCATTTAAAAAAGCATTTTTAACATCCATTTGTGTGATATCCTATTTCCTAATAGTGCTTAAGGCAATGAGCACCTAGACTATTGTTATCCTTGCTATAGGAGCAAATGTTTCTTAATAATCTATTCCATATTCTTGACAATATCCTTTTGCCACTAGACGTGCTTTGTATCTTTCTTGAGTATCATCACTCTTAGTCTTAATTTTGTAGATCCACCTGCATTCTATAGCTTTTTTAGTGTTAGGATGACTAACTATTTCCCATGTTTAAGCTTTATTCAGGGCATCTAGCTTGGTGTTCTGACATCAATCCATTCTTGAGCAAAAATTTTAGGTTCTTTTACAGCTATCAGATTGGTCACTAGAGCTTTATGAGATGGAGAGAATGTTTCATAGAATGCAAATCTTTCTGGAGGTCTAGATTCTTTGGTGGATCTTCTTAAAGGAGGTTCTATAGTTTCAGTGTTCCTCCTAGTATAGTATTGATCATAGGGTTAAATAATATATCTAGGTTGAGGTAATTCATTAACAGTTTTATGCCTTTCTTCCTGAGTGTAGTTCATATCTTCATCAAGAATATCCGTTAAAAAGGAATATTCCTCCTTGGAGGAATCATTTTTAAAATAATACTCGTTTTCAAGAAATTGCAATCTCTAGACACATATAATTTATCATTTTCATGGTCATAACACCTATATCCCTTTTTTGTTATACCATATCCTAAAAACACACATTCTATTGCACGAGGAGAAAGTTTGTTATCTTTGTTGTTGAGAAAAAAGCATTTGCATCCAAAAATTCTTATATGTGAGTAACAAAGAGTTTTTCCAAACAATTTTTCTATGGGTGATATATTTTGAAGGACAACAGTAGGCTTTCTATTTATCAAATAGATTGATGTCATTACAACTTCAGCTCATAAATTCTTTGGAACACTACTAGAGATCATAAGTGTTCTTGTGGTTTCTAGATGTGCCGATGTTTCCTTTTGGCCACACCATTTTTTTGTGGAGTCTTGGTAAAAGAAGTATGATGGATGATTTCATTATTTTCAAGGTAACTCTCAAATTCTCTTGAAATAAATTCACCACCAGAGTTAGATCTAAAAACTTTAATTTGAGAGTTAAATTGAGTTTTGATCATGTTATGAAATATCATAAAATTCTTCAAACTTCAAATTTCGTCTTTAACAAATATACCCAAGTATATCTGGTGAAATCATTAATGAAAATTACGTAATAAGATACACCACCTTTTGAAATGCATGGTGTATGTTCCCAAACATCTAAATGAACTAACTCAAAAGGTTTATTTGTTTTCGTTATTCTTCTTAGAAAGGGAAGATGCTTTATTTTTCTAAAAAGACAGTCATTGCAAAAGAATTCATCAACTTTTTAATTTCAATTGGAGAACAATTATACATTTAATGAATATTTAGATGACCCAGTCTTTTATGCCATAGAGATACATCATTTTAAAGAGCGTTACATGAAGATAGTCCATAACATAGAGTCCTCCCTCCCTATGGCCATGCCCAATAACCTTTTTTGAGATACGATCATGTACAATGCAACCCTTAGATAAAAAAGTTACTACATGATTATTATAACATATTTGATCAAAAAAATATTAAGATTTAGTTTTAGAACCCAACTAACTTTTGATACACTAAAGTCTTTATTTCGAAGTTCTCCAATTTTATCAACTTTTAACTTAGTTCCATCGGCAGTGAACACACACGTGTCAGATGTTTTATTTGAGCAAGTTTGTAAAAGATTTTTTTCACATGTCATGAAAAGATACTAGAATCAAGTAGCCAGGACATACCTTTTGTTCCTTCAGAAGTGGAGCAAACTGCACTAATGAATGTCTTTTCCTTTAGTTGTTCTTTAAGTTATTTTATTTTTCCTTCAAGTTCTAGAAGTTGTGGATTTTGATGTACTTTTTCACTGACGGTGGCAAGTCTCCCTTTTAGCTTTAAACAATTCTTTTGTACATGCCCGGGTTTTTTTGCAATAAAAGCATATTACCTCTTGGGTGGTTCCTTCTTGCTTGAACTGTGGGGGTCGGTAAGGTTGATTGTTAGTCCTTAGTCGGGAAGAAGAAAGCACATCATCTTTTTGTTGTTTAGATTCCCTGAACTTGGTTTCTAACATAAACAGATCAGTTAGCACTTCTTTTCTTGAGGGGAATGGCTTCCGATGGATAAGACTGGCTCTAACTCCTTTGAATTTCTCCCTTAGACTTCTGAGAAACTTATATATAAAATCTTCATTTTGTTCATACTGTCTTCGGTCAATGCAATGTGTGCACCTTTTTTCATATGCAAGGAGTTGATTTAATGTGTTTGAAAATTTTATATAATATTCATTTATATTCTTGTCACCTTGGCGGAACGTCGTGAGTTTGTCTCTAAGAGTCATTCGGTGCGCCACATCACTATGAACATGCGACTTTTTTAAATATTCCTACACTTACTTGGCATTTGTAAAGTCAAATAATGAATCCCACACATGTTCACTCACATTGTTCATGAGAATCCATAGAATAGTCTTGTCCTCCTTCATAATCCTCTTTTTGTTCTGGACTCGAAATAATAGAAGGTTCGAATTTTATTCCGCTAACATAATCCCATAATTTTTTAAAATAAAAGTAATTTTTCATGGCTTGCACCCATGTTTTGTAGTTGGAGTTTGTTAGACGAAAACTAAATCATTTATCTTCCATTATAACAAAACAAATGTAATAGATACCCTTACTTGATTTGAAGAGGAAAGGATCCACCAAGGTTGATTCTTTCTTGGCATACTTCTCGAGGCCGTATTGCACGATCAACACCTTTGATTAGGCTCTGATACCATATAAGAAGATACGCCTTGGAAAGATTCACATTAAGGGTTGATCATTTGGCAAGGATTCACGGGCTTCCTTGGCACGCTTCTTCTTATACCATATAAGAAGATATGCCTTAAAAAGATTCTCATGATAAAATGGGTTAGATGCAATCTAAATAGCAGTCTTACTATCACAATAAAGAGGAATGATATCTCATGTCTCCATACCCAACTCTTTTATCATATACTTTAACCATAGTCCTTCATATATTCCTTGAGCTACTGCTTTGTACTCAGCACTTAATCTAGCTATTATCGTTTGCTTTTTATTTTTTCATGAAACAATATTACTATCAATCATTATAATATAACTAAAAGTAGATTTTCTATCATCAAGAAAGCCCATCAAGAATACCTCAATAATAAGGGGACCCTTATTGACATATAAGATTTCATGACCAAGTGTAGAATTTAAGTATCTTAGTATATGATAAGTTGCATTTATGTGTGCCCTCGATAGAGCATGTATAAATTTACTTACTATTCTCAATGCATATGCAATACCATGACAAGTAATGGTAAGGTAAATCAGTTTTCTAACCAACCTTTGATATCTGCCCACATTTTCAAACATTTCTTATCACGAAGATGTATAGGATCTATGTTATCAATAGCGCGCTATAACGCCCGCTATAGCGTTTTAGTTGTGCTAAAACCGATATAGTGGTCCGCTATAGCACTGTTAGCGTTCATTTGTTAATAACTTCATTTTGGATGGGTTGATCCAATTGGATCAAGTCACCTGATCCAAATACAACAAAATAACCTTAGCCTCGTCTCTAATGCACGGCCTCTATTGTCTCTCCCGCCTCTCACCGTTGCTCCCTCTGCCACCACCTGCACGGCTACCAACCATCATTTGTCGCTGCCTACAGTTACTCATTTCTCTCTTCTCTCTCCCCTTTCTCTCTTCTCTCTCCCGCCTTTGTTGTCTCTCCCACCTCTCACCGCTGCTCCCTCCGCCACCACCTGCACGGCCACCCTAAATTTCACTCTAAAATCTAACTTTATAGTGAGATTCATGCTTCACCCCTTTCCCATAACACGATGAAATACATTCGATGGCTCGAGTATCTCCTTTCGTTGCAGCTCAGCCCGAGCTCTCTTTGAGTCACTTCCAAAATGGATGGCCAAGCAAGATTCTCCCTTGTCGAGGGCGCTAGCAACATCGAAGAGGTAGAGATCTTTCATCTGGAAAGCAAGGTACACATTATATGTTCCTTTGACTTTTCTTGCTTTTTTCTTCTTCATTACTTTTTTTAGTACTCCAATAAAAAAATAAGAGGGTGACGAGATTGCTTATTGATTTTATGGTTGATCAGGCGAAGCATAAGAAGTGAGAACGAAGGAGCGAAGTAATCCTGAAGGTCTCCGTCTGCACAGGCGGTTGGAACTTCTGATAGATTACAACATGGCCAACCCGAAAAGGTGAATCGGGTTGCAGATGTGTTGAGTCAAAAGGAGCACAGGAATATGACGGCCTTGATTATGCAAAGTTGTTGGATGGCAAGGGTTCAGGATTTGGAGCCTCGACAATTGATGGTGGGGTTTGTTAAATGCCCTCGACAGGGACCGTGGCGTGGGAGGCGAAGAGAAAGGAGGAAGACCGCTGGCAAAGTCAGCGAAGGAGGGCAGTCTGACCAGTCGGGACCAGTGCCCCACTTAAGACCCACCAGTCGAAGAGCCAAAGTAAATAGGTAAATCTACTTTCTCTTAGATTATTCTTTATTTGCATCAGGGTTTTTGGCGTTTCTCTCCATTCATCATTATCAATGGCATTTGCTCTTCAACATGAAGCAAATAATCACACCAGCGCAGGTATGTGCACCGCATGTTCTATGTGCATGTTCTATGTTTCTTGTTTGGTGGATGTTGAAACAATAAGAACCAACGTAAATAGGCTTTAGAGAGAGGAGTGAAATGTAAGCTACCTTGAAATGCCTATGATTTCCTCCTACTATTTGGCTGAAATTAGTTAAGAAGTTGTTGTGTTTCAAGATATTTCTTAGAAATTATATATATATATAACTTTTTAATCATAAATAAAAGTATACCGCTAAATCCGCTATATCCCTGCTACTGCTATATTAAGGTCGACCGCTATTGATAACATAATATAGGACTTCAATTCCCAAGAAGTAATGTAGTCGGCCAAAGTCCTTTAGATCAATGATCTCGTACAACTTCACTTTAAGTATGTCAATCTCTTTTAGATCATCCCCCGTAACATAAAATATCAAAATAGATATATTCATTTCTTTATCTCTTTTAATAAACAAGGTACGATCATTCATGCTTCTGCAATAACCTAGACTGGTTACGACTTTGCTAGATCTTTAAAATCATGCTTTAGGAGATTGCTTGGGACCATAAATGACCTTCTTTAACTTACACATCTTGTCCTTCCCATTTTTATTGTATCCAGATGGTAATTTCATATAGATTTTTCTTGATTTTTTTGTAGACACGCATTTTTCACATCTAGTTACCATATTTCTCAACCTTTATGAGTAGGTAGACTCAATCTAGTTTCCACGTACCCCAGCCTTTGCGAGCAACTAGACTCATGATAACCCTTATGGAAGTCAATTTCATCACTGGAGCAAACACTTCATTTTAGTTTATCCCATATGATTGACTATATCCTTTGGCTACCAATCGGGTTTTATAGCGGTCCACGCTTCCATCAGCCTTAAATTTTACTTTATACACTAATTTTCATCCCACTAATTTACTTCTTGGAAATAGATTGATAATATCCCAAGTGTTGTTCTTCTCCAAAGCCATCAACTCATTTTTCATAGCTTCCTTCCACCTTGCAAACTGGTTTGACTCCTCGAAGTTCTTCGATATAGGATGTACCTCAGTATTTATAACAAACTTTTAATAATTTCATGTACTATGGTAGGAGAAATATTGAGAAATAGTATAAAGTGTACATGTTCTTTTACCTTTTCTAATAGCAATAGAGAGTTCCAATTCAGAATTCGTGGAAGGAAGAATTGGTTGCGGTACCTCTAAAGGGGATTGATCTGAACCTAAAGAAGAATCATTGGTCATGTGAGATGGAGTACTTGGCATCACCACCTTCCTCTCCTCACGGGTAATACTTTTGTCTCCGTATTCTCATTTGATTCTAGTTCACAATTGATTGGGCTTATAGGCAGAACAGGAATAGGTTTGAATGAAGAACTAGGAAACTCCCCTTTGGACAAAAAACAAGGGGTGCACTCGAAGGTGACATCCAAGCTACATAGTTTTTTTTGTTATGGGATCAAAGCATTTATACCCTTTTGGGGATGCTAATATCTAATAAAAACATATTTAATAGCTCTTTGATCCAGTTTATCATGGGCATGAGAATGAATACGAACATAATAAATACACTCAAAGATATGAAATGGAATATGGAATACTTTGTTTTTGGGATTAACAACTTTTCAGGAAGACTCACCATTGAGAACTTAGCTTGACATACTATGGAGCATCACCCTAATACAATTTAGGAACATTGCACTCAATAACCAGAATTATTGCAACTTAAAGAATATGTTTGTTCTTTCTTTCTGCCATACCATTTTCTTGTGAGGTATTAAAACAAAATGTTTGACCAATGATGTCATGTTTATGTAAGTAGTCTTGTAACAGACAAGACATATATTCCCACCATTATCAAAAGAAACTTCATATTTAGATTTCATTAAATAAATGAGAGAAAATCAAGTACAATCATCGATAAAGGAGACAAAATATCTCTAACTATTGAGAAAAGTAATAAGACAAGGGTCCCAAACATCAAAATAAATTAACTCAAAAGGTTTTGACACTCACTAGACAGAAAACTAGAACGATAATATTTTGCTTTTTGGCAAACATCACATTGGAGGAATACATTATTGGGTTCACAAAAAAAATCTAAAACAATATATCTTATCTTCGACAAGGGTAAATGACCAAGACGATCAAGACATAAATTAATGTTGAATTCAGTTATAGTCATGGCAGACAAATTGCACATTGAGGGTGTAGTTTTAGGTTCTTCAAGAACGTAAAGTATTTTTCTCAAGCTACCATGATCAAAGACTTTTCCTATCTTGAGATATTGAAATACAAACCAAATGAAGAGAAGGTTATTGAATAATTTATATATTTGGTCAAGGAGCTCACAAACAATGAGTTTACTAGGAAGCTAGGGACATAAAGAACAGGTAAATTGAATAAAAGTGTTAAAATACTTTTCTTTCTCATCACAGAAGTATGAGAGCCATCAGCCAGTTTAATTACCTCTTTGTTATGCAAGTGTTAGTAATTAGATAGGCACTTGATCCTATATGATCGGTAGCTTCAGAATCCACAATCCATATTTTAGCTAAAGAGATGAGATAAAATCGTTTAAGATGGTTTGAACATGTAGAAAGACGACCCAAGGACGCTCCCGTAAGAAGATATAAAAATTAGATTTTGAAAATGTTAAAAGAGGAAGAAGACGACCACAAAAGTGTTGGAAAGAAACAATAAAGAATGATCTAGTTTATATTGAGTTAACTGCTAGCATGGCACATTATAAGGCCTCTCGGAAACAAAAAATCCATGTAATTGAAAACATCTAGTATGGGAAAAGGCTTAGTTGTTATTGTTTACAGGGAGTAGGATTGCCCATCACCATAAATAAGGAATAGGTTAGCGTGGGACTTTGAAGTAGATGACTGCTCTCCAAGCCACAACTCTAAGTCCTCTATCCGTTTCATTAATTCTCTTAATGTAACCATATGTGGATTACCTAATGGAGTTTTTAGTACACTTGCTTAGTATGCCTTGCTCTTAATGAAGTTTGACTTACCAATCAAATCCCAATAGTACTCTTTTGTGTGTTGAGTCTTATCACTATGATAACACTTCAATTTATCTTTTTTATCAGAGGGGAAAGCTACATGCCCTCTTCCTCGAGTATCATATCCTCTCTCAGTTGAATGAATTCTGATTCTTTCCCATGAATATTGTCTTGTCTGAAGTTATTATTTCCTCCTCTAGTTCTCGTTTATCCTCCTCTCGAAGTAATAACAAATAAACTATACCTAAGGAGGGTAGTTCTTCTCTCCTAAGGATGCTAACCTTAATTGTTTCATAATCATAAGAGATTCCCTATAAAAGGTCAAACACCTTTTATTTTTCATACTCTTTATTCCATTCTTTGGAATAATAATAACATTTAATACAAGTGTAAAACTATAATTCATCCCATAAACTACGTAGATCCGCATAGTAATCACTAATTGTTCGATTTTATTTTATGTACTTTCTAACCTTCTCCAAAATCTCATATTTCTTAGCAATATTTTTTGTTCTTAAATAAGTCTTTAAGACAACATTCCAAATCTCAGTTATTGATCCTAGATACGTAAAGGTTTGTACTATTGAAGGTGCCATGGATTGGAGCAGCCATGAAGACACAAGAGCATCATCTTTTCGTGACTTGAAATAAGTGGAATTATTGCCATTCGGGTGATGTGTGCCGATTAGATAATCTATCTTCCTCTGGCTAAAACAACCAATTCTATTGATTTGACCCACTCTAGGTAATTGCTATCTAATTTAACATTTGTAATCTAAAAAGTCTCTAGTTTTTCTGTTTTCAAGACATTGATACTGTTTCTTGCAAAAATAGTAGGTAACAGAAATGAAAGGGTGTTGGGCTCTTACCATCGATTACAATAATCCACCTTGATCCGAAAGCCATACTAAAAGTGAGACCTAATTTTAAGGAAAATGTGGAAAGGATGAAGAATAGGATTTAGGTTTCACAATTGGGTAAAAACAATATTCTATACTGGAAAAGTAAAACCAAAACAAAGCTGCATCCTATAATTCGGCCCATCACCCATACAAACCCATAAATGAAGTTCCATAACATGCGAAGATGAATCATATTAACCCATGTCATGATACTACAAAATGATTTTATGAAACTATCCAGTTACCAAAGCTATAGGCACACTTCTAACAAAACTAAAGATGTTCTTTATCTATCAGAACTAAAAGAATATTGCATCAAGGCAAAACAATATCTCAAGATTACTGACAATTTCAGAGGTACATCCTCCAAATGATATTTGAAATGAGCATTAACTTGGCTTCAATATTTTTCACTTTTAGTAAACAATTCAGGAACCATGGGAGATGTCTTCCAGTCATTTTATGGCTCCCCTGAAGCCAAAGGTTTTTCTCTGCTTTAACAGTGCACAAGGGTCTCCACATCATCTGTGGAGGCTAATTCAGTAGTAGAACCAAGTCCTGCTACAATATTGAAGGTAGTCTGGTTGAAGATAAAGTAGGATTGATGATGCACTTGCCCTTAATTGAGGGTTTATAGAGAAATCTTGAGCAAGCAGGGTCTTGATAGTAACTAGAGGGGGAGTCTCAACAGCTATTCTAATGACCATGGTGAAAATTTTGTTGATTCTGTACTTTTGTACTTTGGTCATCAATTGGTTGAATCCATTTAGATTTGTTTAAGATTTATTTACTAGTGTGATTATGCCTTTATCTATCATACTCCTCTGCATAGGATTTTGGTTTAGGTCGGGTTTGCCTTTATTTGTCATACTCCCCTGAGTTCCTGGTTTAGGTTATTATTAAGATCACAACACTTTCTTTTGTGGTGACAACTATACAACTTGGGTCATTTCCACACTAACCCAATCAACTACCCAAACTTTCTATGGGCGTAACACATTTTTGCGAAGTCACAAAACTAACCTGAAATCTCACTAAGCAGATTCTTCATAAACTATAACCACTCGATCTGGTCTACACTCAGCAGCATTTGATGGTCTTACGAAGGAGTTTGCCATCACCACCAATGGCCCCACGACGTCTCCACCGCTCTGGTACTATGTTGAGACAACAACAACAACACAACAACAAGTAAGCCTTTTCCCATACTAGACGGGATCGGCTACATGGATTCTTTGTTTCCACAGATCCCTATCATGTGCCATGTTAGCAGTTAACTCCCAATAAGCTAGATCATTCTTTATTGTTTCTTTCCAACACTTTTGTGGTCGTCCTGTATCTCTTTTAATACTTTCCAAATTTAGTTTTTCTAACCTTCTTAAAGGCTCTTCTTTTGATCTTCTTTCTATATGTCCAAACCATCTTAAACGATGTTCTCTCATTTTATCCTCTATTGGTGTCACTCCTAATTTGTTTCTAATAACCTCATTATGTATACGGTCTTTTCTTGTATGGTCACTCATCCATCTCAACATCTTCATTTGTGTCACAAACATCTTTTGTACATGTTGATGATTAACTGCCCAATACTAAGAACCATAAAACATGGCAGGCCTAATTGCTGCTCTATAATATTTACCTTTTAATTTTAATGGTATCTTCTTATCACAAAGAATACATGATGCTCCTCTCCATTTTAACCAACCAGCATTAATTCTATGTGTAACATCTCCATCAATTCTTCCATCACTCTGAAAAATTGACCCTAGGTATTTAAAACTTTCCTTTTGGGGAATGCAATGTGTGCCAATTTTAATTTCTATGTCCTCTGAAGTAACCAAATGATCAAACTTACATTCCATATATTCTGTCTTTGTTTTACTAAGTCGGAGGCCTTTGCTTTCTAATGTTTCTCTCCATAGTTCCAATTTTCTATTAACTTTTTCCTTAGACTCCTCCACTAATACAATGTCATCTGCAAATAATGTACACCAAGGTACTTCATCTTGAATATGTTTTGTTAACTCATCCATCACCATTATAAATAAGTATGGACTTAAAGTTGATCCTTGATGTAACCCAATATTAACTTCAAAGAAGTCTGTCGTTCCTTCATGAGTCCTCACACATGTTTTTGCACCATCATACATGTCTCTTATAAGGTTAATATATATCAATGGGATAACTCTTTTTTTCAAAGTTCTCCAAAGGGTACCCTATCATAAGCTTTTTCTAGATCAATAAATATCATGTGAAGGTCTTTCTTTTTTGCTCTAAAATGTTCCATAAGACGTCTCAAAAGGTGAATAGCTTCAATAGTAGATATGCCTGACATGAATCCAAATTGGTTCTCTGTTGTACTTGATACTTTTCTTAACCTACGTTCGATAATTCTTTCCCATAATTTCATAGTATGACTCATTAACTTGATACCTCGATAATTCGCACAATTTTGAATGTCTCCCTTGTTCTTATATATGGGTATAAGTGTACTTGCTCTCCGTTCCTCGGACATCTTTTGGTTTTTCCATATTTCATTAAATAGTCTTATCAGCAAGTGATTCCTATTTCTCCTAGCATTTTCCAAACTTCTATAGGAATATTATCTGGTCATACTGATTTACCACCCTTCATATGTTTAAGAGACTCTTTGACTTCATTCTTTTGAATACGTCGGTAGAAATTGTGGTTTATATACTTTTCTGACTTGGCTAAATCTCCTAAACTAATACTAACATATTTATTTTCATTAAAAAGATTATAAAAATAGTTTTTCCATCTATTTCTTATATCATCATTTGCCACTAGAATTTTTTCATCCTCGTCTTTTATGCATCTAACATAATTAAGATCTTTAGTTTTCTTATCTCTAGCCCTAGCTATCCTAAAAATATCTCTTTCACCCTCTTTTGAGTTGAGCTTTTTATATAAGTCCTCCCAAATCTTAGCTTTTGCTTCACTAACAGCTTTTTTTCTTCCTTCTTTGTTTTCTTATAAGCTTTTAACGTTTCACTAGTTTTCTTAGCATAATGTAATTTGTAACATGCCCTCCTTGCCTTGATTTTATTTTGTACTACTTCACTCCACCACCAAGCTTCTTCTTGTGCCGGTACACCTCCCTTAGATACCCCTAATACATCTTTTGCCACTTTCCTAATATGTATAGCCATATTGTTCCACATATCACAGGGTGTGCCAACATAATTCCAAACATCTCCTTGAAGGACATTCTGTTTAAATATATCTTCTTTCTCGCTTTTGAGGTTTCACCATTTAGTCTGAATAGCTCGATGCACTCTTTTCTTCTTTGTCCATTTTTTTATTCGTAAATCTATAACTAAAAGTCGATGTTGGGCGGTTAAGTTTTCTCCAGGAATTACCTTACAATCTTTACAACACGCTCTATCTTTTTTTCTACAAATAAAGTAATCAATTTGTGTTTGTGATAAGCCACTCTTATAAGTAATTAAATGTTCATCTCGTTTTTTGAAGATTGTATTAACTATAAAGAGATCAAATGCCATAGCAAAATTTAAAATCTCCCTACCTTCCTCGTTTATATCCCCAAAACCAAAGTTTTCATGAATCCCTTGATATCCTAATGCCTCTTTACCGACATGTCCATTTAAATCTCCTCCTAAACAAATCATCTCCCTTTGTGGAATCTTTTGAAACACCTTATCTAACTCTTCCCAAAAAACAGTCTTTATACTATCTTCTAGTCCTACTTGGGGCGCGTAAGCACAAACTATATTCAAAACCTCTGCTCCTAACACTAATTTCAACGTCATGATTCGGTCACCATATCGTTGTATGTCTACTACACTCTCCTTTAAATCTTTATTTATGATAATACCAACTCCGTTTCGAGCCTTTTCTTTACCTGAGTACCATAATTTAAAACCTGTATCCTCTATCTCCTTTGCTTTTTCTCCAACCCATTTTGTCTCTTGTAAACATAGAATATGAATCTTTCTCCGAATCATAGTATCTTACCGGATAATATTCCGATATTCCAAGAACCAATACGAATCTTATTATCTAGGACTAGCTTCCTTACCCCCCGCATCCGTCCATAATCAAAATGCGGAGACCCTCTCTGAAAATTTTTCACTACATTCGGGCGGTAATGTAGCGAGACTAACTTCTTTACCCACACCCGTCTATGATGTGGGAACCCTCTCTGCAAATGATTTACTACATTCGGGCGAAAATGTAGTGGCCCTTGCTTACTTCTTACTGCATTCGGGCTCTGCAACACGTCGCTAGGCAGGGACGCCCCAAAGCAATGCTCATAATTTTTGTAATCCATGTTATAAAAATCCGACGCTGACTGTCGAAAGCCTAACACAATCATCCTCCTTTATCCGGGCTTGGGACCGGCAATGTAAGGGTGATCCCTTACATGGGCGGAGTTTCTGGTACTATGTTGAGAGAATAAATAAAATATATATTTATTCATTAGCATGAAAATAGAAGCCCATACAAGGCACTTGGGAACTAGTTGAAAGAGTGAGTGCTCCTGCGGCTCCCTCTTCTTTTTTATTAGTTACTCACTTAAGGGTTACAACACAACACTTATAAAGTATTTTCTAACTTGAAAGACTAAAATACCATCATTACAGTATATCTAATATATTATTAAGGCTTCCCTTAAAATGATCCAATCCTGGAACAGATCCAGATCTTGGATCACATCATCTTCTCAACAGAAGTGTTTGTGTATGACATAGTTATATAGTTGCACTTTTTTACTGATCTTATAAAGTAACAAAAGAAACGAAAAGAAGCTTCCAATATTCTCTAAAGAAGGATAGAGAAAAGAAACACAATGAAAGGAAACCTAATGTAACTTGGAGACCAAGTTTATCCGTAGTGGATAGTGTACTCTCTTCCACCTACTTTCCTGGAAACAAACTAGACTTGATAACAAGCCTAGGCATGTAAGGTTTAGTAGGTTAAGTCCAGCGTGCTAGGTCCCAATGCCACATTCAGTTCCTGCACATTGACACCCACTGGCATGCTCACTCTCAACAAGTCAAGTTCGAGCATGTTAAGCCTTGGGAGCCCCGTTGGTCAATTTCAGGGACAATGTCCTTTAACTTTGTATTAACAACACAAAATCTCATATGAACATACATGATTGGTATCTTTGTAATAGCTCCAAAGATTTTCAAGCAACTTCAAAGCACTCACATAGGCATACATGATGCAGCAGATATGTGTGTGGGTATGAAAGGAAATTTATAATAATGACCAATCATGGATCCAGGGGTATGGCTATTAGCGTACACAGCATTCTTTTTTTATTTGGATTTTTTTCTTCACTTACTTTTACAGGATTAGTCCTTTTAGGACTAGGATCCTTTCCTTCACACTACAGATAGTTAATAGGATATTTATTTTCGTTCTCCTTTCCCAAAAGTCTGGAAGCCTAAGCACTGGACAATAGAAATCTTCAACCAGCATTATGAAATCCTAATCTAGTTTCTTTCTAAACATAAATTTTGCACTATGTATCAGTACATATCTCCCATACTGTATTGCTGAAAATGAACAGTATGGGCCCTACATTGTCCTTTGAACACTGGAGAACAATTTTAAAAAACATTTTCTAGCATCCATGTCTTGTTCAAAAAAGATTAAACGTTTAGGGATTGGGAAGAAGATCAAAAGAGAACAAAACATTCAAAAACAAATTGCAATATTTGACTGTTAAAATCACGAATGAACTGCTGAACAAGCATCACCTAGGCAATCCTCAAATGAAAACGGCATAATATACAAACAGGAAGCCGAGTCGCACAACATGACATGTGCTAAATGCATCAGTGGAACCAAAACATCAACAACAAAGATGAAAATTGAGCAGCTAACCTTATCCATGCCTTCCATAGTTGTTTGTGATAAATTAGTAGAAGATAAATAACTTCCTGCAACATGTGTTCTTCCATCATTGACTACATTGTTGCTTTCCATACTTCTTGTGTACTCAGAGCTCCCCACAGAATCAGATGATTCCTCCTCTGTATAATCGTTTTGCTGATTTTGGTATATGACAGCTCTTGGATCAGGCTTCTCAGAAGGAAGAACTGGCCGGACATCCACATTAGCTCTAGAACTGGGCCTGCTCGTTGTCTCCCTTGATGAACTAAAGTCGGAATATATATTCTCATCAGAAGTATGTTGTTGTGTAGATACTGGGGTGTAACCATTAGGTATTCTTTGGTCAAATCCTCTATTGTGCTTTTGGTACCATTGCCTTTCATCTTGTGGGGAAGAATCAAGAGAACACCTCCCACCATAAATGTCCTCCTCCGAGGCAGATGTAGATTCTATCTCCGATCCAAAGCCGTTTAATTCAACATCACGATCAGCCAAATGAACACTTCTCAGTTTCGTAGGAGGCAGTCCAAAGCCTCTATGCTTGTTTCTAATTGTGTGTACTGGATCAAACATTGACCTCTGGTTAAGAGATGGCTGAATCTCTGGATTGCGTTTAGTGCCGGAGCCCTGCAACAAATTCCCTAAGATATCCATGAAAAGTTCAGGGGAAACTATGAAAAAATGGACATGCAAAGAACAAAAGGACATAAGTCCCAAAAAACATATAAGATGGAAAAGAATCATTTTCCTCCAGAGCTAGAATATAAGAAAAATGGAGATACATGCAAGTTCCCATCAGAGTGTTTCTTTCTAAATTTGAAAATTAACAACTGGACTTACAGTATATCAGATCGGAGAACCAAAAGCACATTCAAACACAAAAATAATGGTCATGAACTTACTGATGTTACATGTTCTTCAACGAAGAAAATAGTAGGCAAGGATGGCCACCAAAATGTAATGTCAAAGGAAAAGGAAAGTTGTATACAGAAGAGGAAAAACTGACCTCTCGAACCCATTTGACAGCATTAGAATCAAGACCGTCTGTAAACATCTTCCCTTACTTGCAACCTACCTTTATCTGTAGCATGACATCGAATCCAGACAACCATCAGTGACAATTTACGCCTTCCAATTTACAAAACCCACCAAAAGAAGGATGAAAAACACAGTTCAAAAAAATAAAAAAACCAACAACGTACATAGCACAAAACCCCAACCTTTTCTAAGGTAAAATTCCAAAAATTGAATCAAAGGATAGAATGCAGATCTTGGCCTACAGTGAAACTCAAAACGCAGAGATTTCGCTTACATATGGGGAAAATGCTTCATGTGATGATGACTATAAGAGCAAATAAATATACCAACAGCAAGATTGGCACCCATGGGCCATGTATGGAATTTTAGGTTAGTTAGGTGAAGTCCAAACTTCGACTCATTGCATCCCTGGCCCAAGCAGATTTCTCATATTTAATACATAAAAAAGTGAAAGAGCTTCATAAGCTTGGAGCATGAATAGGAAGTTTGTGAGGTTTTAATACCAAAGAACCCAAATAAAAACGAATAGCAAGCTAAAGAGAAGATAGAAAATTAGATAAAAGGCAAAATTCATAGAAAAGAGTATCATCAGCAAAAGAAACCAACAGTTTCGATGTCTGGAAATTAGTCTTAACTATTTTCTTTTGGATTTCTAAGTTTTAACCTAAGTCACACAGACACTTTTAAGGGGTGGAGTGTCGACCCCGACACTGGTGCGACACCGACACCGTGTCGGTGCGGCATGTCCAAAAAAAAAATTCTTTTGTAACTCAAGGATAAATGGGTCCGGATAATGAAGATTGATTTGTGTATTATGATGAAATTAGTAATTGTTTACCATTTATATGTTTTGCTTTAATATAAAGTTGTGTACTTACTATTGTAACTTTATCCAATATAAAGTTGCTTGAATGATTTTGGGTGCGAACAATTGGACTCCATACTGTATGCCTTTGCAGAGAATAATCTCTGTCACCAAACACATTTAAAGACCAAGAACATTGCTAGATCAATAGAACAGAAGAGTATGACATCACTAGTGTATCCTAGCACAAATACTAGTATATGTTATATCCTACAAAAGATCTCGAAACTCTTTGAATCCATAACTTGGATATTTTGCAGCTCATAAAATCATTGTAAGTTTCAGATCATTATGAGGGAACTTGCTAATTGATACCTATGTGCAGCCAAAATTAGCAAATACTAGTTGTATTATGATTGATTTATGTAGCTTGAATATTATATATAATATATAATATTATATACCCTAGCTGTGTCGCCGCACCCAAAATTTTTGAAATTTGCCGTATCCCGCACCCATGTGACATAGGTTCTAACTATGAACATCTTGAAGATATATAGGAAGATTATTCTCCATTGAGTGATAACACTGAGCAATGGTGGGCCCAAGATTTCCTTTAAGTGGTGCACACTTAGTCGGTTCCAACATATTGTTTACTCGACAAACCTTTTTTATTTTAAACATTGTTTTAACAATTTTTTACATATTTGATTTTATAATGTAATGACTTTATAACACATTGACGTGTATCAATGATACCCATAAAATATCACGATAATAAAGTTAATACTAAAATTTTCAATGTTGTCAAAATATCATATAGATTCTAAAATGTGGACAAATGTGGTGTATTACAAATAAAACAGAAACGTATCAATAGAAGATCAAATGAAATATTTACATGATGAAAGAAGAAAAAAAGAAAATGGCAGGTAAAGAATGCAGGAAGAAATACAAGAAAGATTACAAAATATCAACTCCTCATCCAGAACTGATTGATTCTCCAAAAAAGATTTCCATTACCACCATTTTCAATAAAGTTCAATCAGACATGAAAGATGAAGAGCATGTTGCTGGAAGAAGTACAAGATCGAAATGAAGATAAAACCACCAAACTAAACATTCCACAATGATATTATCAGGTTATTTTCACAGTTTCTGATTTCCATTCATGAATGTCATGCTAATTTACATAGAAAAAATCGCATTTATGCTAATAGAGTAGTACTGCAATAAAAAGGAGCTCCTTATACGGATAGATAGCATCCCCACTAGACTATGAACTTAATTCATTAAAAAAGAAAGAAAGTGCAATGCATCATTCTGTGATTCTTCTTCATACTTCAAAATGCTCAACACTTAAGACTTGTGATCCAAAATCAGAAGACAAAACATCGCAAATTGAACTCTCAAAATAGAACTAGTCACAAACATAACCAATAAACCAAATCAAACGTGAGCCTTTGTCAGCCATTTTCACAATCTGGATCTTAAAACACAAGAATTGGAAAACAATCACTTATGAGAACGCAACCTTGTAGATTAGATGAATTTGATAAAGCAACGGTAGCATATATGGCTTTTCCAAGTTAAACATGACATCAGCTACTATGTTTCCAAAAGATCACTGCTTAAAAAGTAGGTAAATTTCCCATGAGGAATCGTAACCCTGGATTAGTGGGTAATCGAACCCTTACATTTCGATCTTCCCTAAAAGCAACAGCATCAGAACAAAATAGCGATACATATTGGAGAAAGAACGAAATCATGGAAGGAACGAAAGAAATCGGATAAGCTGAGGGAAATAGTGCCGAAGTGGGTCGGTGGCGCAAATATCAGAATGTGAGTGAAATTGGGAAGGGACGAGAGAGAGAGAGAGAGAGAGAGAGATTGCCTGCCGGATGCCGGTGGTGCTGCTGCGTTCCGTGGCCGAGCTCAGTGATGGTCGAGAGGAAACTGAAGAGGGAGGATTGAATTTTGAATGACGGAGTCAAAATCATAAAGAAACAAACTTATATATGTAGTATATAAGAAAGTTTTATAAATTCAAGACTCACATTCAGAATATTTCAGTCCGCCTACGAACTCCACTTTTTAAGGTAAGGTCCCTCCATTATGAGGTGCGTACCTTTTCCTTTGAAATTTCAGGTGGGACACCGGCCTCACGTAGCATGGACGTGGGTCCGCCACTAAGACTGTGGGCAGAAGTTCCGGCCTCCCCCTTGCTGATAGTAGGACGGGCATAACCATATAGTTACGCTTATGGGTGGCAAATCGGGTCATCGTGTTGTGTTTAGTTCAAACTAATGAAAGTGAACCTAACCACGTCCTATTGTACATATATATAGATATATAGATATATAGATATAGATAATAGATATACATAGGAAGCTTAATATATGCTAGTATATTGAAATAAATCTTAACCAGCCAATTTCAAATTATTGATATTTGAATTTTAAAAGCAAAAAATATAATGTATTTTTATAAGTATAATTAATTCGAAAATATAACTTTTTATTTTTAAAATTCAAATCTCAACTACCATATCTTAGTTGAGATTTGTTTCGATGTTGTTAGGATATACCATGCACTCTTTATATATATTGTTAAATGTAAATTGGCTTTCAATTTATAATCTTACATAAACATTTTTATTGTTGGATCGAGATAAAAGATTGAGTTAATAAAACAAAAAATAATAATTAATTTTATCACATATTAAATATAATGTACAAAAGTATATTTTACTTTTTTAATTCAAATTTCTATAATTGGTCATGCTAATCAAATGATTGAAATATTTGTACAAGATTATGTATCAAACGATATTATATATAATATTTATGCTGAGATAAACTATAGACATGTTTATCATTGTACTTTTATACTTAATAATTAATATACTATATGCATTAAATATTTTTTATTGATCAAGTGGCCTATAGATGAGTGGTGCACCCAAATTTTTCTTTTGAATTTGAAAAGCAATTTTTAAACTTTAATTTTGAATTTGAATATATGTCATTCAATCTCTTGATTGAATGTTCTAAATTTGATGTAATGTGCACCAAAAATTGAGCCTCTATATAAAGAAAAGTAGTGGTAAGTGAATAATATATTTCAATGCATAATCTTGTATAAATATTTTCACCATTCAATCTTGGAGATGAATGGTAAAGACTTTAATTACTTTGGATTTAATATACATTATACATTAAATGCAACAATGGTATTTATAATCCAAAATTCTACCATTGATATTAAAGATTGGAAGACAAAAATGTTTATGCAATATTATGTATTGAAAGACATTATGCATTTAATATTATATATATAGTGGTAACCGCTCAAACCCCATTCTTGATCAAATCTTCTTCACCATCTCAGTTGTTCGATGTTTAAGATAAAAAGTTAAGGTGATAAAGGAAAAAATATTTTATACATATTATACATTAAATGCAAAGTACAAAAATATAATGATACTTTTAATTCAAATCTTCACTATTTATCATATTAATCAAATGATAGAAATATTGGAGTAGATTTGAGTACACATTGGGGATTGAGCGATTACCACTACCTATATACATGTATATAAAATTATTCCTTATATGTGTGTATTTATTCAAATATACACTAATATGTGCCATGTATATTTTTGCATTTATGTTCCTTGTGTGTGTGTCTCTCTCTCTATATATATATATATGAAAGCCCGATCCTGGCCACCTCCAGCATGCCCACTCATTAACTTTTTGAGGAATGACAGTAAATTGAAAATTTTAAAAAGTTTTTAAAAAAATATGAAGGATAATATTATAGCATTTATGTCCAAAAAAAATAATGGTCAGACATCTGAGTAGTGTCACCTGTGGCCAGATCCAATCTCTCCCTATATATTTGTATATTTATATACAAAGAGAGAGGGGGGACTGGGATTTCACGTCAATTTGGGATCCAAAGGTCCACCCAGACAACCAATTTTGTGTGGGATCATGTCAGATCAACCGGAATGCGACTCATGGTGCCTAACTCCCGACCCGAGCACCACCTATTAGGGTTGGACGGGGATTGGGTAGTTGGGTCGGGTCAAAATTTGCCACCTCTAGACTAACGCTTCCCTCCCCTTCTTGTACACCAAATAAGAGAGTTCGATATGAATCGTCTCAATATAGAGGATAATTCAAAAAGTTTCACGATGTTGCCCGTTGCTTCACCAACTTTATTAACATTTTGTCTTGTTGAACATGTTACTGAGAATGAAGACTGAATTGAACACCTTTTGAGGCATACTCTTGAGTCTTCAAACTATTAGATGAAATGAGCACCATTTACTCACTCTGCATGACGTTAGATTCATCATATACAAGAAGGCTTAAGCCGAAATGATGAGGACTCTTTTCCTCAGTGGCGGATCCACAAACTTGTTTTGGGTGGGACTGACATCAGCTTCAGGTGCGACGGGTTTCAAGGATTTTCCTTTTTTCCTGAAAATTTCAACACACAAATTTTTTCACAATTTCCGGTGGCGTGGTCACCCCACCCCACCACAATGTGGATCCGCCACTGCCTTCCCTAGTTAGCATATCAACTGCGCACCAGCATTGTTGGAAAGCCATTAGCTCGACTTCTACTATATTTCTCAGGGATAACCGGTGCTGATAGCATCTGCAATAGTAGAGTAAGGAAAGGTAGTTGAGAGCCCATATCTGCACGTAGAGGAATCGGTTCCTGTTAGCGGTAGATAACGAGAACTTTGCTGTGCCTCTTTGACCTCTAGTAACCCTGTTTTGTTGCAGCCCTCAACGCATTGCATACTTCAATTTCAACTCCCATGATGTTTATAAAATTAAGGTATCTTTGACTTAAGTTCCATCATTTATAAATCTAATTTAATTATGACAGATTTTAAGATTAGGTAGTTTAAAAATTCAATATCTTTCATATATATATATATATATATATATATATATATATATATATATATATATATATATATATATATATATATATATAGAGAGAGAGAGAGAGAGAGAGAGAGAGAGAGAGAGAGAGAGAGAACATGGTATAACTTAGGTACTTACGTATCCATACAAATGGTTGAAATTTGAATTTAAGAAGCAAATAGTACATATACATTTTTTTCATGCATATATTTCTTACTTTTTGAATTTAAATTTCAACCATCCATCACTCAAGTTAAATGTTTGAAATTTATTTGGATATGCTCTAGCATATACCAAGTTCTCTCTCTCTCTCTCTCTCTATATATATATATATATATATATATATATATGTGTGTGTGTGTGGTTGAATATACTCGGATAGCTTGACGCCAACCTTATTGAAACCACCTAACCCTATGTGTGTGTATGCGCAGACATATTAATTCTTTATTTCACGCATCCCCGCCTTTTCAATTTACTTATAGAACGATAGTTACTATATATATTTACAGTACAACCCCTTTATTCTTTGTCTCTTGCATCTACAAACTAGAGCGTAAAGATTCATGGGACAGTACCCTTCTTCTTATGTCGTTCTCTCTCTAAGGGTCTAGGTACTTTGTTATTATGCTTTTTTTTCTTCTTTCTCCTCTCTTTTCTTTATAATTTTTCAATCTTCAAAGACTTTTTCCTTTCCCTTTTTTATGTCTTATCATCTGTGAAAATATTAGTAACTAATTGTTGGTTCATGTGGTTTAAGGGAAATGAACGATCTTTTGAAGATAAAAGTTTGAATCAGAAATCTTATGCACATATACGTGTTTGATTTTAGAGGGAGAGAGAAAGAGTTATAATAATAGAATTCCCTGTTGATAAGTTAGTCATAGGGTGTGTCGGGTAAATGGGTCTGGTCCGGTTGAGGTGGGGAAAAATGTTTTTTCCCCAACGGATATGGGGCGACATGGGTATTTTATTGAAGTTTGGGTAAGGGGACGGGTATAGGTGTACCCGACCCATCTCCATTCCTACCTTCACTATTATGGTATTGCTGATTAGTTGGGTTGTTTTGATCTCAATGGAATCCATATACATGACGACTCTAATACGGAATTTTGTGTCATTAGGGTCTTTCATATCCGAATTGAATCCATAGAACTGTTCGGATTCTGTAAAGTCAAATCCGATCCGTTACACCTCTCTTTGGGTGGAAGCAGTCTCTTGCGCGTAAGAAGTCACGTAGTATGGCTCACAATTTCCTTGCTAAATGAGATCCTGATGGGTGATCGACACGACAACCTGACCTAAACCCAACTGCAAAAGTGTATGTCTAATTTTGTTGTTAAGCACCCCCAGCCAGGTCCAGGTCATATGAAATGACCCGACAAAAAAAGGGTTTGAGGTCAGGTGGACCCAAATCCTACCCGGAATGCTCTATATATTCTAAATTATAGATTATGAAAATTATACCTTCCACGTTAATATGTGCATATACAAACACTACACACACACGTGCAGTGAGCCGACTCAGACTGGGATCAAAGCTGACCTTGTTCGTGCCCGGGTCTTAAACACCTGAACAAAATGGGGGGTGTCTCGGTCCAGCTAATTTTTGACCTGGACCCGAAGTGACCCGATTTACAACCCCTATTCCTTGGTGTATCACGGTGACTGTCAACATCACATGCGGCAAGCAAACGGGGTAGGGTCCGGAGCTAAGCCTTGATTGGGGACATGTCATAAAAAATCTGACTAGTATTGGATGGTAGGGTAATTGGGTTTGGATTGAATAAAATGATCATATCTGTAGACTTTGGATCGAACTGCCTCATTGATTCCTGCCGAAAAGCGTAGTAACTAGCTGCAGTGGCGGACCCAAAAACTTGTTTCGGGTGGGGTAGGGTTCAAAAAATTTCAATACACAGATGCAAATTTTCAGTGGGGCAATCACCCCACCCTGCCACAATGTCGATCCGCCGCTGACTAACGGGGTAGCACTGAGAATCATACACTTATTAGTAGCAGCCAGAGCTCACAGACGGTCGAGCTTCACCATGCATCAATTTTAGCCTGATTCAGTTCTTGATATTTGGGTGCATGCCTGTAGAACGCAGGAAAGAATTCGATGAAGAGGGTCGGACTCACCATCCTGGAGGAAGATGTCAACCGTCTCTTCTTTAAGGGTAAGACGGATCTTTCATTTTTTATTAACTAAATCTTGGACGACCCCACTGACCATATTATTGGCGCTTGTGTATTTGGTTTTGTTCTACTTCTGGATAGCCGTCCATCACCATCCAACAGACCAGATCACACACACACACACACACACACACACATATATATGGTGCTTGTGTATTTGGTTTTGTTCAAATTCTTTACAGCCGTCCATCACCATCCAACAGTATATATATTATTTGGTTTTGTTCAAATTCTTTACAGCCGTCCATCACCATCCAACAGTATATATATATATATATATATATATATATATATGGCATTCTGGATGATCGTTCACCACCATTCAACAGACCAAATCATATATATATATCTAGAGAGAGAGAGAGAGGAGAAAATCAGAGTTGCTAGACTCCCATTCTGCTAAACTTTTCTTTTATCTCTCTCTATATATACGTGTTGTGTGTGTGCATGTACGTGTGTGCACTTATGGGGTCTGAAAAAAGCAATGCGTTCCATCCCCATAGTGTATTTTCAAATTCTTTTAGTGAGCATTAAATGTAGTATATATATAGGCACACACACACACACACACACACACACACACACATATATATATATATATATATATATATATATATATATATATATATATTGCAATCATGTAAGCTTTAAACTTTTCAATTATTTAGATTATGATAGAGGTTTGAATATGTGTACTCTCCCAAACTCTTTTCACCGCCACCGCTGGTGAGAACATGTAGCTACTCTTGGAACCAGCTCAATTCAACACCTCCCTAGGGTCAATCTTGGTTAAGAGGTTCGGCACCTTCACAAAGCTGAACATGAACGTTGCTGGCTCGATTCTCAACTATGAAGTCTACTGATTGATGGACTTTCTCCCCTCTCTCTCTTCCTAAAAGAAGATCGGTCGCGTCGAAATTGTGATACAACTTTCAGCTTTTGGACTAAAGCAAAGACTTTCAACTTATCTCTTTCCGCAATATACGTTACAAAGAAGTGGAGGAAATTTCATTTTCGGTGGGCCACAGTTCTCTCATTGTCAGTCTGAAACGAAACGCCAACGGACAACGTAGAGACGCACGACTGAAGCGGCCGACGTGATCTCAATGATCACCTCATTAGCTGTCACCGGGAATCTTCCGGATGCTTATGAGGCAATGATTATCTTTAAAAACGCCGGTGATGATAATGGATTCTCGAATTCGTTTAGTCGAAACATATACCAATCTAATTTACTGTCTTAAACGCCGCCAAACCAGTAAGGTCTTTCAATCTCAACTCAAACCGATGACTCTAGTGCAAGAGAAGGATCTCTTAGGGTTATAATCTCCTTTTCCCGGTTGGTAATGGTGGCTTACTCACACACACGCAACAAGGAGAGAAGAATAAAATGGTAAAATGTGAGCTTAGGTTCTCTCTCTTCCTACGTTATTCAGTAAAATCAAATGTAACTGAATGGCCATATAGTACCAATGTATAACAATAATACCTAGCGACATTCTTCGAAAACGCCAAAAATTGTAGCGTGTCATTTCTGCTTCAATTGAGTTGGAATTCACCCTCGAAATCCTCCCAGTATCACTTGAACTCCCTGGCTCAAACTAAACCTTTCTCTACAAAGACTCTTCATGGTGGCATAGTTCGGAACCCAATGATCTCCACATCATAGTTGGTAAGAACTGTAATTATGCATGCATAATAACATAATATACAACAAATGTAAATATGCCCCAATCATAAACAACAATCATAAATCCAAAATAAGTCATAATCCAACCGTATGAAAAACAAAAGCAGAAGCAAAATCAAAAACTTATCTGTGTGAGTTACCCTTGCATACTTGCCTTAGAGAAATCAACACCCCGCTATGAGTACATACGGGTACTTGCATATTCCTTTCAAGATAAAACACACACACAACTCGAAGAGAATGTACCTACCTTTGACTCTACTTCGAACACACCTCAAACGCCTATGGCTGGAGCAGAAAGAGGGACCACCCACATACACATGAACAAAATCATGAGAAGAGAGAGAGAGGAGAAAGAATGAACTGCATGATTAGGGAGGACCCCTAATCACCTATTTATAGGTGTGCGTTTGGATCACAGATTCAATCCAAACGACATACCGCTTTATTATCAACTGCCCCATCTCCTCAAGCATCCCACCTTATCTGAAACCGCTTCATTTTATCCCTATCCGTGAACGTGAAATTTTTTGACTATTAGATCAAAAGTTTTTCGTACAAAAAGATAGATTAAGACCCAAACCCAAAACACAAGCCCGACTCGACGTGCGTGTGCGTATGTGGTATAGCATGTCCTCACCAAGTTCTTTGAACTAAGGTTTATGAGCTACCAACTATATAAAAGGACATGTGAGTTTGTCACATCCATCAATATGGGACTAAATTTTGTCTTCTCTTGATCATCTTTCACAAAAGTCCCTCATATGTTACTTTTTACACTTTAAGACTTTTACATATATTAATTAAATATATATATATAATAACATGTATTTAATACACATTAAATGCACATCAAATCAAACAATCCCTCACAAAGTCCTTAAGTGTAAAAATGTCCTTCTAATCCAACCATCATATTATGCTTTCAATAATGATACCTTTCGGTTTGAATCGTTACCTAGGTTATCCAATATTACCTTTACAGGAACTATGTGAACATACGTCTTGAATCTAAACCTTGGGTGTAAATGTGTCTATCTATAAGAGTAATGCATCATTAGTTGTGCATCCATATCCTTTATCATGATTGACTTCAGGGAACAATCCAATTTTCCTATTGCGACCACACAATGTCAATCACTTAGCTAGACATCATTGCTAGCATCATGTCCTAAGACTCGATCTTATTAAGAGAATAATCTCTTGCTAAACTTGTAATAATAACACTTTAGGTTTACAGGGAACAGACACACACATACTAAAAGTATCATATAATACAAAGTGTCATCCTATTCACCTAACAACTTGTTACTACCACATTGAACCTACTTCGTAGGATCTCCACTCACTTACGTTGGGTTGCCACTCCTTATGAATACATAGTGGGTTTCAGTTCTATTCCCAACCTCAATTTCTCAATTAAGGCTACAGATAGACCTTTAGTCAAATGATCAACTTTATTCTTAAATATCCACTTACAACCCATTATAGAACAACCAAGAGGTAAATCCACCAATTCCCAAGTACTATTGGAAAAAATTGATTGAATTTCATTGTTAATGGCTTCATTCCAAAACTTAACCTCGGATGAGGTTATAGACTGTTGAAAGGTGATGGGATCATCCTCGATATTGAAAGTAACAAAGTTACTTCTAAAGTCTTTTGATATCCTAGGTCATTTACTTATCCTTGGTTCAATTATTTTCTTAAAGTCATATGATTTGGAAATAACACAATTAGGGTCACCCCCACATTTGTCATCCTTTGCACATGATCGGAAATGAAACTAATAGTAGGATCAGAATCTCTAGAAGATACACTTTCAGAAACTTCAGTCTTCATGGGAAACACATTCTTAAATAATGTAGTATCACAAAACTTAATAATTGTATTGACATCTATGCGAGAAACATGAGATCTAATGATTAAAAATCTGTATGCATAGCTTGTCTCCACATAACCTAGAAATATAAAATTTATTGTTTTAGATCCCAATTTCTTTTTCGTGTGTTCGAGGATGAGTACTTTTGCAAGACACCCCACATTTTGAGATATTTGAGATTGATCTTTCGACCCTTTCAAAGCTCAAAGGGAATACTTTTATTATACTTGTGGAAAACTCTATTCAGTATATAACAAACTGTATTCAAAGCTTTCTCCCACATATAGGTACGCAACCCAAAACTTTGAAGTAAAACATTAATCGTATTACATAGGGTTCTATTCTTTCGTTCAGCTATCCCATTAAACTAAGGAGAATACAAAGCAGTAACATTATGAACAATACTATTATTTTGACAGTATACTTGAAAAAGATTTGAGGTATACTATCCTACTCTATCAAACCTTAATCGTTTAAGTACCTTATCTATTTGTGTTTGTGCTTCATTTCTAAATATTTTAAACTTTTCTAAAGCTTCATCTTTACTTTTAAGTAAGTAAATATAACAATGTCTACTACAATCATCAATAAACATGATAAAATATCTTTTATGATCCCTTATAGTCATCTCATTGAATTCACAAATATCAGTGTGCACCAAACCCAAAATCTTAGATTTTCTTTCAACTATATAGAAATGTTTCTTAGGTTGCTTTGCTTGCACATATATACCACATTTGTGTTTTCTATATATAATAGTTTTAGAAATAAAATTTAAATTCATCATTCTTTTCACGGAATCAAGATTTACATGACCCTGTCTAGCATACCATACATTAGATGATTCAAAATTACAAACAGAAGAAGAAGAATATAACGTACAAGTAGAAGCTTTATTATCATTAAAATTGATACAAGAATCAACAATTGATTCTACATAAATTTTAAATAGATATTCTACATCACACAAATAGTCATTCTCAAAGAAACACCCAATACTAAGTCATATAATATCGACTTTATTATATTTACAATCTAACTTTAATCTCTCTCTAACTAAAGTAGGACCACTTAAGATATTGCGACAAATCGTTATAATGTGTTTAACTCTCTCAAGAGTTAGAACCTTTCTCGAAGGAAACTTCAAGTCCACACGCCTTTTGCACTTGACTTCAATAGTCAAATGATCCCCTAAGGTCATTGTTCACTCATAAATGGCCTGATAAGACACAAATAGTTACTAGTCAGCACATACATACACATTAACCCAATGTCTACTATCTAGTATTGTGACTTATAAATAGAAGTGAGATGGGGTTGAAGGGATAGATACCCATCACTAGCAGGTGCTCCAATTACCACCATGTTAACGATAGCTCTTTTAACGGTCACAAGTTTATTGGATTTGTTGGATGGACAATCCTTCATCTAATGTCCAATATGACCACAAAGTCAACATGCTTTTTTTTTAATTTCTTTTGGATCATAGTTTTTGGTTTATGGTTCACCTGTTTCCCCTTATTATCATTAGGTTATTTCTTTCTTACCTCAGGTTAACCCTAGATGTGTTATCTGTAGGCATAACGAGTTTCTCACTTTTATGCTTTTTCTTTATTGCTACATCTACCATAAGATCATCAAGGGTTATCTTACCCTTCTTATTCTTAAGATCTAGGCCAAAACCCTCCCAAGACTTAAATAAATTTCTCTATAATATACATAACAATAAACTTTTTAGGAAGTTTCATTTCGATTTCCTTCATATCATGGCATAAAAACTGAAACTCGTTAGCTTATTTGGTAACAAATTTACCTTCTACCATTTGATATTTAAGGAACTTGAATACGAAATACTTTTTAAGATCAAGGTCTTCAATATTGTATTTCTGATCCAAGGCAACCCATAAATCTTTCACTGATGTGGAAGGAGAAAAACTATAAACATCAAATAAAACATTTAAAAGTACCGATAAAATACAACAGCAACACAAAGTGTCCTTTTCCTTCTACTTGATGATTCTATGCAAGCTTTTAAGGTTAGTATCATCGGGTTGGGGACAATCTGATTCGATATAGAGATATATCCTTAACATAGTTAACCAAATTTTCATATGTTACTGCTAACGTTTAAAATATTGACCGATAAACTATTTTAGTATCAATGTTAAGTAAACTTTGGGTTGGAGGGTAGCAGTCATAGACATGTTTACTACGATAAAAAATGATTTCTCTAAAACTGTTGGTAAGAACCATAGACATACATGCATAATAACATAATATGCAACAAATGTAAACATGTCACAATCATAAATAACAGTCGCAGATCCAAAATAAGTTATAATCAAGTCGTACGAAAAAGAAAAGCAAAAGCAAAATTAGAAACTTATCTGTGTCAGTCACCCTTGCGGACTTATCTTAGAGAAATCAACGTCCCACTGAGTACATACGAGTACTTGCCCCTTCCTTTCAGAATAAAATGCACACAACTCGAATAGCGCATACTTGACTTCGACTCGACCACACCTTAGTCCTCTATGGCTAAAGTAGAAAGAGGGACCACCCATGAGCATAGGGACAAAACCACAGGCCAAGAGGTAGAACCACAAGAAGATAGAGAGAGAGGAGAAAGAATGATCTAGTGTGCTTCAGTTGACATAGTTGTTCACGCACACACTGACTAACTATCTATGTAGTTTGGTCTTCAACGAACTGATCGACTCCTTAATAAGCTATTATGCACAACCTTCTCCATAGCTTGGTATCTTTTGAAAGGAAGAGCATAATCACCACATGCTAGTGAGCTTTTAGTACTTTGGTCGCCTCAAAGTATTCTTTGATGTCTCAAATTAAATTCTGCATTAGCTTTCGGTTGCAAGAGTTGTGAAATGATTTAGGATTCAACACTTTGATATTTTGATTAGCACCATTATTGTAGTTATTTTTAGTAACTGAAGTAATGCAGTAACTGAAGTAACTAAACTATATATTCAGTTACTACTACAAAAATACAACTCCTACAAAATGAAAGAAGAATATAATGTAGTAGAACATATAAACCAAATGTTGGTAACAACAAGAGACCTAGATGTAAAAAAATCAGTCATCTGTGAGGCTATGCAAATATCAACTATCCTAAATAGTCTTTTCTCTTCATATAATATGGTTGCTACGACCTTAAGATTAGGAGGTGAAACAAACCTTTCTGAGTTACTCCTCAAACTAGCAATTGAAAAGAACACATGAAAAGAAATAAGAAGGATAAATTGCTAGTGGCTTAATAAGAGATTAGAACAAGCTCTAAACTAAACCAAAAAAAGAATAAACCAAACAAAAGGTTTGATAATAATAAAAAGAAAGACAGTCAAACTTTTAAGAAATCGTAGAAAACTGCTTCTCAAGTTAAGTGCTTCAACTATGGAAAGATCGAGCACTACAAGAGAGATTGCTGCAATAAGAATAATGATGGTAAAAACACCCAACAACGCAGTCAATTAGAGAAGCATGACATAATCTATATGGTTTCAAAATGCCTCTACATAGATCACCCAATATCTTGTTGGTGGATTGACTTCGGAGCAAGACATATCTTGAAGAGAAAAGGAGTCATAAACCTAAACAAATATAAACTAGGGGAATATAGGGTGTATATGAAAAATAACACCTTCTCAAATGTCCTTGGTGTGGGGTCCTTTAGGATTTATATACAAGACACACCGATTGTTCTAACTGATATACTAATTGTGCCAAATATAAGGCACAATTTGGTATGTCCCTCACAAAATAACCATAGGGAAGCATGAAAGGATAGCCTTCTTAGGATTGTTCGATGACAAACAAGGTTTGTTCAAATTAAATAAAAAGAAGGATTTTCTGCTTATATCGATTATGCCTTTAATATTGATGTAAATGTGTGGCATAAAGTCCTATGACATATAAGTCTTAAAAAGTTGAGGAAATTATCCAACTTTGACTTATTGTCAGTTTTTAAGAAAATAGTTTTGGTAAATGTAAAGCCTATATACAAGGAAAAATGACAAGAAAAATATTTTCTAAAAAGATAACAAGGGCAATAACCCTCACATAAATCATTCACATTGATTTATGTATAACTTTTAGGGTAAAACTCATCGTGGGAAGGTATATTTTATAATCTTTATCGATGATTACTCAATATATATATGTATAACTCTTGGTACATAAATCTGAGGCACTTAAAGTATTTTATGAATATAAGCAAAAAGTTGATAATCAATTAGGGTATACAATTAGAGTCTTGAGATCAAATAGAGGTTGTGAATATACCTGTACAAAATTTCTAGAATTCTGTAAAGACTGTAGTATTTTAAAGTAAAATACAATGCCAAAAATGTCTCAACAAAATGGTGTAGCAGAAAGATATAACATGACCTTACTGAATATGACAAGGTCCATGCTAATAGATGCATCTTTTCTAAGGGTATTTTGGGAAGAAATATTTTGTATTCTCTACACCATATGAGATGTGGTTTGAAAAAAAACCTAACCTATGTCATCTCAGGAGGTGAGGATCTATCACTCATGTAAAGATCCTTGATAAGTCTAGAGATAAGCTAGACAATAGGTCATTAAGATGTGTATTTATTTGATATCCTAAAGGCTCAAAAGGGTATCATTTTTATTATAAAGACCATGGACTAATAGAGAGCTGAGATGTTGAATTTTTAAAAGATACTAAGAATGACATCCTTGAAAATAATGATGAGTATGTTGATGATCTAATATATTTACATCAATCATCATTTGAACCCATAGAAGATCTTACTAAAACAATCAAAACTTTAAGTGATCATAAAAAGCCGAGCATCGCATCAGCTTACTTAAAGGATTATCACACTTATTTATTTATGAAGTGTGCAATTCTTTAGATTTAGATGAGTTGATTGATAACTTGACTTATCAATAAGCTATTGACTCATCTGAATTAACAGATTGGGAGAAAGCCATGGATGAGGAAATTGAATCCATTGAGAAAAACCAAGTCTGGGAGTTGGTTGATTTGCAAAGAGGGAGAAAAGCTATAGGCTGCAAGTGGGTTCTAAAAAAAAATATAAAGTCGATGGATTAATCAATAAGTTTAAAGTGATGTTGGTTGCAAAGGGTTTTTCGCAAAAGGAGATGGTAAATTATGTTGAGACATATTTTTCTGTTGCGAAATTTGTATCCATAAAAATAATCCTGAAGATATCAGCATATTATGATTTGGATTTACATAAGTTAGATGTAAAAACTGCTTTCTTAAATGAAGATTTAAATGAAATCATATATATACAACAATGTGAAGGATATAGAGTTGAAGGCCAAGAAAATAAAGTATATAGGCTGAAAAAATCTCTACATAGCCTTAAACATTCACATTATCAATAGTATTTGATATTTCAAAATGTCATTATTAATCTTGGGTTTGTGGCCAATGAACTTAACCACTGTGTATATGTCTGGATTAGCAAGTCACTTTATCATCTTATCATTATGTGTAGATGTCATATTATTCACTAGGAATGATAATGAGATGATTGTTAAAACCAAAGTCATGGTTGAACTCAATGTTTGAAATGAAGGATATGGAGGAAGCATTCTATATCTTGGGTATAAAGATTTGTCGAGATAGAGAATCTAAACTTATATACCTAAGTAAGGAGAGATATATTGATTATATCCTCAAAAAGTATAGAATAGGTTAATGCAAGTTTGTACCTACACTCGTTGGAAAAGGAGTAAAACTTAGGAAGACCGATTGTTCCAATAAAGGAGACGATAAGCCTAATGTTCCTTATGCACAAACTGTTAGTCTTATAAGCTGATATCAAAGTAATCCTTGATGATAACATTGGATAATTCTGAAAAGGATTCTAAGATATCTTAAAGGAACAAAAGACTTGAAATTATATTTTCAATAAGATGAACTAAAAGTGGTAGGATACTTAGATGCTGACTTTGTTGGGAGCAAAGATGATAGCAAATCAACCCTAGAGCAAATATTCTTATTTGGAGGTAGAGTTGTTTCTTGGGCATGCAAGAAACAGAGTTGTGTAGTATTGCATACACAAGAAGCTGACTATGTGGCCTGTTGTATGGCTACAACTAGTATCGTTTGGATAAGCTACTTCATACGTGATTTGAAGCTAGATATAGCCAATGAGCCATTTGTCATTTATTGTGACAACAATACAATAATTACTCTAATTAAGAGTGGAGTTGATAACTCCAAAAGCAAATATATAATAGGTTAGATACCACTATGTTCATGATATAGTTATGAGAAATGAAATATCCATCTCATATATGCCAACAAATGATATGTTGACAGACCCCTTGACTAAAGGCATAATAGAAGATCTTTTCTCAAAGAATGTTACAAACATGGGTTTGAGATATGTTCAATTGTTGTGTAGATAAAAAACTACATAACAGGTAATGATTGAAATAACAATCATATATAATATAACTTAAAAAACCCTACAAAAGTGGGAGGTAAAACCAGTATATCAAAATACCTAACTCGAATGGAAAAGTAGGAGATGTAACGTAGAATATGACCATTCCCGGCTATAAATCCAAGGAAAAACGTTATATATACAAAACATATACAAGGTTAAAATGTATATGTTAAAAAAAGAAGAAAAATGGCTTATAACAGAAAACCAAGACGAGTAAACCGGAAAGATAAAATTGTGATCACTCTTTATAAATACTGAGAGTAGGATAAAGAAAAGATATAGAAATACAGAAATTAAAACAGAGAAATCTTCCCTAGAAAAATCATCTGCGGGAAACCGTGTAAACAATCTCTCTCATTATCTCCTCTTTCCCTTCTTTTTTACTCTGCAAATCTTCCCGACACCTTCCACTGCAAACTCCGACATTTACACAAGCATCAACGCCGATCTCGGCCCAACAACACTGAAAACGACAACATTAGTCTCCGGCAACATCCATAGCTCGCTCTCTAAGCAGTTACTTTTCTCAAACCATTGCATCAATTGGATGAGTAAAGTCTCCATATTCGCTAACCGGTCAGTGACAACATGTTCCTCAACATTAGTGGTAGAGTTGGAAACCTGACCCCTCACCATAGTGTTCTCCCTTCTCATAAGATGGACAAACTGCTTAGATCTACTCCTGCACTAGGCTAGGATTTTTTTCATCCACCCTATCCTACAAGTTCGCTCATTTTTGAAAAGTTATGTTGCCTCGCTAATCCGAACGTCAAATTTGAAAATCTCTCGCTTCTTTATCTGATCAAAGTGATAGGGGCCTCACATGGCAATCCCTCCTTATCGTTTGATATCAATCTATAATCGTGAGGATTTTGGAAAGTTTGCTAAAATGACCTTCCAAACTACGTTAAAGCAGAAACTTCACCGCATCTTTGGACTTGAATTAAAAGGGAATCCATGTACCAAATCTTTCATAGTTTGCGACTGAAAACATCATTCAACAGAAAGCAAAACAAAAAAAGCAAAGTTTCTTACCTTTCTATGACAATTTCTTACTTCAAACAATAAACCAAAACAGGTCCTTATGTAGACTATTCTGTTTTGATCTGGACCTCTAGAGGATTGCCTTGAATTAACCTAGACACCACTGGGATGATTAAATTAAATCAGGTAGAAATTATGGCTTGAAATTCGAACTTTTATAGCAATTGTGTCCGTCATGAATTTTCACAAAAACTAAGATAATTTAGTCGCCAAAAATCACTAGAAATTGCTTCAATGAAAACCTTAAAATATTGAACAGCATTCTATGGTCAAGTTTCCCGAACAAAAGACATCAAATCAAGGTGAATTAATCTGTTTTTTTTAGCAAAACACCCAAATGTGAATGGACTAACAAATTTTTGAATCTAATTGTTTCTTCAATTTGCAACGTTTTGATCTAGTTTGGCGGTATCCACACTTTCTGTAGACTTATCCTAGAGGTTAGGACATGACTCACCCAATCAGATCTCGACCAAGAATGCTAGAAATCAAATGAAAATAGAAACATTTCCTTATTTCTCGGTTTTCTGAAGACTACACCAAAAGAAGCACGTTTCTAGTGATTTTCCGTTTCCAAACCACCTATAATCGACTCCTAAAGCCTTCCACACAAATCATAGGCTTCATACACACTCCAACATGTGATTTAAACGACCGAATTTAAAGCAAAACTGAGATATACATGGAAAATATAACATGAAATATGCTGTCAGGTAGCATCTTTACTTCCTTGTAGATCCACTTTCCGACGACGACTTTGACACTCCGATCTGCCACCCATTTGTGTCCCAATCGTCCCTTAGATATCTTGATATCATAAGCATTTCCATATGTTTTCCCGATGTTTGTGACGCAATGACTATCCTAAAACGCCAGTGATGATAAAAATGCTCACCAATGCCACCTATCAAGCAAACTCCTTAACTCTCAACCTAGGCCCATGCAACCTTGTGCGAACGAAGAATTCCTTGAGATTGCTCCACTTTCTTTGGTGAGTGCTGGTTTCTCTCGCACACACATGCATCAAGTGCGGTGATTCCCTTGCCTGATTTGTGTTTTTCCTGAGCTTCAGGTTCGTTGTCGTCGGGCTCTTTCAGGTACGCCTACAACGGAAGATCAAGGTGATTTTTTCTTGAGAAAGTACTCGGTGTGTCTATGTCTGTATTTTTTACTGTATACGCTGCTATGTATTTATAGAGCAGCGCGTGCTCCTCCTTTCTCGGTTTATCCTGCTGGGCTTTCCTCTTCAGGAGCCTCTGTATCCGAACAGTTACCATGATCTCCGATAATAGTCCTACTGTTATGATATTATTGTTGTTATGACCATCTTTCTTGTAACTGTAAATACGGGTAATGGCTGGATAGCCAGTCCAGTCGTTACCGTGCTGGGTTGTCGAGAATGGCCACACCCTAACATCTCCCACTTTGCCATTCGAGCTAAGTATACTAATATACAGGTTTTCCTTTCACTTTTGCAGGGTTTACCTAGTAATGTCCTTTCATGATTGTTGCTGCAATCACTATCCGTTGTGTGATTATTTCCCTACACAACAATCAAATATATCTCAAACCCATGTTCGTAACATGTTTTGAGAAAAGTTCCTCTGTTATGCCTTTAGTCAAGGGGGTTGCCAACATATCATTTGTTGGCATGTATTAGATGGATATTTCATTTCTCATAACCATATCATGAACATAGTGGTATTTGACCATTATATGCTTGTTTTTTGAGCAATCAGCTCCACTCTTGATAAGAGTAATTGCCGTGTTGTTATCATAGTAAATGACAACTGACTCGTCGGTTATTTCCAACTTCAAATCACGTATGAAGTGGCTTATCCAGACAGAACTCGTTGCAGCCATACACTCAGCTTCCTGTGTATCCAATGCTACACAACCCGGTTTCTTATATGCCCAAGAAACAACACCACCTCCAAATAAGAATATTTGTCCCGAGATAGATTTGTTGTCATCTTTGCTTCCAGCAAAGTTAGCATCTGAGTATCTTACTACTTTCAATTCATCTGCTTCAAAACACAGTTTCAAGTCTCTTATTCCTTTCATATATCTTAAAATCCTTTTTACAACTATTCAGTACTGCCATCTAGGATTACTTTGATATCTACTTACAAGACCAACAACAAAGCTGATATCAGGTATTGTACACAACATAATATACATCAAGCTACCCACAACTTATGCATAAGGAACATTAGGCTTATCGTCTCATTCATTGAGACAATCAGCCTTACTTAGTTCAACTCCTTTTACAATAAGTATAACAACAGACTTGCATTCACCCATTTTCAACTTCTTGAGGATATAATCTATATAACTCTCCTGACTCAGGCATAAGAGTTTAAATTTTCTATATCGAGAGATCTTTATACCTAGGATATAGGATGCTTCCCCCATATCCTTTATTTTGAACCTTATGTTTAACCATGACTTGGTTTTGACAACCATCTCATTGTCATTCCCAGTTAACAATATGTCATCTACATATAATGATAGGATGACAAAGTGGCTCCCACTGTTCCAGATATATACACAGTGAACAAGTTTATTAGCTACAAACCCAAGTTCTATAATGACATTTTGGAAGGTCAAATACCATTGGCGAGGTGACTGTTTCAGGTCATATAGGAATTTTTTCAACCTATATACTTTATCTTCTTGGCCTTCAACTATAAATCCTTCTGGCTACTGCATGTCTATGATTTCAACTAAATCTCTGTTTAGAAAAGTTGTCTTTATTTCTAACTGATGTAAGTGTAAATTATAATATGCACATATTGTCAGGATTATCCTTATAGATGCAAATTTCGCAACTAGGGAATATGTCTCAACATAATCTATCTCCTCTTTTTACGAAAAACACTTTGCAACCAACCTCGTTTTAAACTTGTCGATTAAACCATCGACTTTGTATTTCTTTTTGAAAACCCATTTACAGCATATAACTTTCCTTTCTTTTGGCAAATCAGTCAATTCCCATACTTGGTTTTTCTCAATGGATTCAATTTCCTCATTTATAGCTTTCCCCCAGTCTATTGCTTCTAATGAGTTCAGAGCTTGTTGATAAGTCAAGTTATCAGTCAACTCATCTAAATCCACCGAATTACACACTTCTTCTGCAAGATAAGTGTGATAATCTTTTAAGTAGGACAGAGTGACCCTAGGCCTTTTATGTCCACTTAAGGTTTCGGTTGTTTCAAGAAGATCTTCTATGGGTTCTAATGATGATTGATTTAGGTCTACTAGATCATCAGTATATTTATCATTATTTTCTCGAATGTCATTCTTAGTATCTTCTAAGAATTCAACATCTCTACTTTCCATCAGTCCATGGTCCTTATGATAAAACTGATATCCCTTTGAACTTTTAGAATATCCAATAAATATACATCTTAAGGACCTACTATCTAGTTTGTATCTAGACTGATCAAGGATCTTTACATTTACAATAGATCCCATCTCCTGAGATGACCTAGGTTGGGTTTTCTTCCAAACCAAATATCATATGGTGTAGTGAATGCAACTTTACATGGTACTCTTTTGAGTACATATATGATTGTACTTACTGCTTCTCTCCAAAATATCCTTCGTAGAAAGGCACTACTCAACATTGATCTTGTCATATTTAGTAATGTTATGTTATATCTTTCAGCTACACCATTTTGTTGAGGTGTTTTAGGCATTATATTTTACTTTGTAATACCAAAGTCTTTACAAAATTTAAGAAATTCTGCAGAATTATATTCACCACCTCTATCTAATCTTAAGACTTTGATTGAATGCCCTTCTTATATTCTTTAAAGGCTTCTATTGCCTCAAATTTATGTGTTAAGAGATATAAATACGTATATCTCGAGTAATCATCGATAAAGGTTATAAAATAAACTTTTTCATGATGTGACCTTACTCTAAATGGTCCACATAAATCTTTGTTAATGACTTCCAATGGGGTTATTGCCCTTGTTGATTCTTTGGGAAAAACTTTTCTTGTAATTTTTCCTTGTATACAAGCTTCGCACTTGTTGAAAGTATTTTCCTCAAATCTAGGTAGTAAGTTAAAGTTGAATAATTTTATCAACTTTTCCAGACTTATATATCCAAGGCGTTTATGCCAAACATTCACATCAACATTAAAGGCACATCCAATATAAGTAGAAAGATTTTCATTTCTATTATCATTTAATTTGAACAATCCATGTTCTACATCATACTCCACAGACAATAATATTCTCCCATGTTTTCCCACAGTCACCTTACTAGGAATAAACCTGACCTCAAAACCTTTCTTTACTAAGGCAAGAACTGAGACTAGATTGTGCCTTATTGATGACACAATTAATACATCAGTCAGTACAATCAGTTTGCCTTGTATAAAGATTCTAAAGGACCCAGTACCCAAAACATCTGAGAAAATATTGTTTTCTATGTACACCTGATGTTCTCCTAGTTTGTATTCCTTTAGATCCATTGCCCCTTCCTTGGTCTTTGAGATATGTCTCGTAGCTCCAGAGTCGATTCATCAACCTATCACCGGGCGGTCCATATACAAACATTTTGATATCATGCAGATTATGTCCTGCTTCTCTGATTGTTCGCGCTGTGGGTTGTTTCCTCCACCTTTCCTACTGCTAAAACACTTGACCTGAGAATCCCTCTTATAGTTTTCTGCTATTCTTGCAAAACCTTTTTTTTGGTTTATATTTTTTTTGATTGGGTTTGCAGCTAGATCCTATCTCATCTTTTACTACTAGTAATTTTTCTTTCTTGTTTTTGTTCATGTGTTCTTGCTCTATTACTAATTTCAAAGGCAATTCAGAAAGGTTAATTTCTGACCCTAACCTAAGAGCAATGATGACCATGTTTCATGACGGGAGTAGACTGTTCAGGATTGTTGATATTTGCATCAGTTCTGCAATGACTGACTTTGCCACAGCTAGGTCCCTAGCCATTACTAACATGTGATTTACATGTTCTACTACGTTATCTCCTTCTTTCATTTTAAAGGAATTGTATTTATATAGTAGCAACTGTACATGAAGTTTGACAGTTGTGTCATATTTGGCTGTTATTAAGTCAAACAACTCTTTTGCAGTCTCATATTCTTCGAAGACCCTTATCAAGTCATCCTCCATGTATGTCAACATGACAATTCTTGCTATTGTGTCATCTTTTAGAAATATTTTATACATTTCTATCTGTTGCTCAATTGCGTCTAGTGGTGACGGACGCACAGTTTTCTTTAATACGTACTCAACACCTTAAAGTGTTAGAGTAAGTGTGATTCTTCTCTTCCATGTTTGAAAGTTTAGACCATTTAGCTTTTCGATTTTTGCCAATTCTGACACACATATTCTTGAGTTCATTTTTATGTGTTTATCAATTATAACAATTATACGATCTAAAAAGGAAACAATAAATGAGCAGCAAAACACACCTAGTAGGAATTTGATTAGAACGATGCAAAATATCGTAAAAACGAGTTGAAAATAACTCATTTCTAATATATAAGCAACCTGTGATAATTTGTAATTTTTCCAAAAAAAAATACCAGGGGTAAAACTATAATTTTGACTATCTATCCGCTTTTGTAATTTTCTGAAATGCCCAAGGACAGACCCATAAAATTACTTTTGGTATTTCTGTAAAATTCGTAACTGATCGGGAGTAAATCTATAATTTTACCTCTCAATCCGAATTTCAAATTTTCTCAAAAGGATAGGGACAATTATGTTTTTTGAAAAAGTGGCAGTATTGTAATAACTTGAATCGTGAAGGATAATAATATCAAAAGGACAAATCGTAATTTTCATAAAGTGTCAAAGGGTAAAACCGACTTTCTGCTCAATAAGGGCAAAACAATCCTTTTACCCAAAAATATCTGGATATTTTCGTAATTTTGTCCGATGGCAATTTCGTAATATCTAAAAACTGGTCGGGGTAGAACGAACTTTTTAGTGCCAGTTTTAGCCCACTGTTTTCTGAAACTGCATAGCGGTTTCTGGCGAATAAAACCTTGGAGGAGAGAGAGAGAGAGAGAGAGAGAGAGAGAGAGAGAGAGAGAGAGAGAGAGAGAAAAGCGGTTGGAGTTCCCCCTCCTAGCCTGCGACCCTTTGTGGTGGCCGACGACCTTCTTTGGCATTCTGCCTTTCAGCCTACGACCTTCTGTGACTTTTTGCCTTTCGGCCTGCGGCCCTCCGTGGCTTTTTGCCTTTCGGCCTACGGCCTTCTTTGGCTTTTTGCCTTTCGGCCTACAACATTCAGTGGCTTTCTACCTTTCGACCTACGACCTTCTATTGCTTTCTGCCTTTCAGCCACCCGCGATGTTTGCTGTAGTTGTTCTTCCTTTCTCCTTCCTTTTTTGTGTGTTCTGGCCGATCTTTACCCTGTCTTGACTCAGGCAGGGTTTACCCTCTGCCATGTCACAACTAAGGTAGAGCTCCTAGAGAAAAAATAAGAAGCTCTTTCTTCTTCCGTGTTTTTTTTAAACAGTAATCGTGTACTTGTTTTGCAGGGTCAAGAACCTAGCTTTGATACCAGTTGTGGCAGTTCACTTGCCTGATTCCTGCTTTTCCTGAGCTTCAGGTTCGTTGTTGTCCAGCTCTTCCAAGTACTCCTACAACGGAAGATCAAGGTGATTTTGTTTTGGTTTCGAGGTTTTCTCACAACAGATTTTTTCATGGGAAAGTACTCGGTGTGTCTGTGTTTGTATTTTTGACTGTATGCGCTGCTCTATAAACGCGCTCCTCCTTTCCTGGTTTATCCTATTGGGCTTTCCTCTTCAAGAGTCTCTGTATTCGGAAAGTTATTGTGATCTCCGGTAATAGTCTGACTGTTATGATATTGTTGGTGTTATGACCATCTTTCCTGTAATCTTGAATACGGGTAATGATCAGTCCAGCCGTTGCTGTGTTGGGTTGCCGATAATGAACACAGCCTAACATCAAGGAGGAAAGGAAGGAGGTCGTATAATGAGGGGGAGGTTCTCTCTCCTCTTATGTTATTCACTAAAATCAAACGAGGGTTGAATGGCCATACCATGCCAGAAAAAATGCTTATATATATATATATATCCTAGGACTAATACCAAGTGTCATGTGTCACACGAGTCCCCCTTCGATACACTTATTACATAAAATCCAAAATCTCAAGTTACAACACACTAAATCATGAGACAAAATACATAACCCATATGCAAAACACGAGACATGAGAACGATGCTAAGCGTTCAACCTGATGCGAAAAATGTGCATGCCCTAATGCATGGTGCAAGCTGAACCCCGAAAATTGTCATGTGATATTAGCTATGGTTGTCATAGAGACGACCAACACGAAGGCTAGTAGAGGAGCCGAGCTGCCAGTATTGGGAGCTTGGTTTAACTCGTTCGTACCTCCTTTGGGGTTAGTCAGCTCGGTTGAGCTCTTGATGAATATACTATTATTTTAACCCATAATTGCTATTGGCACAACCATCTTACTATTGATATCTTTTTTTCAAAAATACTAAAAATACATGACACCATCTCTTTCCTGCAAAGGCACGCCTCCTCTATTGTTAATAGCTTTCGGAGAATCTCCTTTTCATATATTTCATGTACTACCAATTTGTATCTAATATTAAAAAAATAAATAAATCTAAAAACCAATTGATTAAGAAATGATTGAATCTAAGAACCAACGAATCAATTGGTTTTTAGATATAATCATTTCTTAGTTATTTGGTTTTTAGAAAAAGCAAACTTTTTGCCGAATTGAAGAAGAAAAAACTGTTGTATTTGTAACCACAAAAAATAGAAAAATAGGTGTTCTAAGTTCCTCCTAGATCTTCTTCTTTTTTGGGTTGTTAAAGTAAGAATGAAGATGCGACAAAATCACATTTATTTACAAAAATGTGACTATTTTTTAATTATATTGAAAGAAAAAGCAAACTTTTTTGCCAGAATTGGAGAAGAAAAAAACTACTATATTTGAGGTTATATCTTGTTTAAACACAAAAAATAGAAAAATAGGTGTTCTAAGTTCCTCCTCGATCTTGGTTGTTACAGTCATGAAAGACACAACAAAATCACATTTATTTACGAAGATGCGACTGTCTGTTTACCTCTCTCCTTTGAGAGGAATACGTTAACCGCATCTCTCCTTCGAAAGGGACACATTATAACCACATTTCCTCCTCCAATAACAATAAGTTGTGAAGGTAACAACATCAAATAAACAATCAAATCTCCGAGCATTCTTCTAAAAACATAAAATACACTTAAATATTTTTCTTTTTCCTACCAAAAATGATGCTGAAACTCTGACGAGGTTTAATTATACATGTCCAACTACTTAAGAAGGCACAAAAACTCAAGTTCCAGCAGAATCTACGACAACAAAAACAGACAACAAACAGAGGGTTTTCATAGTAGAGGTAGAGGAGAAAGAACCGAAGGTGAGGTATGAGATAGTGCGACAAGAATTTTTAAAAATGGGCATGACTATTTTGAAAATTAGGAAATTATGAGAAACATGGGACAGTAATTACCCCCTTTTAACCTAACCACCTAAACCGTGTATGGAGGTCAACTTTATTAGGATTTATGAAAGTGAAGGTAGTCAGTCACCTCCTAGCTATTTTCGGAAAAGACTAAAGTTTCAAGTGAGCGATGAAGGAGGATCAATCACAAACGAGACGGATTTGAAGGGTGAAAACAAGAACGAAGATAGAAACGAAGAGAAAAAAAAATCTCTAAAAAAGAACGGAATGGAGACGGATAAGAGGTCCCTTGAACCGACTCTTCGTTTAATTGACTCTATCATTTAAAAATAAAACAAATTATAAAAAAATAAATAAAAACATTTTTTAATTAATAAAATCATCATTATCCCCACATAATTCATTCGTAATAATATCTTTCAATTTAGATATATTTTTAATTCTTAAACTCCAACTCATATTTTTTTTCATGGATCCACTCATATCCTTCTTTTTCTCGATGGATCCTCGCAGACTCACAGAAACAGGAGCGACAAGGTACTGAAATGGGACTTTGATCCCTGCCCCAAGATCGTCCGATTCCATGAAAGGCTGACGCTATCTGGGTACTCTTTAAAAGTATAAACAACGTGGCGCCCATTGATTCGAGTCACCCTCGCGATATGGCACCACTTGGTCGCCCCAGCAATATCGAAAGAACTGGAAAACGGATTAATTGGGGCTCACAGGCGGACCACACCAATTTTTGTTTGCAGAAACTTGGGGGGCAAGTAAGCCATAAAACCATCAAAAGATGCGAGGTGATGATACCTCCCCAAGAAGGTGACACCCGGAGGGTTGCTGTAGATTTTTACTAAACCTCATCATCTATGGTTTGTGAACGTAATCTCAATTAGAAAGAAGGAAATCCATGGATCAGAGACTCAAATCCACAACCAAATTGGGTGAAAATCCCTTAATCGCAGAGAAGTTGAACGATCGAAAGTGCATATCTAGACCGAGGCTGATTGACAGGGTCGCTCCTTCGAGTTTGGATTGCATCTGTCATATATACATGCTGTGGTGTTTAGCGTCAATGATTCATGGACTGATAATAATAGAAGAATAAGAAGAAGATGGTGGTTGAGGTGATGAAGGGGGATCCAAGATTATGTGGCAAGAGCAAAAACTCTACTTTCTGATAGCAAGACAGCCACAAAACTTTATACACATCAGCGGATGATTTCCGTAGAAATATATAAAGAGCTGAGTTAGAGCCGGTGTACCCTAAGAAAAATCACTGAAAGCCATTCTTCTGCTTCTCCTGCCGAAACGCTATCGACCCCAGTTGCTGCAAATTCACCAGCGAGAACGATCTAGGCGTCATTGACCATTCTAATGCCGATCCGTCACTGCTGGAGCTGCTGTGACTGCCGTTACACGGGGAACTTCCGTTTGGCGGCAATGGGGGCAATTGCTGCCTCTGTATTTGCTCTTCTCCCTCGACACAGATGGTCAGCGTAGTCCGGCAAAAATTCACCGGCCTTTTTCCGAACACGCCGCTGCGGGATTTCCACAATCCATTACCAAGATCCTGGTTCCGTTCCCAAATGGTTCCCCTGAGGAGAAGGTTCTTCCTTTTCCGGTTGTATGGGTTTTCCGGCTTCGCTAGATCACCGGCCTGAGCGATCGATGCGGCTTCGGATAGGCTGGTGAACGATTTCGATCTCCCAGTGTAGAAATTCGATATCCCTCTCCTGAAACCCCCGAAGAAACAGAAAGGAGAAGAAAATCCGTCAAAAACGAGTCCTGATCAGAAAATCGGATCTGTTCATCCAAGAAACTCAGTGCTTGATTTACCTTATCGGAAGAGAGTCTTCCAGAGAATCCATAGTCTCAAGCGGTCCCTTATACGAGCTCTGTACCTCCGGCTCCTCTCCATCCGAGGAGCACGATCGGCGGCCGGAGCTACTATTCCTGCCGATCGACGAGCTGCTGCTGCTGCTGCTACCTCTACTGAACTCATCGGCCAGCTTGTTCCCGACGCCTCTCCGGCCACCTTCTGGCGGCATCCCGGGATACCCCTCTCGGTCGGATCCGGCCACGTGTACCTTCATGCATCCTTGCATCTGATTCGCAAATCCGGACCGTTCCATCCGGCCGCTGTCTAAAGCAAGAGACATCTTTCTCTCTCTCTCTCTCTCTCTCTCTCACACACACACAAACACACACACACAAAACTTTGCCTGATAAAGGAACCCTAAAGAGGGAAGACGAAAGAAGAAAAAGCAGCAGAAGCCATGTGAAGAGGAGCAGTTGGAGATGAACGGCCCCTGGATTTCTGCTTTTTCATCTGTCTTCTGCCTCATCATCATCATCTTATCGACATCGTTATTATCGTCGACTTAAAATAAATAATATTTTATCGCCAGCGCCGAACTTAGTTTTAGTTTTTCTATGGGAAATAAATGTTTTGTTAACAGCAGATACTACGTTACCTTAAATAGTTGCAGTACGGCTTCTCCTTATCCGCCCAAGGCACCTGAGTCGTTTCTCTTTTTCTTTCTTTCTTATTTATTTTAGTTTTGATATTTGGGAAGAAAGAAATAGGGTGTAATCGACCCGAATCCAACTTGACTTATCTCAGTTTAAGTAATGGTTTATTATTTTTATGAAAAGTACCATCTAAGGTGCCGTCCTATTAAGAAAGCATCAGAAAGAGAAATTAAAAAAACAAATCCCCTTGCATTCTCGTGTCGTTGAGCGGGTCTGCATAAAAATCTTATGAATCTGGATCTGGATCATATGCTACTTGTAGCAAGCAAGGACCTCAACAATACATGAGTGAACTACGCTTTAATATGGATCAAGCCACTTGGGACCATACATTACCGATCCCTTTTGTTGATGGTCCGGATCCAGTTTTATCGGGTCTATTGTTATGTTGGAACAGGCAGGGTCAAAGGTAAGGACTTGATGCGGGGTCCACAAGATGACGTGGCGGGCCAAGCAGATCCGTCAGGCGCCAAATCACGTGCACCGTCATTTCCCGCTTATTCTGACGACGTGGCATCAACCGTTGTCACGTGAACGCCACAGCGCCGCGCTATATACGTTGCGTGATGCAAAAAGCCACGTCATAACGCTACGCTGACCGATGAGGGTCCGAACCTTGTGCCTATTGTTTCGATTAGGACCCGACCCAATGATCCTATTGTTTGAACAAGATCCGGTACTACTTGATCTAATCTAATATATCGCGGATTCGCGATACACTAGAATCCGGGTTCAACTTGCACGAGATGGAGATCTGATTCACTGTACAAATTTTGGGCTCCGACCTAGATCGTACGATCCATCCATCTGAATAGTTGCATCGCTGGGCACGCCAACATTGAAACTACGATACTTTACATGTACATCAGACTATATTATATTTTAGAATTCGATAAAGAAAATTAATTAAAAAATAAAACTACAAAACTATTTAACAAGCAAGGCAACAATACCATATGATACACGCTCTTGTCATGCACAATGGTGCAACGTACACAAATAAATAAGTGAAAAATATTTAAGTACCTGTGCTGTATAAATCTAAATGATTTTGATGCCAATATTGACCCGACCCATGAAATCCCCAACCCAAATGTGGCAGGAAATATCCAATCCGATGAGGTTTGGGTTTGGGTATACAGATAAGTTGTTCAGACCCATATTTGACCTGATAGATATATATATACATGCCGTTGCTGTCCCATACCCACCTTGTTACCCGTGGGAAAAAACTTAAACCCACAACCGCTCCGTTGAAGTCTGGTCGGGGCTGGGTATAGGAGAACGCTCCATTATCATCTTTAACTTGCATTGTCCTTTAAATGTCTTGTCTCTAATTCATAAGAGCCAATCACCCACCGTGGCTTGCTGGTGTTTCATATTCCAGGGGATCATCTTTGACACACAATATTCTGCTTTGCAATAACGCAACCAAGCCCCAAGTAAACAACAATTGTTCGCTATTCATTGTTCAAAGAATAATAATAGAGATGAACTTGGATCATTTTTCACCACTACGTCTTTAGGATGTGGCGTGACCCATCCCTTTACAGAGGGTCAAAAGACCCTTTTCAAAATATACAACTCTTTGATATTCAAGCCCTTCCAGAAGAGATATAAACCCCCGTGATACAAATCATCAGAATACAAGAGTTGTATCATAATATATATCTATATATATATTTATATTGACCTGCCAAAGACCGCAACAGAAAGTGTTGTAAGTGATTATACCGCTGACCAGCTGATGCCTGTCACAATCTCTCATTTTTGCTCTAGTGAGTTGAGACAAGTTCAGCAGCTTTCTTATCATCTTGTCACACGATCTATATTCAAAATAAGCAGTTTGGTTTGTTATATAAAACAACTAAGGTTTTTCCCATACTTGATTGGGTTAGATACATGATGTTTTGTTTTCGTAGAATTTGATCTTGTGTCATGCTAACCGTTAACTCAACATAAGTTAAATCATGCTTTATTGTTTTCGTTCAACACTTTTGTGGTCTTCTTCTTATTCTTTTAATATTTTGACAAGCTAATTTCTCATATCCTTGTTTGGTCATCTTTCTATGTGTTCAAATCATCTTAAAATATTTTTTTCTCATTTTCCCATCTAATGCTACAATTCTCAATTTATTTCTAATAACCTCATTACATATACAATCTTTCCTTATTTGACCACCTATTCATCTCAATATCTTCATTTTTGTCACAGATATTGTTTATATAGGTTGATGATTAACTGCCCAACACTTAGAACCATACAACATAGTGGGTCAAATTTTTGCTATGTAATATTTACCTTTCAACTTTAATAATATCCTTTTGTCATATGGAATAGATAATATAACTCTCTATTTTAACTAACCTCCATCAATTTTATACATAACATCTCAATCAATTTTTTCGTACTATAAAAAATTAAACCTAGGCATTTAAAACTTCTCTCGTGAGGGATGCAATATGTGTCAATCTTAATTTATATGTTATTTAAAGTAATCAAATGATCAAACTTGAATTCCATATATTCTTTCTTTGTTCTACTAAGTCTAAATCCTTTATTTTCTAATGTTTTTCTCTATAGTTCCAATTTCTTATTAACTTTTTTATTGTACTCATCCACTAATACAATGTCACCCACAAATAACATACCTCAAGAGACTTCATCTTAAATAATTTTTAAAAAATGCATCATTGATATAATCCATTATTAAACTCAAAAATATGTTATTCATTCATGGGTCTCAATACATGTTTGTGCACTATCATACATATCTTTCATAAAATTGTTGTATGTTGGATACCTCTCTTTTTCAAAGTTCTTTAAAGAATATCTCTTGACATCATATTGTAAGCTTTTTATCGATCACCAAATAACGTGTAAAGGTTCTTCTTTTGTACTTTACAATATTCTATAAGATGCCTCAATAAATAAATGGTCTTAATGCTAGATTTTCATAGCATGAATTTAAATTGGTTCCTTATTATATTTGATATTTGTCTCAAACTATATTCAATAATTCCATAATTTAATAGTATGACTCACCAATTTTATACTTCGATAATTTTCACAATTCTGGATGTCTCTCTTGTTTTTGTATATGTGTAATTGTACTCTTTCTCAATTTCTCATATATCTTTTAGTTTTTTCATATTTCATTAAATAATCCTATAAGCCAAGTAATAGCTATTTTTCATAGGAATATTGTCTAGTGCTAGAAATTTACTAACCCTCATAAGTTCAAGAGTCTCTTTGACTTCATTCTTTCAAATATATTGGTAAAAAATATGATTTATATACTATTTTGATTTGGTTAGCTCTCTTAAGCTAATATTATCACCTATATTTTGGTTAAAAAGCTTACAAAAATAATTTAGCAACCATTTTTTATATCATCACTTGCTACTAGAATTTTTTCATCATCATCTTTGATACATCTAACAAAAAGTAAGATACTTAGTTTTCTTATCTATAGCTTTAGCTATCTAATCTTCTCTTGAGTTGAGTTTTTTTATATAAATCCTCTCAAATTTTAGCTTTTGTTTCACTAACATCTTTTTTTGTTTCTTTCTTTGATTTCCTATAAATCTCCCAAGTTTCATTAATTTTCTTTGCATAATACAATTTGTAACAAGCCCTCTTCACCGTGATTTTATCTTGCATCACTTCACTCCACTAACAAGCTTCTTTTTATACTAGTATGCCTCCATTAAATTTACCTAATACATCTTTTGCTACTTTCATTATATTCTTAGTCATATTGTTTCATATATTAGAAGGTGTACATACATAATTCCAAGCATTTTCTTGAAGAACTTTCTGCTAAATATATCTTCTTTCTCATTTTTAAGGTTTCACCACTTAGTCAAAATAACTCTCTATACTCTTTGTTTACTTTTTTATATGTAAATCAATAATTAGTTAGTTTTCTCCTAGATTTACCTTACAACACAATTTATTTGTTCTCCTAGAGGTAAAATAACCAATTTTGTTTGTAACAAATTACTCTTATAAGTAATTAAATGCTCATCTCATTTTCTAAAAATTATAATGGCTAAAAGAGATCATATGTCATAGCAAAAATTAAGATTTCCTTACCATCCTCATTTAAATCTTCAAACCTATAGTTTTCATGAATACCGTAATAACTTAATGTCTCTTTACTGACATTTTCATTTAGATCTCCTCATAAACAAATCATCTCTTGTTGTGGAATATTTTGAATTACCTTATCTAACTTCTCCTAAAATACCTTCTTTATACTATCTTCTAGTCTTACTTTGGGTGTAAAAACACAAACTATATTTAAAGCTTCTACTCATAATATACTAATTTTACCATCATAATTTAGATACCATACCATTTTGTGCCACTACACTATTCTTTGAATCTTTATTTACAATAATATCAACTCCATTTCGAGCCTTTTTCTTTCTTAAGTGCCATAATTTGAAACATGTGTTCTCAATTTCCTTTGATTTTTCTCTAATCAACTTTGTATCTTAAAATATAGAATGTAAATGTTTTTTCTAATCATAGTATCTACCACCTCTATTAGCTTGTTAGTCAATGACTCGATATTCTAAGTATCAATACAAATCTTATTATATAGGATTAGCTTCCTTACTCCTTGTACCCATCAATACTAAAAATGCAGATATTCTCTATACAATTTGTTCACTACATTCGGGCAACAATATAGTATGACTAACTTTTTTACCCAACACGTTCACATGTGAAAACCTTCTCTATAATTGATTCATTACATCTGGGAGAATATGTGGAGACTCTTTTTTACTTTTCACTAGATTAAGGCTCTACAGTGCATCACTAAGAGGGACGACCCATCGCAATACTCATAATTTACAGAATTTATGGTAGATAAATTTAAAAGTTTTATGCCGACTATTAGAAACCTAACACAACCCTCCTTTATTTAAGCCTGGGAAGTGATCTCTTATCTCCCTTAGTTTGATTAGTTATACTAAACTAAATTGGACCCTATTTGAGTAGTAGGAATTGACAATATACCAAAGAAATGAAACAAAAAACAAAAGGAAGAAGGAAAGAAAGCTAACCTTGTGCAAAGAAGATCTTACAATAGAAGACTACAAAGAAAAGAAAGTCTAAACCAAGGAATTAAACAAACTCAAGAGTTAATCTTAAAGGTTTTAGATGGTTGCTTGAGGTCTTCACCTTGTCATGCTTTTCTTTTATAGACCCTTAGTGACGTTTATAGAGAAGGCCTTCCAGATTCTATTGATTCCCTTCCTTTAAAAGCGTTTCAACTCAGGCTTTTTTCTTGAACAACTAGTGATGTGTTTTTTTAGCGTTAACAGGTCCGCATTGGGTTGGACTCTCAAGTAGTGATACTGATATGGATTATGCTGTTAAAAGTAAATTTCTCAGCCAAAGGGGGTAACTAACTTTATATATGGACTTTTACATGTGTATATTAGTGATAATCAACTTTTAAATAATAAAAAACTCAAAAGATCAGGGTTGGACAACATTAATTTTTAAATCTACAGTTTTTACCAAGAATTTACCCTTATAAGGACTACTTTTACTCACTTAAGCATGAGAAATCTATTCATAGATTTAGGTTCGATTGAACCAGTGAATCAAAGAGTCTGATGAATTTATACATAAGTGTGTGCGTGAATTTGTGTATGTGTGTGTGAAAGAGAGAGAGAGAGAGGAGTATTATCAATTAGGACTGAACATTATTTGATTATAACCGAATAACTAAATCGAACGGAAATTTCTATATCAGTTCGGTTCTACTGAAAATCGGTTCACTTTCGGTTTACAATTTCAATTTATTCGTTTGTTTCGGTTTCTAAGGCTCCAAAACTGAATAAACCAAATAATTAAATATATATGTATATATATATATATACATATATATATACATATATATATACATATATACATATATATATACATATATACATATATATATACATATATATATATATATATATATATATATATACATATATATTCTACACACCCTTAGTGCTACTCAATTTTCAAGGCTCAAATGGAGTTGTTGGAGACAGAGATGCAAGAGTAGTACCTGTTGATTTGCAAGGTTCAGTGCGGTTCTGCAAACTATATGGTTCTTTGTTGCCTGTCCGAAGAATATGCTTCAATTTGGTTGTGGAAATGCTCATGTTCGTTTTGTGGATCAGATTCATTGGGTCGTTTTGAATCAAATTGCTTTTTCGTGCATGTGGAAAACAGGTCAATTGAATGTGGCCGGATTTTTATCGTATTACTTTTCTCAAACAAAACACAAACATTTCGGGTTGCTTTCGTGTTCGTCTTTTGTCGAGAGTAGAAGGCTTGATTTTTGGTTGCACATCGAACATGGGCAAGAAAGGAAATTAGAGCGTGGGCAGGTGGAATCACTTTTACGGTGCACATGGGCCATGTGGAGGAGCGTTGCAGTAAGGTGCCTCAAATAGCAGAGTCAGGCTTCTGTCCTTAATGAAATAAGGCGTCCATTTGTTAAACAAAATAAAAGAGGGGTTCATGATGAGGCACCTAAAGTCCCACCAACCGTCGACCTTATCTCCTAGGGGACTCATAGAAAACGACCTTTAAAATATACATAAAAAAACAAAGAGAAGTGGGATGGTGCTCTCTCTCTCTCTCTCTCTCTCTATATATATATATATATATATATATATATATATATATATATATATATATATATAAAGAGAGAAAGAAAAAAGAACATGGCATGCATCAATCTATACTTAAAACATCTTCAAATCTCAATTATTTGATAAGACTGAAATTTAAACTTCAAAAGCAAAAAAAATTAATACTTTTTGTAAGATAATAACTGCATTTAACACTATTTATTTTTTAAACTTTGAGATCTCAATCGTTAACCTTTAAGATTGAACAATTGAAATCTTTAATAAGATTAAAACATAGAATGATGTGCATATGAAGTAATTTCTCTTGCCATATACATGATTGATATGCACACACCTTTTTGTGTTATCCACATTTCTTGAAGTTTCTAAAATATTCTTATTATTTTTTATTAATTATTAAATTGCCCTATACATAAAATATCCTATGTTTCTCTTTTTTTCCTCTCACGAATCATAAAGTGCTCCGATTTTTTGCAATTTTTTCATCCATTCATCGTTCCTCGATTTATTGAAGAAATATTACTCAATTTTTTACTATTTTTTCGTCCATTCATCATTCCTCGATTCATTAAAGAAATATTACTCAATCTATAACAATATTCAACAAAAGAACAGATCAAAATTCGTGAAAGAAGAAATTAGAAGAAAGAAGAAAAGAAAGAGGAGAAAGAAGAAAAGAAGGGTAAGGACGCCTCATTCGAAGGGTAAATTGTTGATTTATTAAGGTATATTGTTCATTTGGTTGTTGTTTATTCATTTTTTAATTTTTTCATAGATTTTAAATCATTTGTCGTCATAAAACTCATCTGGTTGTGCAGTCCCAATCATGGGAAATGCACCTCGAGCATGTTTGTCTCTTTTAGAGAGACACGATTGGCACGCGTCTCTCACGTTTGTAAGACTGGCTTGGGGTGCGTCTTGATTGTCTGTATATGATATTACAAATTTTTTTTTTTGCTATATAAATATGACATATAAGAAACGAGTATAGGGTTGTAATATCATTGCCTCATCTAAGAGACACAATGTTGTATCATACAGAGGTCGTACATGACGAGGAAAAGAAGAAACCGACCCTTCACATTATGAGGAGGATACATCAATTTCAGATATTGAGATTGATACTGAAGACAATAAGGACGAGGGACCTATGATATACCAAGATTACTTCATAGCTTTGAAGGTTATATTGCTTATAAGATCTAGGAGTAACATGTAATTTCTAACTTTAGTGAAATTTTATATTTGATATCAATACTCTATATTATAATAGACATTTAAATGTATATTTTGAGATAATAAAAAAAGTAGTAACAACTACATACATTATACTGTTGGCAGAGCCTTTCTAGTGAAGAGAACGGAAGTGAGACCCCGTAATTGTGTTGAGATTGTAGATATGAGTGAGTTGATTGGACAAACGGATTTGCTATATGAAGTGATAAACCATGCGTTATTGACTGTTTTACCAAGCATTAACATCCAAACACAAATAATTTCTACATGCCATAGGTAAGATTACTATCACACTTCATGATATACACGAAATACTTGATCTTCAAATGAAGGGACAACTTGTTGGCTTGACATAGGAGATACTGACTAGAAGCAAAAAAGATATTTTGAGTGATATGTTGGGGATGAAGATCGATGAATTAGTGCTATAAATTAAGTTTTGGGCCATTAAGCTTGAGGTGGTCTCAACTAATTTTTCAAAAGGAGAAGTCAATAACAAAAATAAGAATTTATTATATTATCGTATCAACTAGGTTATACATTATATGAGGATAAGTTTAAAGATAGAGTGCCAATAACGATCATGAATATGTTGGCACATGATATTTGGAGGGATGACAGTTATACATGGGGTGCCACAATGTTAGTATATTTTTACATGCAAGAAGAGAAGACATCTCGGATAAAAGTACAACTTAGTGAACATACTTCTTTATTCTAAGTAAGAACATGTACTATTGTTGATTGTTATATATATCTTCCATATAGTGATTTGTCAAAATTTAACAAGGTGTATGTTTTAATAATAATCATAGATTTATAAGTACTTTTAAGCTTTTAGAGTTACCAAACAACCAGAATGATTGGATGGAAAATATGTGTTATAAGCAATCTATTATTGATCGACTTACTAAATACCATAAGCAATTGGATTTGATGATGGCATAATAGGTATTTTATAAATTTTTAACTATGTTCTTAATCTTTTAATTAAACACAACTTTGTATGTTATATATTCTTACTTGCTTTTTTGTACAATTCAGATTAACTAACAACAATATAATTTTATAAAATATTTAGATTTTAATGCATATAAGTTGTCTAGATACCACAATTGCATTCACTATGTAGATATTGTGAAATCTTATGTCTTTAGTTCATGAGTTTGATCGTCATAAAGTTATCTCAATTATACTAATAAAACCCTCCATTGTAAAGAGTCTTGTAAAACTCAATACATATAAGGTACAATATGAACCATGTGATGCTACTTCAAAGGCATAATACTTACATTATTTTGAGTTTTAGCATTTTAGAGTTCTAATAGTATACCCTCATTAGTGTGACGAGTTGAACATACAATGATATATTTAGAGGATACATCAATTTATTTTGATAGATTGTATTAGTAAATTATGTCGTACTCATCCTATTCTAGTTAGGCATCATGTTCATGTATGTAAACGAATCCTTGTATATATATTAGTAGAATTTTCAGCTTTGTTTTGCTTTGAATATATAATAACTTTCCTCGACTGAATTTTTTATACGAGTGCGTCTCTATGATACATGACATACTTGCAAGAGTGCTTTTACATTCAAAGTGCATGCCACAGTAATTGTTGGTTGACCATGCGTTATTAGACCTATTACAAACATATGATCAATGTTGCAAACGAGCACGGGTTGATTATGTATGAGGATGAGGATGCCTTATATTTTAGAATGAGATTGTATGTGAGATGTTCCTTTTTATTATTTAGTACATGTATATGTAATTGATGATTGTAATGAAAGAAATTTAGTTTTTTTACTACTTTGTCCTCAAAATACACAATTGTAATAAATCATACTTTAATTTAAAATTAAAATCTATCATATATAAAAATATCGAATAAAACTTATAATCCTCAATGTTGTGTATAACATTGTTTCCTGTTCCTCTTATTTGTAGATAAAACTTGATACATTTATAAAATGAAGTTCGACAATTTTCAACACTTTCATGTCAATAATGCTGTCATATTGGAAAGATAGGAGGCATCATAGAATCATCTACAATGTGCATTTGCGAATAAATATTACTAGTAGAGAGGATTAATCATTACTTGGATAAATGAAATACCTAAATAAAAAATCTTTAGATATTATGATTACCATTAGAAAATATCGTGTAGTGTGGTGATAATGTATGTATCATACATCCCTCACAACTAATTGTTTAGTATCTCACACTAGCAATGAACTGATCTAGAAAATAGTATTTGAAAGGTGAAGTATGTATTTCATCGTGTTAGAGGGGTGAAGCATATATCTCGAGCTTATAAGCAACTATAAAATGTATCTTTTACATTGAAATCAAAAATTTCAGGGGGTGAACCCCAACCTTTTATGTAGATCCATTACTTAACACTAGCAACAAAAATGTCATCGGCCCTCTCGTAGAAAGGAGTACCAATGTTATGTTTGCATTGAATAGTGATAACTATACCCACGTCTGATATGAATATCCAATAATCACTAGGGCAAAACTCATCTTTTATATATGCAATATAATAAATAGCATTATCAATACTAACATTCTCCATAAAAACTCACGCATATATGTCATGCATACATGCCTCTTCCTTTAAATATTCTTTGTTATCTTTACACTACCACTCTTTTCCTTATCGGTTCAAAGTCAAGCTTACTCGAATGAATGAACGACCTTCCTCCAGCTTACATCAAACACATTTGTCATCTTTTTGTTCCTTTTTAATTTGACAATAAATGCTTCAATGTTTTTCTTACATGCCATTCGCATCTGAAAAAATTATTTAATGGCATTATTAAAGCCAAATCACAATCACTATAGATGACACGTAAAATATTGTTTGGAGTACATAATTCTCTCATACACTTCAATACCAAAACATAATTCTCTTACTTTTCCACACTAAAAGAAGTGAAGGACACAAAGAAGTTCTTTGAGGTTGATGTGAACCTGACAACTTCAAGAAAATCAATCTTATACTTACGAAACATAAAAAATATATAATTGTTAGACACTATATACATGTAAATATTAGAAAATAAAAGTAAGACACTTACATGTTTGTATTATATATGCTATCAAATTTCAATACCTATGAAAATATATAAAGTAGTTGTATGAAACAAGGATATGCAAATACAATATCACTGATAGTATTTGTATTAGGGATTTTATGATGCCATATATAATAATGGTTAATATTTAGATCTGTAGTAGTTGTTGTAAAACACTTCGAGAACCCCTATCTTCTTTCCTAATTTTCATTCATGCATTATAAATATGTCTTATCGTACTAATATTTTTCTCATCTACCAGCTTCAAATGCATCAAAATGTGTTTCGATTTGCAATGACTTTTTGTAAGATCCTTTGTTACACTTTACTCAGATCTACTCAATCTCCTTACAAAATATGTCCTTTAAGATAGAAGCTTAAATGGTGGTTATTGTAAGTTGATTATGTATTACATTCACTACATCCAACTTTCAATAACCATCAACTACACTATATCCTCTAAATAAAAATGAGCAGTCTACCTTCTTAGTGTTCATCCACCTATTACTTTTAACATTAATATTTTTATTGAACCTATATTTGCCACTCTTTTTACACCCAAGTCAAACCTTACTTGTTATGACTTCGCTCTTCGAACGACTAATAACTGTAATAATGCCATGATTCCTCCCAACTAGTCTTACATATTTAATAAGTTCATTACAACTCCTAAATGCATCGCCTATCACAAACACGAGTGAATAGTCAAGCCCATCGCTCTGAAAATCAATAAATATCTTCTACCAACATCAGTCAACCAGCCAACAAATACATCATCCAATATACTATAATAACTTTCACTCTTCTTAGTCATTGTATAATAAATACTTTGACCAGTCTTGTTCTTTTTTGAATCGATTTTATTGTATGCGTTTTTGTTCGAGTTAAGCATAACACATAACAAACAATTTCTATTTAATTAGGGAGACGTGGGACAGGGGCGTCTTCCACTTAAGGAGAGATGCGATCATGCCTCATTTTGACGTGAAATTCCTACGAGATAATGATTTTTCCCAAAACCGCGAAATTTTGGTGAGTTAATGATGTTTTCCAAAACAACGAAATATCCTTAAACATGAAAAAAACTCAAAAAATAACATAAACCTACGAAAATACATAGCTATTACTAAGAACCAACCTTTCAAAAATAAGAAAAATTCAAAAACCAATCAAATCTATCATTTATTTATTTTTGTTTTTTTGTTCTTTTTTCTTGTTTTGTATGATTTTCATGAGGTTTGTAAGAAACTAATTGGTAATAATTGGTTGCGAATAAGGTAGCCATAGCTCTCAACGAAAGAAACACCGAACACGAAAATTAGGTATGGAGAGGAGAGATAAATTGCTATAGGGGTATTATAGATATTTTATAAATATGGTGTGTATGGATAGTAAAAGAGGTGTGCATATAATAATGTCCTATACATACATATGTACTATTGTATCTTGGCCACCACTTACGTTGTTCTTTCATGATCGTTTATTGTTTTTTAGAGAGATGAATATAATGACATTATCTTTCATATATTTTTTAAAAATTTCTTAAGAATTTTTAAACTATACTTTTGCCATCGAAGAACAATGAGTGCTTATATTAGAGATGGACATGATCCGGTTATATATAAAGAGAGATTACTACATACTCACACGATTAAATGCTTAAAAAATTCTAACATCTCAATTGTTCGATCTTGAAGATTACTGATTGAAATTTAAAATTCAAAAGTAAAAAGCTAAACTAGTACTTTTTTTAGGTGTATTTATTGCATTTCATACTTTTGAATTTTTAACTTAATAATCTCAACCGCTGATCTTATCGATCGAATGATTGAGATCCTTTAAATATTTTTAGTGCGAATGAGTGTGTGCATGGACTAACCTCTCTCTTTATGTATATATAAATATATATGTATGTATATATATGTATATATGTATATGTATGTATATGTATATGTATGTATATATATATATATATATATATATATATGTGTATATATATAAATGCTTAAAAAAACTCTAACATCTCAATCGTTCGATCTTGAAGATTACTGATTGAAATTTGAAATTCAAAAGTAAAAAACTAACCTAGTACTTGTATATATATATATATACATATACATATATATATATATATATATATATGTATATATATATATATATATATATATATACGTGTATGTCTTCGCCTGTGAGTTAATATTTGCAATGTGGTTCATGAGACCATATAAAATTAAGTTCAACTTTTCCCAAGGAGAGGTGTGGGTCGGATCAGATTACAAGTCTTGCATGGTTTGGGGGCAGGTATTTGAACCCTGAAACTCCAGGGATGTTTTAAAGCGGGTTCTCAAGGTTTTTTTAATGGGTGTGCTGGGGTGCCAACGAGCCCTGACTTGATCAATTGCTATCTCTAACGATTAACAAGGTGTTGGGCATGAAACTACTACAGTACTTGAAAGTAAATAAACGGCACGCGGAATACTATTTAAGGTGGTATTGCGTAAGGCTGCTCTCTCTCTCTCTAGAGACACCCTTCCATACAAGATTTTACTAGACAATCTGTGTTATCCATGCTATATCAACATCGACACAAAAATAAATACCATTTAATGTATAAATGGATTCCTTAATTACTGGCATCCGATTGATCGCACATATGAGAGTATATATATACATGTACATATATATATACATGTGTATATATATGGGCTTGACTATAAGCAAATCAAACGAGCTCCAATCTTTAGGCTTGAGCTCGAGCATGAGTTATGTTAAAAAACATGAGCTCAGCTCGCCATGCTTCTTTGAACTCAGTGCAGCTAAGGTGGACTTGATTAAGCTCGGCTTGAGGTCGAGTACAGTGAACTCGAGTCACAGGCTGAGCACAGCAGCTCGACTTGATTAGGGTCATGAGCTGCTTGAATCAAGTACCGTCAAGCTCGGGCCGGCTAGTGAGTAACTCAAGCTTGAAAAGATGAAGAGGCCAGTTTGAGTATTTAAAGAACCGAACTTCAGTAGCTCATGAGCAGGTTGGCTCACTTGCACTCCTATAGTGCTTTTGAGGCCTAATAGATCTCATTCCTCAATCGATGGTGTAGGTAAATCATTCATTTGGATAAGTGGAGGGCTGCATGATCTTAATTAGCCAGCCCCTCTAGTGCACCCAGTGCGTTAGCTCAACGGCAGGGCACTCTAGCATCGTTGCTGGTGGTGGGGAATTCGACTCCGAGAGGGTGCACATGAGGGTGTGGGTGTTAGGCTTCCACCTCTTGTAATCAAGAAAAAAAATACCCCTCTAATATTCTGAATTTACATTGAGGAGCTGCACCAAGCCTCCCAAATCTTTTCCGTCTCACTAAAGAGATGGAGTTTACAGTTTATTAAAAATCAAAATTTCATGCGACGCCTTTCTCTTCTACTGAGAGAGACCCTTCTCTTTGTTTCTTCCAAATATCTGTCTTTTCTGTTTAAAAAATGTACAATATCATATCAATTTGAAAATCCCCAAATTTTCTATGTCGAATCTCTCTTTCTCTCTCTCACACACACACACACAGCAAATAACGAAGTAAATAAAATGTTTCTTATAGAATATTTGTTGACTTTTAGGTTTTCTTTCGTTGATCTCGATAGGCCTGCTTGTTTTGGTGCTCATAAGAATTTTCATATTAACAAATATTTGCATAATGATGATGATGATGATGATGGATTGCACACCTCATACACGATCAAGGCTACTTTTCCACAAGGGAAGCATGATGATGATGATGGATTGCACACCTCATACACGAAGATGGAATCCCCCAGCTCTCTCATGTGAAGAGTCCTAAAGCCAAATCCTAAAACCAAGATTCTCAATGCCAGCTACACATGGAGAAGTAAATGGTCTTCAATGTATATATTGAAGGAGGCTTGCAGAGAATTGGGGACGGATCTCAAGTATATATTTGAGAGGTTGGGTGTACCCCAAATCGAGAGGGCTACGAATTGTGGAATCCAGACTCAATTTTCAACTTGAGAGCTGCCCATTGAATTGATAGACTATGAAGAAAAGTGTTGAAATCAACCTCTCATATAGCGGGCTAGATATGCCAGATCCCGCTCCCACTTGTTAATATTGGTGATCAATTTTTCAGGCTAAAAGCAAAACATGGATGCTTCTAACTAAAGTCAACGATGATTTGATTAAAAACTTAGCTGGGGAGGATTCGGGATCAAAGCACAACATCAATTAATAGCATCCCAATGAATGAACTGGAAGATGTGTAAAATATTCCTTCAAGAACTTAAAATGGGAAGCCTTGAACAATGCACTACTAACCCGCAAGAACTTGCCGAGAAAATTCACGATTCAACAGATGCCCACGATGCCTACTCCCTGAAGAATCTACCACATGCGCACTAAGAGATTGCTTGGTGGTTTATACGGCGCTTAGGAACTACTCACTAGAGACATGAACCTATATAAAATATGCCATTTCCCACTCAATATCCGCCCCGTCACTCGTTGGGGAAAAGAGAACCCAAAAACACACCCCATCAAGGTTTGGGTTGGGGGCTGAAAAGACACCTCAAAACGCATTTAAGTCTGAGATTTGTTGCCTCATTTAAAGCACTGACACAGATAATTCATAAAAACGGAACTGAACATAATACATATAGTAGTGCTCTTCTCCTATGAACACATTGATCACCTCTCCTTTTCAAGACATCTTGATATTTGTTCATTGGACATCAGAAACATTCAGCAAGAACAGTTCTACATGTTTCGACTTCTCATAGAGAAGTTAGTTAAAAGATGTTTTGCCATTTCATAGATCTTTGGTTCAAAGATGCTGGATGGAACAAAATCAAATTTCAAGCCAAATTATTGTTTACCATCTTAAGATTTAAATGTTTAGTGTGGATTCTACAGTATGAATGGTTTGACGTGGAAATCAGTGTATTCCCTGGCAATGTCATCAATCATACAGAAAACAAAGAAAAGCACTTAGGTATTGTGTAATAAAGGCCAAACAAAGTACGCGTATGATAATACTATATAATGAACACTACAGGTGCAATCACAGATAGCCAGCTGAAGGTCTCAGAATCAAAATGACACATCATTAGATTATATATACCACAATTGGAAACATTTGAAAAGTTTCAATTCCTCCAAGATGTGCAGAAGCTACGTCTCATTAGAAAAAGAAGCAAACTGAACATCCAGGAGAAAGAGAAACTGACTTGAAGTATAGCCAATTGGAATAACACAGCCATATAACGCACAATCCTAACGTAGCAACTGCTGACCGTACAAACTAATTGCTGAACAGAAAAGGAGAAAGAGCTGCAGTCACACCACAAACGCAGAAATCAGCAAATTGCTGACATTTCATACAAAAAACAAGGACAGGTAGCAATTGGGGGTGCAATACATGCATGCATTCAACATGTCTAAATCACCAAACAATAAATTCCCTTAAGATTGTTCAGATTGGAAGTAGATCACAATATACAAAAAAGAACTCGATTGTCTTTTGTTGATTCTTTATAAATCTTTACGTTTTGAACTTTTGAAATCTAATTTTCTTAGTTAAATGAAAAAAGGTATTCTACCCTATTGTATGATGACAGATATCCGAGTATCCTACCCAGTACAATATTAGTAACACTGGTCACAACCATAATCTACAGATAACCTCACATCACATGACACCTTAAATTCTCAATATCCTTGCACTATTTTGTTAAACAACACTCATGCTGCCATGCATGAACTTTGGGATTTGCAAAGTACTATCCAATGCATCATTTTATTCATTAACTTAGTTTTTCATCAATACGCACGATATTTCTTAAAGATCTGAAAAGATGCCAAACTGCAGATGTCAGCTACTATCTAGGTTTCCTCGAGAAGAACAAGGAAATTTCCCTTCACTGCGTTCACTGGGACTAAGTTAAGATCATTACAGCAGCTTCGCACAACAACAACAACAACAACTAAGCCTTTTCCCATACTAGACGGGGTCGGCTACATGGATTCTTTGTTTCCACATATCCCTATTGTGTGCCATGTTAGCAGTTAACTCACAATAAGCTAGATCATTCTTTATTGTTTCTTTCCAACACTTTTGTGATCATCCTCTAGCTCTTTTAATACTTTCCAAATTTAGTTTTTCATACCTTCTTAGAGGTTCTTCTTTTGATCTTCTTTCTATATGTTCAAACCATCTTAAACGATATTCTCTCATTTTATCCTCTATTGGTGTCAATCCTAATTTGTTTCTAATAACCTCATTATGTATACGGTCTTTTCACTCCATTTCTGTCACAGACATCTTTTTGTACATGTTGATGATTAACACTGCCCAACACTCAGAACCATAAAACATGGCAGGCCTAATTGCAGCTCTATAATATTTACCTTTTAACTTTAATGGTATCTTCTTATCACAAAGAATACCTGATGCTCCTCTCCATTTTAACCAACTATCATTAATTTTATGCGTAACATCTCCATCAATTCTTTCATCACTCTGAAAAATTGACCCTACTTATTTAAAACTTTCCATTTAAGGGATGCAATGTGTGCCAATTTTAATTTCTATGCCCTCTGAGGTAACCAAATGATCAAACTTACATTCCATATATTCTGTCTTTGTTCTACTAAGTCGGAGGCCTTTTCTTTCTAATGTTTCTCTCCATAGTTCCAATTTTCTATTAACTTTTTCCTTAGACTCCTCCACTAATACAATGTCATCTGCAAATAACATACACCAAGGCACTTCATCTTGAATATGTTTTGTTAACTCATCAATCACCATTATAAATAAGTATGGACTTAAAGTTGATCCTTGATGTAACCCAATATTAACTTCAAAGAAGTATATCATTCCTTCATGAGTCCTCACACATGTTTTTGCACCATCATACATGTCTCTTATAAGGTTAATGTATGTCAATCGGATACCTCTTTTTTCCAAAATTCTCTAAAAAACCTCCATCGGTACTCTATCATAAGCTTTTTCTAGATCAATAAATATCATGTGAAGGTCTTTCTTGTTTGCTCTAAAATGTTCCATAAGACGTCTCAAAAGGTGAATCGCTTCAAGAGTAGATCTGCATGGCATGAATCCAAATTGGTTCTCTGTTATACTTGATACTTGTCTTAACCTACGTTCAATAATTCTTTATCATAATTTCATAGTACGGCTCATTAACTTGATACCTCGATAATTCACACAATTTTGAATGTCTCCCTTGTTCTTATATATGGGTATAAGTGTACTTGCTCTCCATTCCTCAGGCATCTTTTGGTTTTTCCATATTTCATTAAATAGTCTTGTGAGCCAAGTGATTCCTATTTCTCCTAGTATTTTCCAAACTTTTATAGGAATATTATCTGATCCTACCGATTTACCACCCTTTATATGTTTAAGAGCTTCTTTGACTTCATTCTTTTGAATACGTTGGTAGAAATTGTGGTTTATATACTTTTCTGATTTGGCTAACTCTCCTAAGCTAATATTAACATCTTTATTTTTATTAAGAAGCATATAAAAATAGTTTTTCCATCTATTTCTTATATCATCATTTGCCACTAGAATTTTTTCTTCATGCTTGATGCATCTAACATCATTAAGATCTTTAGTTTTCTTATCTCTAGCCCTAACTATCCTAAAAATATCTCTTTCACCCTCTTTTGAGTTGAGTTTTTTTATATAAATCCTCCCAAATTTTAGCTTTTGCTTCACTCACGGCCTTTTTTGCTTTCTTATAAGCCTCTAAAGTTCCATTTAAGTCTCCTCCTAAACAAATCATCTCCCTTTATGGAATCTTTTGAATCACCTAATCTAACTCTTCCCAAAAAGTTATCTTTATACTATCTTCTAGTCCTACTTGGGGTGCGTAAGCACAAACTATATTCAAAACCTTTCCTCCTAACACTAATTTCAATGTCATTATTCGGTCACCATATCGTTGTATGCTATGTCACATAGGTACGGGTGCGGGATATGGCAAATTTCAAAAATTTTGGGTGCGGCGACACGACTAGGATATATAATATTATATATTATATATAATATTCAAGCTACATAAATCAATCATAATACAACTAGTATTTGTTAATTTTGGGTGTACGTAGGTATCAATTAGCAAGTTCTCTCATAATGATCTGAAACTTACAATGATTTTATGAGATGCAAAATATCCAAGTTATGGACTCAAAGAGTTTCAAGATCTTTTGTAGGATATAACATATACTAGTATTTGTGCTAGGATCCACTAGTGATGTCATACTCTTCTATTCTATTGATCTGGTAATGTTCCTGGTCTTTAAATGTGTTTGGTGACATAGATTATTCTGTGCAAAGGCATACAGTATGGAGTACAATTGTTCGCACCCAAAATCATTCAAGCAGCTTTATACTATATAAAGCTATAATAGTAAGTACACAACTTTATATTAAAGCAAAACATATAAATGGTAAAAAACTACTAATTTTATCATAATACACAAATCAATCTTCATTATCCAGATCCATTTATCCGTGAGTTACAAAAAAAAAATTGCAAAATTTTTTTTTGGGGACATGCCGCACCGACATGGTGTTGGTGTCGGTGTCGGTGTCGCACCAGTGTCGGGGTCGACACTCCACCCCTTAGAAGTGTCTGTGTGACTTAGGTTGTATGTCTACTATGCTACCCTTTAAATCTTTATTTTTGATAATACCAACTCCGTTTCAAGTCATTTCTTTGCCTAAGTACCATAATTTAAAACCTCTATCCTCTATCTCCTTTGCTTTTTCACCAACCCATTTTGTCTCTTGTAAACATAGAATGAATCTTTCTCCGAATCATAGTATCTACCACCTCCATTAGCTTACCGGATAATGTTTCGATATTCCAAGAACCAATACAAATCTTATTATCTATTATCTACGACTAGCTTCCTTACCCCCTACATTCGTCCATATTCAAAATGTGAAGACCCTCTTTGAAAATTATTTACTAAATTCGGGCGGCAATGTAGCGGGATTAACATATTTATCCACACCCGTTCATGATGTGGAAACCCTCTCTGCAATTGATTCACTATATTCGGGCAAAAATGTAGTGCCCCTTGCTTACTTATTACTTCATTCAGGCTCTACAACACATCGCTAGGCGGGGACGCCCCAAAGCAATGCTCATAATTTTTGTAATCCATGATATAAAAATTCGATGAAGTTTTACGCTGGCTGTCGAAAGTCTAACACAACCCTCCTCCTTTATCCGTGCTTGGGACTAGCAATGCAAGGGTGATCCCTTACATGGGTAGAGTTAATTAGTACTTAGAGAAAAATTTCATCACAATATAACTTCGAACTCATAAAGTTTGAGAAAAACAAATTATAAATACTTAGCATTCATCTTGAGAAAAAAAACAAACTTGCATCAAGAACATGTTCTAATTGCACTCCATCTGCATGGAGATGGTGATCGAATTTTTCTGGGTAGCTACCATTAATAGCTCAGTAAATTCTATAATCTAAAAAAATTAATAAAGAGGCATAGATATCAAACCAGTATTATTCATATCGTATCGTGGGCAACCATCTGTATCGTAAATGTCCGTATCGCACGATACGCCCAGGTCCCTAACTAAATGGAAACTCGCGTTTTTGCGGGTTTCCTTCAGTGTTGTCTGATACGTATCATATCGTGTATTGTTGGGCTCCACGATACGGGCATATTGTATCGTACAGAAAAAAATTGAAAAAAATTAGGAAAAATTCAGGAAAAATCTGGTAATTGCTTTAAATTCATATACTATAAGTTTAGTATAGATTGAGCATTCAACATTGAACAATTGCATCCAAATTTACATATTTTGAATCCAAAAAATAAAATAAAGATTACAAACACAATTACATTTTACAAATTATAATCAGGATCATCAACTAAATAATCTCCATCTTCCCTTTTTTGCAGATCCTCATCATCATCATCAGTGACACCTTCTTCTTAGAAATCAAATTCTTCTCTCCTTGATGTTGTTGTTGCGCTCCTTCCAAATTAATCCAAGCAACGTCTTCTTTAGTTAGGAGGGCATTTTCTTCAGTGTCTTCCATAACCCAATCTTCTAATATATCAAAATTATCCAAACTTATTGAATCGAACTGACTTTCTTCTCTATTTATTTTTTTTAATTGCCTATGACAAACAAAGATAAACAATTAGTAAATAATATTAACAATTGAAGACTGAAGTTAAACAATATTGAATTAAAAATTTGAAAGTAATACAACATTACCTTTTACGAAGGCGCATGTTATAACAAATATAAACTAAATTATTTAGTCTTTTGTGTTCCAACCTGTTGCGCTTCTTTATATGGATGTGTTAAAAAACACTCTCATTTCTTTCACAATTTGTTGTACTACAGGTTTGGCTTAAGACTCTTACTGCAAAATCTTTAAGGTTTAGACAATCAGTTCCAAACCTGTTCCACCAAACATTTGTAGAAAAAGACAAACATTATAGACATAATCCACAATAATGTATGATGAAACTTAAATATAAAAATAAACAATTTAACTAGACGCATCGTAGTGTGATTGCGAATTGCAACAAGCAAACCCATCAAGTGAAGAGCATTATCATATATCTCCATCTCTCCATGTATCGCATCTGCTATGCTCTCATCAGGAACTAATCTGTCGATACATTCAATGATTCCTCGTTTAACCTCACCGAACCTACCCAATTAAAGCAATTTTTGTAATCCTCGTACCCGAGCTCAAACCCAGTCAAACCTGGTAACACCTGCTCCCTTCGGGTCGTGTCGAGTCGGGGATCCCGGCGAAAGGCCAATATTGCCATCCCTAAATGAGTGATTGCTTAACAATTGGAGGAACTGATACAAAAAGATGGCAGACTGCCTCTTTTCCTTATCTTACATCCCGTTGGAACTCAAGTATCGAGTCTAATGGGGATAAGGGTGATCACAATATTTGATGTGGACTCACACGACGTAGCATCATTTGACTGCTAGGATGTATTGTGATATGTTTAATAATGCTCACTATGTGTCTTTGATCATGTGATTTTGACATAAGGTTGATGTATTCGTAATCACATAAGGTTGATGTATTCGTAATCAATTTTTCATTCATTGTTGGACAATTGAGTTTTAGTACTCTCTCTCTTTCTCTCTCTCCTTACACACACATACATACATAGACACACGCACACAACACGTAGATATGCAACTCATGTATATAAACTGGAACTCAATAATCCACAATGACTGAAAATTTGATGACTAATAGGTCAGCCTTCTGTCAAACTCGCATGATCTAAAATACACAGTAACTGCACCGAGGGAATTAGCTCAACGGGAGGGCGCTCTGGCACTGGAACTGCAGGTGGGGAGCTCGACTCTCAGATAGCTGTGTGTTAGGCTTCGGTCTCCTCTTGTAAGAAAAAAATACACAGTAACTATTATTACATATATGACATGACATCTGAGTATTCAAACGATGGTGTGCCCAAAGGAAGCAATTTGTAATCAAATACATAGCTCTGTAAATTAAAAGGGCACGCCTCCTACTTTGGAACGTCCGTCCGAGCTTTCTCTAAATTAATGGTACAGACCTCCCCAAGATGGTCTCTCTAATGAAAACTGAAGACGAAGTCATAGTCAATATCACATACATAGTTACAATCAACATCGATATATACAGCATCATTCCCTTATCCACAAACCATCGATCGAATTCTCAATTGTTTTCGATCAGGGCTCCAGTTGTTTAGGAGGTTCCCGTCGTCACATAATGTCAGACCCTGCAAAATGGAATATTCAGATTCAATAAGGTGACCCTCCAGTTGGAGCCCTGACTGTTGGTGCCGGAAGCCCACAGTGACTGGTTCGTGTTCACGTACAGAACCAGGTTACAGTCATCCTGAATATTCCATTTTGCAGATACTGACCTTTTGTGACAACGGGAACCTCGTCATTTACACAGGAAGGAATGGTATTCGGTACAGTGGTCTGACGGGCCCAAGCAATCATAGGTTTACACTCAGCATGCAGTCCGATGGAAACGTGGTATCAGGGCAAAAAGCGTTGATTTCACCGTCCTTTCTCAATCAACCTTTCTGTGTTCAAGCACCTTTAAATAAGTCAATAGTGAGAACTTCCAATTGATGTTGTTACTGGAAAGGTAGCGATAGAGAACCGTGTTGCGTCAGTTTACGTGCTTCAGTTTATTATCAATATATCTGATGACTGTTGTTGGACTGAGAGAATAAAATTAAAACACGTCTTTAGTGTGTCTGTCTAATATTTTACTTGTATGTTACCTTTTGCGTGACAATGCATTTTGTTTTCTTTTTGGCAATCGTTTGATCTTTTTGTATGCAAAATCTAGTGAAATCATTAAGAAAAGTTATAAAATATATTTTCCCTCTTATTATTGGTGAACCATGCAAATCACAAACATGTGAATTAAGTCTACAATTTTAGCTTTTTCAATTTTTAAAGAATAAGAGGCTAGTGATTTTGGTACGAATGAAAGTAGAATGTCAATACATTACTTGTCAATTTTTGGAATCAAATATGATTTAGTCATTTCATTAAAATTTTTAAAATTTAAATATCACAAACAAAAATACCATAAATTTGGCAAGTCAATAGTATAAGGAGAAACATCCTTATTATTGAGATTAACTTAACATAGACTCACTTATATAACTACTACTAATTTCGTCATAATACACAAATCAATCTTCACTATCCGGACCCATTTATCCAAAAAGACCCAAACTACAAAATCGATACCAGATTTTGAAGCGTGGAATATCCACACAAAAGGAAGTGAAGAAGGTCCGCATTGAGATATTTTTCTACGTTTATCGGTGGAGTTTCATGTGAGATGATGGAAGACAAGCTAAAGGAGCATTTTGTAAACTATGGTGAGGTAACTCAGGTGGTCACGAGTCGACTAAGAGGCTTCGGTTTCATCGTCTTCACGGATTGCTCCCTCTTTTATCGGGTTCTCCAGGATAAATACACCATAGACGGCACAACCGTGAGTTACAAAAAAAATTGTGTTTTTCTGCCATGCCGCACCGACACGGTATCGATGTCGCACCCGTGTCAAGGTCGACACTCCGCCTGTTAGAAGTGTCTGTGTGACTTAGTTCCAGGCTAGTTTTAGAAAAATCCGGAAGGCGATGATATTAACTATGGAACAACATGGGATATTCATCCGTTTGTGCATGAAATCATGAATGTTCGTGTAATCGTAACCAGGATTGAATCGAGGTGTACCATTTGAGGAGAAAAGAGTGTTTTGGAAGTAGAAGTCCAACCAATTAATATGCAAACCGCCAGATTTTTCAGAAAAAAGGAGGAATGCTAGAGCTTTAGAAGATGAGCGCAGTAGCGGTTCACTGTTTTTGGCATATCCAACCAAATTAAGAACCAAGCCTTTTCCCACAGGGTTAGCTACATGATTCCCTGTCGCCACATAGCAACTGTAAATTTCCTCTTGCTGAAAGCGATGACCTTTGAAGTGCTTCACTTTCTGTGTTGGATCTGTTGACTTATTTCTTTTACACTTGACTTTTAAAACTGTTGATTTTGTCTTCAGAAACAATCTGTCAATTTCTGGTTAATCTGACAGCTTTTATGGTCCTTAATAACAATAACTTATGTCTTACAGAGCTGGAAAGGGATGCTGATGAAGAGAAGATAAAGCTTGCTTATCGGAGATTAGCAAAATCCTACCACCCAGATGGTTCTCTCTCTCTCTCTCTCTCTCTCTCTCTCTCTCTCTCTCTCTATATATATATATATATATATATATATATATTACATACACACACATGTATCTATATATGCATATATAAACTTTTGTATCTATAGGAGTTGCTGTGTCATAAAATAGGTATAGAATGTAGTAGGACCATTATTTTTAATGATAGACAACTTTCTAAATGAGACATTTTATCTTTGTCAACCAGTTGTGATACACAAAGCGTTCTTAAATAATTTTGCTTTTCTCCGTAGTATATGATGGCAGAGGGGCACTTGAAGAAGGTGAAACTGCTGAATCTCGCTTCATTAAGATTCAAGCTGCATATGAGTTGCTCATTGATGAGGAAAGGCGCCGAGATTATGATAATGAGCACCTAGTCAACCCCATGAAGGTACACATTCTTATTTCATGCAGCAAAAGCTTTTAAAATTTTCTGTCAAATTTACTTTTTGCCTGGCCTTTGAATGTGGTGTGGGCCAAATTGTTATACTGGATGATGACCAGAGTGGTTATGAAAGTGACAACTTGACCCTTCCGTTGGTTTCCTTCATTTGCTTAGGCAACATGTTGAAACTAATGGGGATAAAGGCGACCACATATTCGATGATATATATGCCATTGTGGATGAACAAGCTTCCATTAGGCGCAGCATCGTTTGACTACTAATAATGCTCGCTGTGTGTATTAGATCATTTGATTTTAACATAAGACACTGATCCATTAGTCATTAAGTTTTCTCTAAATTAATGGTACAAACCACCTACTTTGGAAAGTTCGTAAGGGCTTTCTCTAAATTAATTCAACACACCTCCCCACGATGATCTCTCTTATCTATAATAAACAAACAACTGAAGGCAAATTCATAGTCGATATCCCCACTGCATCCAACTGCAATAAATACATAGCAGTTCCCTCTTCCTCAAACCATCGATCGAGTTCTGAATTGTTTACGATAAGCCATGGCCATGAGCCTGAGAGTAATAGCTTCCGTGTTGCTCACCATGACCCTTCTGACCGCCCATTGCGACTCAACAACGAAGTTGGAGAGTGGGCACACACTCCAGGCAGGTCAGTATCTGCAAAATGGAATATTCACATTCATCATGCAGGATGACTGTAACCTGGTTCTGTACGTGAACACGAACCACCCACTATGGGCTTCCGGCACCAACGGTCAGGGCTCCAACTGCAGGGTCACCTTATGTGACGACGGGAACCTCGTCATTTACACAGGAACGAATGGTATTTGGTACAGTGGTCAGACGGGCCCAAGCAATCATAAGTATACACTCAGTATGCAGTCCGATGGAAACGTGGTGATCTACGGTGCTGCTTTATGGGCTACCAACACAGTATATCAGGGCAACTAGCGTTGAATTTGGCGTCCTATATGTGTTCCTGCATCAAGGATGCATGGGAGTGTGTTTGTTTATAAGAATTCTATATGATATCAATGCATGAGCACTTTTAATTAAATCAATTGTGACAACTTCCGACAGATGTTGTTGCTTCAGTTTATTATCAATGTGGTGACTCCTTAACTAAATGGTCGACCTATATATGTGATGACTGTGTTGGACTGAGAAAAAAATTCAAACACCTTTAGCTTGTGTATCTAATATATTTTTGTACGCCGTCTTTCAGGTGACATTGCATCTTCTTTTCTTTTTCACATGACAACCTTTACCCTTTTATCATATAAAACATCTTGGAGAGGATCCTGACCTTCTGTCATTCATCAGATCTAATACAGATCCATCACTACATTCAAAATGGACCACTCTTTCCAAATCATGATTCGCATTACCAAATTTGAGACTCCTGTGTTGGCTACAAATGACATAGATATGCTTGTGGATCATCAATTTCTCGACATTGATTTCAATAAGGCGGTTTGTCCGTCTGAAGCTTCATTTAACAACAAAGAAACATGGTGGGGTATCGACTATCCGTTATTGCGTTAGGAACAATTTTTTCAGAAAAGAGATTTATAAAGACGGATGATGACAAGAGTGGTTATGAAAGTGACAACTTGACCCTTCCGTTGGTTTCCTTCATTTGCTTAGGCAACTTGTTGAAACTAATGGGGATAAAGGCGACCACATATTCGATGATATATATGCCATTGTGGATGAACAAGCTTCCATTAGGCGCAGCATCGTTTGACTACTAATAATGCTCGCTGTGTGTATTAGATCATTTGATTTTAACATAAGACACTGATCCATGAGTCATTAAGTTTTCTCTAAATTAATGGTACAAACCACCTACTTTTGAAAGTTCGTAAGGGCTTTCTCTAAATTAATTCAACACACCTCCCCACGATGATCTCTCTTATCTATAATAAACAAACAACTGAAGGCAAAGTCATAGTCGATATCTATAATAAAAATGCCAGAAAGTATGAAAGTTTCAACTGGTGCGAGGTCGCTTATGCAAAAGTATAAGAAATTCCGAGCTACATGCTCTTTGATACACATGATGAAACATTCCCCATATGGGTAACTTAATCTCTCATGTAAACATTGTTATTGGGGTTGTGCATCTAAGGTTACCGATGACAGAAAAATAATCTAGTGAAAGTGAAAAAAATTAGCAAGAAGCTTCGTCATTTACAATTTGAAAATTTGCCATTTCTATTTTACCTCTTATAAACCAAGGTTTTAAAGTACCAGATAGGAATTGTAATAGTTCATTGCTCACACATATATGCGATGTCCGATTTGGGTAATGGTGGGGGTCAGATATTCGTCATCCCCTATCTGTCCAATAGCCAATTAAAGCAATTTTTGTAATCCTCCTACCCGAGCCCAAACCCAGTCAAACCTGGTAACACCTGCTCCCTTCCGGTCGTGCTGAGTCGGGGACCCCCGCGAAAGGCCAATATTGACATCCCTAAATGAGTCTTGTTTAACAATTGGAAGAACTGATACAAAAACATGGCAGACTGCCTCTTTTACTAATCTTACATCCCGTCGGAACTCAATTATCGAGTCTAATGGGGATAAGGGTGATCATATATTTGATGATATATTGACTTGGACTCACACGATGTAGCATCATTTGACTGCTAAGATGTGTTGTAATATGTTTAATAACGCTCACTATGTGTCTTGGATCATGTGATTTTGACATAAGGTTGATGTATTCGCAATCAATTTTTCATTCATTTTTGGACAATTGAGTTTTAGTACTCTCTCTCTCTCTCTCTCTCTCTCTCTCTCTCTCTCTCTCTCTCTCTCTCTCTCTCTCTCTTTCTCTCTCTCCTTGCACACACATACATACATAGACGCATTCACACAACACGTAGACGTGCAGCTCATGTATATAAACTAGAACTCAATAATCCACAATGACTGAAAATTTGATGAGTAATAGGTCAGCCTTCTGTCAAGCTCGCATGATCTAAAATACACAGTAACTGCATCCAGAGAATTAGCTCAACGGCAGGGTGCTCTGGCACTGGAACTGCAGGTGGGGAGCTCGACTCTCAGATAGTTGTGTATTAGGATTCGGTCTCCACTTGAAAAAAAAATACACAGTAACTATTATTACATATGACATGACATCTGAGTATTCAGACGATGCTGTGCTCAAAGGAAGCAATTTGTATTCAAATACATACTTCTGTAAATTAAAACGACACGCCTCCTACTTTGGAACGTCCGTCCGAGCTTTCTCTAAATTAATGGTACAGACCTCCCCAAGATGGTCTCTCTAATCGAAACTGAAGACGAAGTCATAGTCAATATCACATACATAGTTACAATCAACATCTATATATATATCTATATATACAGCATCATTTCTTTCTACACAAACCATTGATCGAATTATGAATTGTTTACGATCGGCCATGGCCATGAGCCTGGTGGCTTCCGTGTTGCTCACCATAACCCTTCTGATCGTCCACTGCCACTCAACAACAAAGTTGGAGAGTGAGCACACACTCCAAGCAGGTCAGTATCTGCAAAATGGTATTCACATTCATCATGCAGGATGACTGTAATCTGGTTCTGTACGTGAACACGAACCATTCACTTTGGCTTCCGGCACAAACGGTCAGGGCTCCAACAGCAGGGTCGCCTTATATGACGACGGGAACCTCGTCATTTACACCGGAACGAATGGTATTTGGTACAGTAGTCCGACGGGCACAAGCAATCATAAGTATACACTCAGTATGCCGTCCGATGGAAACATGGTGATCTATGTTGCTGCTTTATTGGCTACCAACACAGTATATCGGGGCAAAAAGAGTTGATTTTAGCGTCCTTTCTGTGTTCAAGCTTCAAGGATGATTGGGAAGTGTGTGTTTTTTTAGAAAGCTATATGATATGAGTGCATGGGCACCTTTAAATAAGTCAATAGTGACAGCTTCCAATTGATGTTACTGGAAAGGGAGCGACAGAGAACCGTGTTGCTTCATTTCATGTGCTTCAGTTTATTGTCCATATATGTGATGACTGTTGTTGGACTGAGAATAAAATTAAAACACGTCTTTAATGTGTGTCTAATATTTTCCGTGTATGTTACCTTTCGGATGACCATGCATTTTGCATTTTGTTTTCTTTTTGGCAATACTTTGACCCTTTTGTATCATATAAAACATACTGGGGAGGACCCTGATCGTCAGTCACTCATCAATTTAGTGCAGCTCATAATTAAATTCAAAATGGATCAAACAGGCATGTCCTTGCCTTCTCCTTCCACTTCTTGACTGGCATTACCTAATGAGACTCATCTGTTGTTCACAGATGACATAGATATGCTAGTGGATCAATTTCTCGTATTGATTTCAAAGTGGTGTCTCTCTTAAAGCTTCATTTGTCAATATGGAGACAGGAAGGTGGTGTCAGCCATGATTATGGTTTTAGAGGTTTAGCGCGATGGAAATGCTAGATTTCAACGCCTCCATGTAGACGGTTGTAGGGTCAAATATGTGCCACAATTGACTAGCTAACCAATAGTATCCCTGAAGTCAAACGCACTAGTTTCTCTGGAAAGGAAACCAATTCATTCTCCCAACATATTCATCACATCCCTCCCAAAATGTTGAAGTTTTCTTTAAGAAAAAATCGTTTATATAAGCAACCCAAAATTTGAAAAAGAAAATTAGAGAAAGGAACACAACGGAAACAGCATCACAAATGGGTTGCCATGCTGAACTGAGCTTCTGGTGGCAACTAATCACATAAATTTAATGGGTTTCACCAGTGCTATATGCTTGTTTCACAACAAACCAGCTTCGATTAAGCTCCGCCTCCTCAAGGTTCAGTCGACCAGTTTGATGGTTTTCTTCACAAGCTTTTGATCTAGTGCTGTTGTCCTGTATATTTTGAAAATCCGGTCCACGTGATTTGCGTACTACTCTGGAAATACAACTCTTCGAATTTCTTCTTCACGAACATGCGAAAGAACCAGCATAGTTTAAATACAAGCAAATCACAGGGAATGATGAACCATGACCAGTTGAAGTTGAAGTGTATAATACATGACGGTAAGCTCCAAGAACCAATTTTATACATGATGCATATTTTATAACTGAGTGCTATGAACACAGAGCTTCTGATTAGCCACTTCAAATCTTGCTCCAAGACATTTTCTAGGTTATCTGCAGTGACTTGGTAGCAAATGGCATTAGCAGCATCCTCAAAGTGGCCTTAGATCAGCTGATATGGCATCTCACCAGCTGCTACTGATAGAAGACCCCATCGAGCTCATGAGGCCTTGTTTCATGCTCTTCCTCACCCCTTCCATTCAGGGCCCGAACATGGGCACAATCTTAGCCCTGATCAGCAGCTCTTCTTGGCTACTTCATCGTCCTTCGACCACCAACCTGAGGCTCTTATCACAGTTACCTTTCCTTTCCTACCTTATCGGCCTTTGACCGCCTTCCTACACTCGACAGAACATGAACTCAGCCAATGCAAGATATCAGGCAACTTACTCCATCGTATAAATGGGGGGTTGGCCACCATACAGGGCCACAATGGCATTATCCATCATGAGTGCTAACGATTCAGCTGAGGTGCTGTCCTTTTAGGTGCCAAACCTCTTGACGTCAACAATGTTCATGGGGAGACTTGAGATAAATCGATGCTCAATCTCGATGTGTCTCGACACTGATTTACTTTATTTTGGACATTTTCATACCCAACAATATTATTTATCTAGTCATAAACTTCTAACACCTCTATACCATGATAATCCAATGAAAAACATATGGGTATTACTTTGAAAAAGAATTCACAGAAACCTCCACGACTCAATAATTCCCAAAAGGAAAATTTAAGATACTAGAGTTGGAAGTTAGTTAGCACTATTAGAAAAATAGTAGTAGTTCTTCACTTACTCATATGCATGTTCAACCTCTTGTTCCCCTGATGAAATGGGTTGATAGTCTTTGAAACACTCACAAACACCAAGAGGAACCTGCAGATGCAGAACATGATAAAGTTAGAAATGCACATTTAGAGTGCTTCGGTACCGAGAATTCTGATTTTTTTTTTCCTTTGAGATGGACAAGTTTCATAATATATTCAGTCACTTTTGGAACTTTCTTCTCAAATAAATCAAACTTATTCAGGAACAGTAAGAAGCACGTTTTCTGCGCAGAAGGAGAATATCAAACGATCAAAATCCTCAAAGTTTTTATCATATGGTAATTAGTACGAATGAAAACCAGAATACATCGTTGCTTCCCAATCGAATAGCTCCCTGGTTTCCATCATACGGTTCTTGCATTCGTCCTCAAAAAGTACCTGATCGTACCTGGATCATCGAACAGAGTGTCCACAAGACAAGCAGCGATTTAAGAAATAAACTTTCCATCATACGGTTCTTTACTCGCTAATAGCTGCGCACAATATAACAGCTGTGATGCCTTCAAATAGATGGATCCACTTCCATCTATTTGAAGGCATCACAGCTGTTATATTGTCTCTCATTTCTTTGGCCTCCAACATCAAAAAGCCAATAAACTTGGCCGCTCTTTTTTATCTCACCCACAGGACTGCAAAACACAGAAAGTTTTTTTAGCACTTTACGTTCACTGAAACTCATGATACGTGTGGAAAAACAAAAGCTATGACGAGCTTTTACTAATAACAGCATTGTCTGAACAGCTTCAAATTTTTTTTAAGAAGTTTCAGTGTCAGCATCAAAAAGGAGCAGATACCTATAACCAATATTAAGCTTATATGGATTATCTAACAGAAGCATATTTGTATTTGCTACTAATTGAATTCGACATATATGTATAAGCATGTTTGTAGGACCATTCAAGATATAGGCGATAGCAACGTCATTCCTCATTTGCACTTAAAAGTGATAACCGCGTTAAGGCGTGGATGCAGATAGTTATCGGGTCAAACTTATGGGGAAGTGCAACTGACCGAAGAAGACTTTACAATCTCAAACTCAAAAAGAGATAATGTATTACCATGTCAAACTGTTATAGGTTCACGTTGTCCTATTAGAATTTTGAATTTGGTAGGATCAACTCACATATGAGCAAATGTTTCCTTCATAGTTTATCTTGGATTCAACATTGGGAAGGTCACAATCCTACCAGTAACTTCTATTCATTTCACATGATAATTTATATGAGAATGCATCTGGTAAGTTCTTAGGAGCTCGCTTGACAAATGGATGGAGGTTAGAATCCTGCCAGAAACTGTAATTCATTTCACAAGATATTTTATATGACATTCACATGATAATGTTTTGATACCTCATTAAAGAATTCAGATCACATCGTGTAGGGTAGATATTGTTGTTTCATTCAAGGTCACGATTCCAAACTCAGTTTGGATTTGAACCTCATTCAGTTTTAACCACTGACAGTTGGAGGAAAATAAGAAGTCAGCACATTTTTCAGAAAGTACTTAACAAATCCTTGAATTTGAAAAAATCAAGAAACTTTTCAACCCTGAAATGGAACTAAAGTTGTCCAAAATGGTAGCACTTTTAAATTTTTAATTTTGAAAAGTCAACCACAGTTTTTTAAGAAAACATAGCTAAAATTAATTTTAAGTAGCTTCATATTAGAAATAGCCATATGCATATAGACTGTGCTAAGGGATAAGAGAGGCCAACCATTGGCAGGGACTTGAAGCATGCCTTACAAAGTAAATAATGAACAACCTCATATTTACTTTGTATTATGTTACTTAAGTTCTATAATTTTGCCTTGTTTATTTTCTTGTATGGTTCTACCTCATATGAAAAAGTAGGACTTCAATAGTCTTAGCATTATGTTAATAAAATTCTGTGTGACTAAGATCATTCAAGGCTCTCAACCCAGCTTGTACTAAGGCTAAATATTAGTACATTAATGACAAAACCTACAGCCCTCAGGTACTATGATGATGGTAATATTCATTAGCACGTGATAATGAGAAGCATGTCGTACTTTAACCGAAACAAGGGACATAAAATGAGTGATCACATTAAACTTAAGGAACCGTTAGAAATGAAAAGATAAGTTATGTCATTTGTTTCTCATTACAACAGCAACAACAACTAAGTCTTTTCCATACTAGATGGGGTCGGCTATATTGATTCTTTGTTTCCATAAAACTCGATATGTTTCATGCTAACATTTAACTCAACATAAGCTAAATTATTCTTTATTATTTCCTTCCAACACTTTTGTAGTCTTCCTCTTCCTCTTTTAACATTTTCACAACCTAGTTTCTCATACCTTCTTACAAGAGCTTCCTTTTTTCATCTTCCTACGTATCAAAACCATCTTCAACAATTTTTCTTCATTTTTTCAATCTATTGGTGTCACTCCCAATTTGTTTCTAATAATCTCATTACATATATGGTCTTTCTTTATGTGACTATTTATCCATTTCAGCATCTTCATTTCTACTACAGCATGTTGATAATTAACTACCCAACCATCAAAACCATAAAACATAACAGGTTGAATTGCTGCTCTATAATATTTACCTTTTAACTTGAATGACATATTCTTGTCATGTAAAATACCTGATGCACTTCTCCATTTTAACCAACCTGTATTAATTCTATATGTAACATCTCCATTAATTTTTTCATCACTCTAAAAAACTAACCCTAGGTACTTAAAACCTTTCTTATAAGGGATACAATGTGTGTCAATCTTAATTTCTATATCATTTGAAGTAACCAAATGATTGAACTTGTATTCCATATATTTTGCCTTTGTTCTACTAAGTCGAAAGCCTTTACTATCTAATGTTTCTCTTTGTAGTTCCAATTTCATATTAACTTTTCCCCTGAACTTATCCACTAATACAATGTCATCCGCGAATAACATACACTAAGGAACTTCATCTTGAATATGTTTTGTTAGTTCATCAATAACCAATACAAATAAATATAAACTTAAAGTTAATCCTTGTTATAATCTAATATTAACCTCAAAAGAATCTATCATTTCTTCATGGGTCTAACACATGTTTTCGCACCATCATACATGTCTCTTAATAATGTCATATGTGAATAACATTTGTTTCTCATTAGTGCAATTTAATTAATATTTCATTGGATATTAATAGATTGACTTCTTGCCAGTGTATGTGTTTTGCCAAAACATTGCAAGCCTCTCCAGATGAGAGGAAACCAATCGGGTATGATTGAAGCATCTTCTTCAGATTAAGATGTGTTCGCATGAGGCAATTGGAATGGGAGTTGGAGAATTGTGTCGACCCATTTTGATTTTAGAGGACTCCTACTTTGTTCTGGTTATGTGATTTCTTATTTTATGGTTTTGAAATCACGATTATGTTATGAGTTTGTCTGACCCAGCATATATTGTGTGGCAAATTGAATGTGACAACTTGTGATAGTCAATCTGATACACTTAAACTCTAAAGGATTATAGAGGAGGATGTTCTAGATTTCCTTGACTTTACAAATATTGAGAAGATTGTGCATTGGAATATTGATGATATTTGCAAGTTTTAACAGGTCCATTTATGAGATTATAAAGACCTCCTACTTTAATTTTTGGCTTTTATAGGACTAATTTAGTTTCCTTATGATAAGAACCACCTAATTGGTGTATATATCCTGGAATTAGTGGGAATAAGCTCATATGTGCTGTACATCAACAACTACTTGCAAGTGATAAATGTACTTTGTCTTTCTTTCGAATTTTAAACAAAAGATGTCAGTTGAAGCCACTTGTGCTCGTGGCATGAAAATTCACCATGAATGTTTTGGATATGTCCTTAAATTATCTTAAGTTATGGGGTATGTCGTTTCTCTGAAAATGCATCCTTGAGGCAGAAATGTTTTTATGGCACATTTAGAAAGCTGTCAAGAAACTGTGTGATTTTTGTATGGCACAAAATGAATATGCTCACATAAAGAAAGTACCTTCTATATACTTTTTTGTGTCTTACTAACAAGAATGAAGGTTCCGTTTTATATGGAAATAAGGGCTTTATTGTACATAAACTGAGAATCATTGTATCCATTAATATGAAAGGTGTAAAATGAATCATCATATTGGTTGCTAGCATTTTGAGACAGGTTTCGCCCGATTCCTTCGACGTGGTGTGGGACACAAAAGTTATCATGTACACATACTGTTTGTATGATGATTCGGTGTATGCGGTTCTGCATGTCATAAAGTTTTCATGGCCGAGTGTAGAAATACGAATTAAGTGACTAAGAGAATAGAAGTATTGTAGTACATGGAAGGTGGTCTTTCGTGCTACGAGTCATTCACAGTCATGAGTCATTGTCATCTATATGGAAGGTGGTCTTTCGTGCTACGAGCCTTTCACAGTCATGACTCATTGTCATCTATTGAAGTATTGTAGTACATGGAAAGATGGTGGTGTCTCGTGCTAAGAAGCATTCACCGCCATGTATATTGGGATTACGTGTAAAGGTTATACACAATGTATATTGGGATTCCATATACTTACCTTTTGATGGGTCAAGTGGGAGACTGTTGGAGTTATGGTTAATTTAACTTGTATGTGACCTTGATCTCATCTAACTTTAGTAACTCAAACTTAAAGATTTTATAAACATTGTGTTAAAAGCTTGAGAAGTTAACCTGACAATAAGCCTTGGAGGGGTTCTAGGGCTTGTTCCTTCTCTCAATTGAAGCACAGGTCGTGCCATCAATAACACCGTGATGATGAGGGGAAACCAATATTCGCCCTTGGGAAGGCAAGCATCCATGTGACAATTGGTTCCATCGTTTCCACTGTAAGTACATCCATTCAATGGGCTCACCAGGTGAATTTCTATCACATTGATGTTATGCATTTTACAGCATATTCATGATTTTCCAAAAAGATAATAGTATCATAGATATTGAAAGTGAGAAGTCATGATATAGTATGATATTTAAAAAAATGGCCAAGAGGTATTATATAAATAGATGTCCACTATCTTTGGTCGTCAACTTGTTTCTTTTACTTTTTCAAGGAAAAAAATTCGTACTGTTGAAAAGCAAGCAAAGCCATATGGCAAATGCGAAAAAGCTTCAGATAGAAAAGAATAGACATTGCATAGATGCAGTCTCATAGTCATGGCAAGTCAAGAATGAAAATCACACAACCTCCAAATGTTTATGGTACACAGTATTTTGTTCGAGTATAAATATATAGGCAAAACAGAAGGCTAAACGGATGAAACTAAAAAACAATCGAACACAGAAATGTACCAAGGAGAAACTACCTGAACTGAATTTCTACAACCCCTGTAGTTCGAACTCTAGCATAAAGAACATCCTCCTGTAAAGTTTTAAAAAGGTAAAGAAAAGAAAACTAGCATAAAGAAGGTGTATGCAGCTCGCAGAACAAACTTGAGAAACAACATTTTACTGGTCTAACACATTAGGAAAGAAACATATGAGCAATATTCACAAGGCATCAGATCCACTTTTACTTGTTAATCATGGAAACAAGATGAGAGCATACTTGAATTTGTGCATTGGATTCTTTGACAATTTCTTAATATTGCAATAGCTGTGCAAGATTAACATTGGACAAAACTACAATATATGCAAGAAAGAGTACAATCAATGACTAAAAGATGAAGAAGAACCACTAAGCGTGTGAATATGTGCTTTAAGGGCTTTCATGTCCACAGCAAGCTGTCAAGAATAAGAATTAGGTGCTCTCAAATATACCAGTATGTCTGACAATGCCTTGAAAGCCTGATGAGTCACCCAATGAATGCAATGACCGATACAAAATCACAGGAATTTTGATGATATTAAACGATAAGTGACAAAAGAAGATAAATCCCACAAGTTGGCAATGAGTTCCATTTATAACCTGCTCTCGGCAGCATTGTGGGGGTGCAGATGGTTCAGATACAGCACAGACACATGCATGAGCGCAGGCACATGCACACACAAACACATAAGTTGGCAATGAGTTCCATTTATAACCTGCTCTCGGCAGCATTGTGGGGGTGTAGATGGTTCAGATACAGCACACACACGCATGAGCACAGGCACATGCACACAGACTCGCATGTACACACGCAAACACATACATATAACATATATATAAACATAAGAATGCCAGAGGTAGATGTTCAATCCAAATATAACAGCTGCTTCTTGATGGAACATCTGACCAGTCAGTCACGCAAGAATCTCAGTACGACCATTAGCCTTCATATGATAATCTGAAAATGTATACGGATTTGATGCAAAGAGCAAGTTCGAAGATTGAAACCTTCGTCGGCACATAATCGGCATCTGATAACCTCTGCAAGTTGTCCAAAAGATACTCTCTGCAATGTGGAACTTGCAGCTCATTTGATCGTACATAAGTTTCCTGTAAGAAAGCCACATCTATACTTAGAAATTACTACTGAAACTTGACGTACAAGGGAAATTTTCAGAAACTAACGGAAGGAAGAACCTGAATTGCAGGATCTTTCCATAAAGTCTCTATCTCCTGAGCAATCTCCTTCGACAAGGGGTGACAATCTAACCGGCCTCTAATTTCAGATAGTTTTTCTCCAGTGACCTATTAAACCATAGAAAGATCAATTTTGAGGATACTTCGAAGGGATATGCGACACAAAGTACATCAACTCACTAAAAGCACACTGTTTACAATGTTAGAAATCAAAGACTAATGAAAGCCGATCCAAGCAAAGGAACAATTGAAATACTGCCAGAACATAATATACGTCTGACAAAGAATCAATATAAAGAAATCACATAGATTGGCTGCTAGCACGACGCAGCCAGAGTTCAGAACCTTCAGAGTCCAACATATACAATATTCTTAGCGTTTAGTTTCCTTCACCAGCAGTCCATATTCTTAAAACAGAGAGTCCATGACTTATAAGTTAGCAATTTGGGAATTCAAATTTGTACGTCCAGTCATACTCATAGCTACCCTATTGTATTACCAGCAAAAGAAATTTCAAGGAGTGAATTTCAAATTAGGGAACTTGAAAACGGATATAAAGATTATAAAAATTTTCAAACTGTGAAGGACTGAGGAAACAAAAAGCTAAAACCACCACCCATTGAAATTTATTAAAATTCTCACAATATTATACTGCAAAACTTTTGTTAATTTCCATGTTCTCTTTCAATATTTGTAGTCAGACTTTTATGTTTTCAAAAAAACAAAAACTTTGAACATTATGATCCAAATCTCTTTCCCAATTACAAGAATTCGCAGAATCCTGTGCAATAATATCATGAAATTGATACTTCTTCAATATACATATATTACATACCATGCATATATTTCCCTTTTTATAGGGACTGGTGTAAGTGGGGTTTTAGCGTTTTGAATAGGGAAAATAGTAAATAACGGACTCTTTCCCAAATTTACAAAAGAATCAAAAGACTTGCTCGATAACATTTTTGGAGGAAAACTTAGCTTTGCAAAAGACCTCATTGAGAATATACTCAGAATGAGAATATGCAAAAGACCTCATTTTAAAACTTAAGATTGATTACTACTAATAAATTATGGAATTTTTAGATAGAAAGGAGTTGTCTTTAGGGAGAGAAAATGGATGACATGCAAGGGAAGACAAAGAAATTCACTCAAAGGGATTTAAATACACTCAAGCTTTCATTAAGAAAACATGATATTATGGAATTTTTAGAGAGAAAGGAGTTGGCTTTAAGGAGAGAAAACGGATGACATGCAAGGGAAGACAAAGAAATTTACTCAAAGGGATTTAAATACACTCAAGCTTTCATTAAGGAAACATGATTTTGAAATTTGCACCGTACTCCTATCTCAATGCCTTGTACGATACACCCCAATATATTGGGTGCAATAAATGATGTTTTGCAATATAGGTACCACAATTGTATTGATTCAGCTACTAATACATGTATACAATATGATTTTTATAACATATTTTAGGCAATGCTCATATCCAAATCCAAACCCAGTCAAACAAAATAACACCTACTCCATTCCAATCGGGTTGAGTCGGGCTTGACTGGTAGGGCCAATATTCCAATCCCTAAATGGGTGTTTGTTTAACAATTGGGAAGGCTTATACGCAAAGATGGCGAATTGGTTATTTTCCAAATCTTATCTCATGTTGAAACTAATGGGGATAAAGGCGACCACATATTCGATGATATATATGCCATTGTGGATGAACAAGCTTCCATTAGGCGCAGCATCGTTTGACTACTAATAATGCTCTCTGTGTGTATTAGATCATTTGATTTTAACATAAGACACTGATCCATTAGTCATTAAGTTTTCTCTAAATTAATGGTACAAACCACCTACTTTGGAAAGTTCGTAAGGGCTTTCTCTAAATTAATTCAACACACCTCCCCACGATGATCTCTCTTATCTATAATAAACAAACAACTGAAGGCAAAGTCATAGTCGATATCCCCACTGCATCCAACTGCAATAAATACATAGCAGTTCCCTCTTCCTCAAACCATCGATCGAATTCTGAATTGTTTACGATAAGCCATGGCCATGAGCCTGAGAGTAATAGCTTCCGTGTTGCTCACCATTGATGAAGGACTCTACCTTCTTCTTCTTGCCGGATTCTGGTGATGGCTATCTGGCGGTAAGCAGCCCTTTGTTGAATGTAGCGGAATGGGATGCGGGTGATGGACACGAGGTTCCCACACAGGGTTCTTACACGGATGAAGATGAGTATACACTCTTTCTTTCTTTTCTTTGTTTCTTTCACCGTTAGTGTATACCTGTAATGCCTACCTTTTATAGGCAGGTGCTCCCCCTTCGTTCGTGCTTATCCTCCTGTGGCTTCCCTCGTCCGGGAACTGATAACGAAGTCGTTATCAAAAATCCCGGTAACGGTCATCCGTTACTGATTCGGCCTTATCCTCTTCAAGTAATGGCTGGACTGGCCATTCAGTCGTTACTTGAGTCGAGAATGGCCATTATCTGTGTAACATCTCCCACTTGGCCATTCGAGGCAAGTGTATCGATATACTGGTTTTCCTCCTACTTTTCAGGGGTTTTCCCTAGTTATGTCGATTCCTGATTACTATTGTAATCAGAACATGTTGTGTGGTTGTTTCCCTACACAACAAATCATTCGTTGTATGGTTATTTACCTATACAACAATCAAATATATCTCAAACCCATGTTAGTTACATGTTTTGAGAAGAGATCCTCTGTAATGCCTTTTGTTAAGGGGTCTGCCAACATATCTTCCGTTGGCATGTATGAGATGGATATTTTCTTTCTCATAACCATATCATGAACATAGTGGTATTTTACCACTATATGCTTGCTTTTCAAGCAATCCGTTCCACTCTTAATAAGAGTAATTGCTGCATTGTTATCACAATAGATAACCACTACCTCATTTATTATCTCAAACTTCAAATCTCATATGAAGCGGCTTATCTAGACAGTATTTATTGCAGCCATACAGCAAGCAACATACTCAGCTTCCTGTGTATGAAACGCTACACAGCCCTGTTTCTTACATGCCCAAAAAACAACACCACCTCTAAATAAGAATATTTGTCCTGAGGTTGATTTGCTATTATCTTTGCTCCCAGCAAAGTCAACATCTGAGCATCCTATCACTTTCAATTCATCTGCTTGAAAATATAGTTTCAAGTCCTTTGTTCCTTTCAGATATCTTAGAATCCTTTTTACAACTACCCAGTATTGCCAACCCAGATTACTTTGATATCTACTAACAAGACCAACAACAAAGCTGATATCAGGTCTTGTACACAACATAGCATACATCAAGCTGCCAACAGCTTGTGCACAAGGAACAGTAGGCTTATCGCCTCCTTCACCGGGACAATCAGCCATACTTAATTTAACCCTTTTGCAACAGGTGTATCTGCAGACTTGCATTCACCCATTTTAAACTTCTTGAAGATATAGTCAATATATTTCTCCTGACTCAGTCATAAGTGTCTAGATCCTCTATCTCGAGAGATCTTTATTCCCAGGATATAGGATGCTTCCCCCATATCCTTCATTTCGAACTTGGACTTCAACCATGACTTGGTCTTGACAATCATCTCATTATCGTTTCCAGTCAATAATATGTCATCTACATACAATGACAAGATGACAAAGTGGCTCCACTATTCCAAACATATATACAGTGATCAAGTTTGTTAGCCACAAACCCAAGTTCTATAATGGCATTTTGAAAAATCAAATACCATTGGCAAGGTGACTATTTCAGGCCATATAGGAATTTTTTCAATCTATATACTTTATCTTCTTGGCCTTCAACCACAAATCGTTCGGGCTACTCCATGTATATGATTTCTTCTAAATCTTCATTTAGAAAAGTTGTATTTACATCTAACTGATGTAAATCCAAATCATAGTATGGAGATATTGTTAGGATTATCCATATAGATGCAAATTTCACAACTGGGGAATATGTCTCAACATAATTTATCCCCTCTTTCTGCGAAAAACCCTTTGCAACCAACCTCACTTTAAACTTGTCGATTGTATCATCGACCTTGTATTTCTTTTTCAGAACCCATTTACAGCTTATAGCTTTCCTTCCTTTTGGCAAATCAGTCAATTCCTAGACATGGTTTTTCTTAATAGATTCAATTTCTTCATCCATGACTTTCTCCCAATCTGTTGCTTTAGATGAGTTCATTGCTTGCTGATAAGTAAAGTTATCAGTCAACTCATTTAAATCTACCGAATTACATACTTCTTCTGTAAGATAAGTGTGATAATCCTTTAAATAGGACAGAGTGGCTCTTGGCCTTTTATGTCCACTTAAGGTATCAGTAGTTTCAAGAAGATCTTCTATGGGCTCAAAAGATGATTGGTGTAAATCTACCAAATCATCAACATATTCCTCATCGTTCTCTAGGATGTCATTCTTAGTATCTTCTAAGAATTCAATATCTCTACTTTCAATGAGTCCATGGTTCTTATGATAAAACTGATATCCTTTTGAACCTTTAGGATATCCTATAAATATACATCTCAAGGACCTGCTGTCTAGCTTATCTCTAGACTGATCAAGGATTTTTACATGTGCAATAGATCCCCACCTCCTGAGATGACCTACGTTGGGTTTTCTTCCAAACCACATCTCATATGTAGTGAATACAGCTTTACACGGTACTTTGTTGAGTATGTAAACAGTTGTACTTATTGCTTCTCCCCAAAATACCCTTAGAAGAGAGGCATCAATCAACATTGACCTTGTCATATTCAGCAAGGTTCTATTGTATCTTTCAGCTACACCATTTTGCTGAGGTGTCTTGGGCATTGTATTCTATTTAGCAATACCAAAGTCTTTGCAAAATTCCAAGAATTTTGCCGAGGTATATTCACCTCATCTGTGTGATCTTAAGACTTTGATCAAATATCCTAATTGATTTTTCACTTCTTGCTTATATTCTTTAAATGCCTCAAGTGCCTTCGACTTATGTGTCAAGAGATATATATACATATATCTAGAGTAATCATCGATAAAGGTTATAAAATAACCCTTTTCCCGATGTGTCTTTACTATAAAAGGTCCACATAAATCTGTGTGAATAATTTCCAACAGGGTTGTTGCTCTTGTTGTTTTCTTGGAAAAAACCTTCCTTGTATACAAGCTTCACACTTGTTGAAAGTCTTTTCCACAAATCCAGGCAATAAGTCAAAGTTAGATAATTTTCTCAACTTTTCAAGACTTATATGCCCTAGGCGTTTATGCCACATATTCACATCAACAGTAAATGCACTCTCAATATAAATAGAAGATTGATGATTTTTATTATCAGATAATTTGAACAGTCCTTGCTCTACATCAAATTCCCCTTGGAACAAGATTCTCTCATGTTTGCCCACAATTACTTTGTTAAGAATAAACCTAACTTCAAAACCCTTCTTAACTAAGGCAGGGACCGAGACTAGATTGTCCCTTATAGATGACATAATTAACACATCGGTCAGTACAATTGGTTTGCCTTATACATATATCCTAAAGGATCCAATACCCAGAACATCTGAGAAAGTATTGTTTCTCATATATACACAATGTTCTCCAAGTTGATATTCCTTCAAGTCCATTGCCCCTTCTTTGGTCTTTAAGATGTGTCTTATAGCTCTTGAGTCTATCCACTAACCTGTCACTAGGCAGTCCAAATACAGACATTCTGAAATCACGCATATTATATCCTACTTCTCCGACTGTCCGCGCTGTGAGTTGTTTCCTATATCTTTCTTCTTGCGGCAGTCCCTTTTATAGTGTCTCATCTTTTCACAGTTGAAACACTTGACTCGATAAGCGGCTTTCTGTGATTTCTTAAAATTTTGACCGCCTTTCTTGTTATTCTTGCCAAACTTTTTATTTGGTTTCTTTTTTTGGTTGGACTTAGAGCTAGACGCTAACTCATCCTGAACCACTAGCAATTTTTCTTTCTTGTTCTTGAGCATGTGTTCTTCCTTTATTGCTAGTCTAAGAGGCAACTCAGAAATGTTGATTTTTGGCCCTAGTTTTAGGGCAGTGGTGACTATGTTCAATCACGGGGGTAGACTATTAATATTGTTGATATCTACATCGGTTCGGAGATGACTAATTTCGTTATGGTTAAGTCTGTAGCCATTACCAGCATGTGATTCACATGCTCTACTACATTTTCTCCTTCTTTCATTCTGAAGGAATTGTATTTTTGTAGTAGCAATTGCACATGCAATTTATAATTGTATCGTATTTAGCTGTTAATAAGTCAAACAGCTCTTTTGCGGTCTCATATTCTTCAAAGACCCTTATTAAGTCATACTCCATGTGTGTTAACATGATCGTCCTTGCTATGGTATCGTCCATTAGAAATGTTTTATACATTTCTAACTGTTGCTCATTTGCATTTGGGGTGGAGGACGCATGGTTTCCTTTAAAACATATTCAATACCTTCTAGTGTTAGAGTCAAAAGAATTATTCTCTTCCATGTCTGGAAGTTCATACCGTTCACTTTTCCATTTTTGTCAATTCTGACATACATATCTTAGAACTCATTTTTATGTGTTTGGCAAAAATAACAATTAAGCGATCTAAAAAGGAAACAAAGACACAAACAGACATAACAAGAAACATGTTAAAGTGATGCACGATATGTAGCAAGTAATCTTTTTGGAAAAAAATTCTAAGGGGTTTTCTGCTTCTATGCCCCTAAAAGGATACCAAGGGACAAAACTATAATTTTATCTATTTGTCCTCTTTTTGTAATTTTGTAAAACCTTGAGGACAAACTTATAAAATTACTATTTGGTATTCCTGTAAAATTCATAACTGATCGGGGTTAAAATCATAATTTTAACCCTCAAGGTGAATTTATAATTTTTCAAAAGAACAGGGGTAAAACTATCTTTTCACTGGATGGCAGATTTGAAATTATCCAAACCAAGAAAGGTAAAACCGTAAAGTGATAGCCCAAAAATTGGTAATTTTCACAAACAGTCAGAGGGTAAAACTGACATTTTGCTCAGTAAGTCTTTTTACCCAAAAATGTTTGGACAAAAAGGTAATTTTGTCCAGTGACAACTACATAATATCTGAATCCAAACAGGGCAGTTTGGACCAGTGTTATCCGTATCGCACCGTACGTATCGTACCGTGGGCACCACGATACGATACGAGGGCTTGTATTGTGAAACCCACAGTATCGCACCGTATCGTGCGATACGGGCTGTATCGCACTATACGGTGTGTATCGCCTGTATCGTACGCACGAGCGATACGCCCAGGGACCGCCTTGGGACCCTTATAAAGAGTCTCGGGCCGACTGAAACCCGTGATTTTTAGCGGGTTTCCTCTCTCTTCTTGGGTTCCTCAAGCTCCCTAAGAGTCGATTTTCGCCTCCTTAGTATTCAAAGCTCCAAAATCGTGCCCTACGGTGCTCGTGCAAGCCTCCAAACTCGGATTTTGGTATATTTTTAATGTTTTTTTCATTTTTTCCCTTTATATTTGTTGTTTTTTGTGTTATTTTGGGTTTTTTTTTTTAATGACAAAATATGAAGTTATTAAGTGTGTGTATACGATTTTTATTGCATTCATGAAGTGAGAGACACTCGATTTGAGTGTTATTTGAAGATTGGGGGATTTACGAAGTGCTTTTATTTTCAGGTTTTTGTTTGAATTAAAGTACTCCATTGAGATTGCAGGAAGGGGTGGTAGAGACTGTCATTCAAAGTCTGATGGTCCGGCATGGCAGTGGGGTATACCAGTTGAGGGTTCAAGGTTAAAAATCATATGCTTATTTTGTGAAAAGGTGGTTAGTGGTAGAATTTCAAGGTTGAAACACCACCTAGCAGGAACTAGGAAAGAAGTTGCTCCATGCACAAGCAGAGTTAGAAGTTTGCCAGAAGGTATTAAATGGCAATGCCTGCAGATGATTAAGAATATACAAGAACGGAGACAACAAAAGGATGATTTTTAGATGTATGAAGAAGCTGATGATGCTATTGCCACTGGATTTGAATTCACTGATAGTTTGCCTTTAGATGCTCGAACAGAGATTGATAGTAGCAGTTCACGAGCACCTACTAGAGGAAAGAGGGTTGCAACTGAAGACTTTGGAGGTGGCAGAAGAGGAAGTTCATGAAGGAGTAGAGGAAGAGCTTCTTCTTTTAGCATACATTCGTTCTTTCCTCCTTCCACTACACGTGGTGCTCAACCAGGAATTCGTACTGCTATGGCTTCAGAACAACTTCATGATCAGGCAGACCTTGCAGTGGAAAGATGGTTTTATGATGCATGCATTCCATTTAATGCAGCAAACAGTTTTCATTTTTAAGCAATGGCAGATGCAATTGCAAACATTGGTCCAGGATATAAGATATCCTCTTATCAGAAGTTGAGAGGAAAGATATTAGATCAGACCGTAATTGAAGTGCAACAATATTATTCGACTTTGAGACAATCGTGGAAGGAAATAAAATACACTATTATTGCAGATGGATGGACCGATAGGTGATGAAGGACATTGCTAAACTTTCTTGTATATTGTCATAAAGGACTCATGTTTTTGAGATCTCTAGACATGTCAGAGGAGAGGCACACTGCGGAGATCCTACGAGAAGAATTTGATAAGATTATACAGGAGGTTGGGCTATAGAATGTGGTCCAATTGATTACAGATAATGCAGCTAACTACAAAGCAGTTGGGAAGGAGTTAGCTGATATTTATGGGACTTTCTACTGGACACCATGTGCAGCCCATTGTTTAGATCTCATCCTCGAGGACATTGGTGAGATAGATGAAATAAAGGCAGCAACTGAGTGTTGCCAAGATATTATAAAATTCATTTACAACCATGCATTTGTTTTGTGTATGATGAGGAGATATACAGAAGGTGCAGAGCTTCTTCGTACAGTTGTAACTCGGTTCGCAACAAACTTCTTATCTGTACAAAGTATTGTGAGACAGAAGCAAGCTTTGAAGAGAATGTTCTCCTGAGATGAATGACAACAATTTGCAGAGTTGCCTCAAAACAGAAGAAATAAAAAGTTGAATGAGATTGCAGAAACAGTTTTTAGAAGTTCATTTTGGAATGCATGTGTCAGATTATTGAAAATTATTTGTTCTTTAGTAAAAGTTTTGAGATTGGCTGATAGTGAGGAGAAACCATCTATGGGCTACCTTGATGAAGCCATCAGAAATAATTTTAATAGAAAAAAGAGAGATTATGTGCCCGTGTGAAAAATAATTGATAGTAGATGGAATAAACAATTGCATCAGCCTATTCATGCAGTAGCATATTATCTAAACCCATCATTCAGGTACTCAGGAACCTTCAAAAGGGACGGTGAGGTTAATCAAGGAATCATTGATTGTATCGACAGATTAGTCCCTGATGAGAGCATAGCAGATGCGATACATCAAGAGATGGAGATATATGATAATGCTCTTCATTTGATGGGTTTGCTTGTTGCAATTCGCAACTGCTCTACTATGCGTCTAGGTACATTGTTTATTTTCATATTTAAGTTGCATCTTACATTACTATGGATTATTATGTCTCTAATGTTTGTATTTTTTTTTACAGATGTTTGGTAGAACAGGTTTGAAAGTTATTGTCCAAACCTTAGAGATTTTGCAGTCAGAGTCTTAAGCCAAACCTGTAATGCAACAGGTTGTGAAAGAAATTGGAGTGTTTTTGAACACATCCATACAAAAAAGTGCAACAGGTTGGAACACAAAAGGCTTAATGATTTGGTTTATATTCATTGTAACATGCGCCTTCGTAAAAGGTAATGTTGTATTACTTTAAAATTTTCAATTCAATATTATTTAACTTCAGTTTTCAATTGTTAATATTACTTAGTAATTGTTTATCTTTGTTTATGTCGTAGGCAATTAAAAAAAGTAAATAGAGAAGAAAGTTAGATCGATCCAATAAGTTTGGATAATTTTGATATATTAGAAGATTGGGTTATGGAAGATACTGAAGAAAATGTCCTCCTAATAGAAGAAGACGTTGCCTGGATTAATTTGGAAGGAGCGCAACAACATTATGGAGATGAAGAATTTAATTTTGAAGAAGAAGTAATTTTGAAGAAGAAGGTGTGGGCGTGGCTGATGATGAGGATGAGGATTTGCAACAAGGAGAAGATGAAGATTATTTAGTTGATGATCCTAATTACAATTTGTAAAATGTAACATTATATGTAACTGTAGTGTATTGTAAACTATGTCTGTATTTTATTTTTCTGATTCAAAATATGTAAATTTGGATGCAATTGTTCAATGTTGAATGCTCAATCTGTACTAAACTTACATTATATGAATTTAAAGCAATTATCAGATTTTTCCTGTTTTTTTTTCGATTTTTTACTAATTTTTATTGATTTTTAATTAATTTTTACATTATTTTAATATTAAAGTATGATACGATACGATACGCCCGTATCGTGGAGCCCAGCAAAACACGATACGATATGCATCAGACAACACTGGTTTGGACTTTTCACCCCGTTCCCCGAGGTGGTTTTTGGGAAACTGCGAATTTCAAATTTTTTTCCAGTACAGATCAAAACATGTTAAAGCGTTACAGAGTGAGGAGAGAGAAGGGGAAACGGGAAGTAAGAGAGAAAGGAGAGAAGAGGAAGAGGGAGGGGGCCGGTGGGGCATCCCCGGCGGGTTTCTCTTGCCGCTCATCAGTTGTCGGCGCCCCTGACGTCTTCTTTCTGGCCACTCAGCCCATTCGGTTGTGGCCTGGTGCTCTGGCTTTGGTCGTCGCTCTTGGCCTTGTCGCTCTAGCTTTGTCGTTCGGCCTACGGCTCTTGCTTTGGCCTGTCGCTCTAGCTTCGCCGTTCGGCCTGTCGCTCTTACTTCGTCATTCGACCTTGGTTGTTCTGGCTTTGGCTGTTCGGCCTTCACTGTTCTGGCTTTAGCCGTTCAGCCTTGGCCTGCCGCTCTTGCCTGCTGTGCCTCTAGCGACTGTTGTTGCTTTTCCCTGGTCCGCTTTATTTTATTTTTTTTCTCTATCTTTTTTTTTCCTTACCTGTTTTCCTTCTCTTATTTAGTCTCTGATACTAATGATGGAGGACTCTACCTTCTTCTTTTTGTCGGATTCCGGTGATGGCTATCTGACAGTAAGTAGCCCTCTCTTGAATGCAGCAGAATGGGATGCGAGTAATGAACACGAGGTTCCCACACAGGGTTCTTACACGGATGAAAAACAGTACACACACTCTTTCTTTCTTTCCTTTGTTTCTTTCACCGTTAGTGTATGCCTATAATGCCTGCCTTTTATAGGCAGGTGCTCTCCCTTCGTCCGTGCTTATCCTCCCGTGGCTTCCCTCGTCCGGGAGCTGATAACGGAGCCGTTACCGAAAATCCCGGTAACGGTCATCCGTTACTGATTTGGCCTTATCCTCTTTAGGTAACAGACTAGATGGTCAGTCCAGCCGTTACCTGAGCCGATAATGGCCATTATCTGTGTAACAACCATAACCCTTATGATCGCCCATTGCGACTCAACAACGAAGTTGGAGAGTGGGCACACATTCCAAGCTGATCAGTATGTGCAAAATGGAATATTCACATTCATCATACAGGATGATTGTAACCTGGTTCTGTACGTGAACACGAACCAGCCACTGTGGGCATCCAGCACCAACGGTCAGGGCTCCAACTGCAGGGCCACCTTATGTGACGACGGGAACCTCGTCATTTACACAGGAACGAATGGTATTTGGTACAGTGGTCCGACGGGCCCAAACAATCATAAGTATACACTCAGTATGCAGTCCGATGGAAACGTGGTGATCTACGGTGCTGCATTATGGGCTACCAACACAGTATATCAGGGCAACTAGCGTTGATTTTTGCGTCCTATATGTGTTCCAGCACCAAGGATGCATGGGAGTGTGTTTGTTTATAAGAATTCTATATGATATCAATGCATGAGCACTTTTAATTAAGTCAATTGTGACAACTTCCAATAGATGTTGTCACTAGCAAAGGGATAGATAGAGAACCGTGTTTCTTGAGTTTATTATCAATGTAGTCTCCTTAACTAAATGGTCCACCTATATATGTGATGACTATTGTGGGGCTGAATAAGTCTATCTAATATATTTTTGTACGCCGTCTTTCGGGTGACATTGCATCTTCTTTTCTTTTTCACACGACAACTTTTACCCTTTTATCATATAAAACATACTGGAGAGGATCCTGACCTTCTGTCATTCATCAGATCTAATACAGATCCATAACTACATTCAAAATGGGCCACTCTTTCCAAATCATGACTCCCATTACCAAATTTGAGAATCCTGTGTTGGCTACAAAATGACATAGATATGCATGTGGATCATCAATTTCTCGACATTGATTTCAATAAGGCGGTTTGTCCGTCTCAACAAAGAAACACGGACGGTGTATCGGTTATCGATTATTGTGTTAAGGAACAAATTTTTCAAAAAAGAGATTTATAAAGACAAGCCATGGTTACGTAAGTTGGTGGTGGTCACTTTCGATCCAATAACAGTAACTGTGAAATGGGGGAAGAAGGTCCTCTTTTTGGATTTTATGAGTTAGATAAACATAAAAATAAAATCGGTTTTTCTTTTTATAAAAGGTCGGAAAATCTCTAACAGATAAAAATAATAATTTTAACAACAAAGCCCAAAACATAGATCGTATTCTTAATTGCAGTAAATACACATCATAATTCATCTTCCTCACACCATCGATCATATTCTGAATTATTTATGACCAGCCATGTCCATAAGTTTGAGACCGTGCTAACGAGAGAGAGGGTTTAAAACTATGTCAGTATCTGAAAAATGTGTCAGTATCTTTAAAATGACTTCCAAGACCGTCCTAACTTAGTTTCCACGAAAGCAAACCATTAAAAGCTTTGATCCCATGTTAATATCTGGTGGATTTCGAACTTCCCTTGATTAGTATTTAATAAACAAGTTAAAGATCATGTTGTTAATAGATTTCGAACTTCGCTTAATTAGTATCTACTAAACAAGTTAAAGATCGTGTAGTCAAGCATGCGAAAAGCCACAGTAAAATGCATGATGAGTTTTAGTACTCTCTCTCTTTCTCTCTCTCCTTACACACATATACATACATAGATGCACGAACACAACACGTAGATACGCAGCTCATGTATATAAACTAGAACTCAACAATCCACAATGACTGAAAAATTGATAATCTGTCAACTTGGCATGATCTAAAATACACAGTAACTGCACCGAGAGAATTAGCTCAACGGCAGGGCGCTCTGGGAGCTCGACTCTCAGATAGCTGTGTGTTAGGCTTCGGTCTCCTCTTGAAAAAAAAATACACAGTAACTATTATTACATATATGACATGACATCTGAGTATTCAAACGATGCTATGCCCAAAGGAAGCAATTTGTAATCAAATACATACTTCTGTAAATGAAAAGGACACGCCTCCTACTTTGGAACGTCCGTCCCAGCTTTCTCTAAATTAATGGTACAGACCTCCCCAAGATTCTCTCTAATCAAAACTGAAGACAAAGTCATAGTCAATATCACATACATAGTTACAATCAACATCTATATATACAGCATCATCCCCTTCTCCACAAACTATCGATCGAATTATGAATTGTTTACGATCAGCCATGGCCATCAGCCTGGTAGCTTCCGTGTTGCTCACCATAACCCTTCTGATCGTCCATTGCGACTCAACAACGTAGTTGGAGAGTGAGCACACACTCCAAGCAGGTCAGTATCTGTAAAATGGTATTCACATTCATCATGCAGGATGACTGTAACCTGGTTCTGTACGTGAACACGAACCATTCACTTTGGCTTCCGGCACAAACTGTCAGGGCTCAGGGTCGCCTTTTATGACGACGGGACCTCGTCATTTACACCGGAAGGGATGGTATTTGGTACAGTGGTCCGGCGGGCCCAAGCAATCATAAGTATACACTCAGTAAGCAGTCCGATTCGGGTAACTTAATCTCTCATGTAAACATTGTTATTGTGGTTGTGCACCAAAGCTAACCGATGGTTTTGTGACAGAAAAATAATCTAGTGAAAATGAAAACAAAATACCAAGAAGCTTCGTCATTTACAATTTGTAAATTTGCCATTTCTAATTTACCTCTTATAAACCAAGGTTTTTAAGTACCATATAAGAATTGTAATAATTCATTGCACACACATATATGCGTTGTCCGATATGTGTAATGGTGGGGGTGTGACCGAATTAAAGCAATTTTTGTAATCCTCGTACCCTAGCTCAAACCCAGTCAAACCTGGCAACACCTGCTCCCTTCCGGTTGTGTTGAGTCGGGGACCCCCGCGAAAGGCCAATATTGTCATCCCTAAATTAGTGCTTGTTTAACAATTGGAAGAACTGATACAAAAAGATGGCAGACTGCCTCTTTTACTAATCTTACATCCCGTCGGAACTCAAGTATCGAGTCTAATGGGGATAAGGGTGATCATATATTTGATGATATATTGATGTGGACTCACACGACGTAGCATCATTTGACTGCTAAGATGTATTGTAATATGTTTAATAATGCTCACTATGTCTTTGATCATGTGATTTTGACATAAGGTTGATGTATTCGTAATCAATTTTTCATTTATTGTTGGACAATCGAGTTTTAGTACTCTCTCTCTCTTTATCTCTCTCCTTACACACACATACGTACATAAACGCATGCACACAACACGTAGATATGCAGCTCATGTGTATAAACTAGAACTCAATAATCCACAATGACTGAAAATTTGATGACTAATAGGTCAGCCTTCTGTCAAACTCGCATGATCTAAAATACACGGTAACTGCACCGAGAGAATTAGCTCAACGGCAGGAAGCTCTGGCACTAGAACTGCAGGTGGGGAGCTCGACTCTCAGATAACTGTGTGTTTGGCTTCGGTCTCCTCTTGTAAAAAAAAATACACCGCAACTATTATTACATATATGACATGACATCTGAGTATTCAAACGACGCTGTGCATAAAGGAAGCAATTTGTAATCAAATACATACTTCTGCAAATGAAAAGGACACGCCTCCTACTTTGGAACGTCCGTCCGAGCTTTCTCTAAATTAATGGTAGAGTCCTCCCCAAGATGGTGTCTCTAATCGAAACTGAAGATGAAGTCATAGTCAATATCACATACATAGTTACAATCAACATCTATATAAACAGCATCATTCCCTTCTCCACAAACCATCGATCGAATTATGAATTGTTTACGATCAGCCATGGCCATGGGCCTGAGAGTAATAGCTTCCGTGTTGCTCACCAGAACCCTTCTGATCGTCCATTGCGACTCAACAACGAAGTTAGTGAGTGGGCACACACTCCAAGCAGGTCAGTATCTGTAAAATGGTATTCACATTCATCATGCAGGATGACTGTAACCTGGTTCGGTACATAAAGACGAACCATTCACTGTGGGCTTCCGGCACAAACGTCACGGCTCCAACTGTAGGGTCGCCTTATGTGACGACAGGAACCTCGTCATTTACACCGGAACGAATTGTATTTGGTACAGTGGTCCGACGGGCCCATGCAATCATAAGTATACAATCGGCATGATGGAAACGTGGTGATCTATGCTGCTGCTTTATGGGCTACCAACACAGTATATCAGGGCAAAAAGCGTTGATTTCAGCGTCCTTTCTGTGGTCAAGCATCAAGGATGCATGGGGAGTGTGTTTGTTTTTTTGAATGACATATGATATGAGTGCATGAGAACCTTTAAATAAGTGACAACTTCCAATTGATGTTGTTACAGGAAAGGGAGCGACAGAGAACCGTGTTGCTTCATTTTATGTGCTTCAGTTTATTGTCCATATATGTGATGACTGTTGTTGGACTGAGAATAAAATTAAAACACGTCTTTAATGTGTGTCTAATATTTTCCGTGTATGTTACCTTTCGGATGACCATGCAGTTTGCATTTTGGTATCTTTTTGGCAATACTTTGACCCATTTGTATCATATAAAACATATTGGGGAGGACCCTGATCGTCAGTCACTCATCAATTTAGTGCAGCCCATAATTAAATTCAAAATGGATCAAACAGGCATGTCCTTTCCTTCTCCTTCCAATTCTTGACTGGCATTACCTAATGAGACTCATCTGTTGTTCACAGATGACATTGATATGCTAGCGGATCAATTTCTCGTATTGATTTAAACTGGTTTCTGTGTTAAAGCTTAATTTGACAATATGAGACATGAAGGTGGTGTCAGCCATGGTTATGGTTTTCGAGGTTTAGCACGATGGAAATGCTGGATTTCAACACCTCCATGGAGACGATTGTATGGTCAAATATGTGCCACAATTGAGTAGCTAACCAATAGTATCCCTGAAGTCAAACGCACTAGTTTCACTGGAAAGGAAACCAATTCATTCTCCCAACATATTCATCACATCCCACCCAAAATGTTGAAGTTTTCTTTAAAAAAAATCGTTTATATAAGCAACCCAAAATTTGAAAAAGAAAATTAGAGAAAGGAACACAACGGAAACAGCATCACAAATGGGTTGCCATGCTGAACTGAGCTCCTGGCGGCGACTAATCACATATCTTTAATGGGTTTCACCAGTGCTATATGCCTGTTTCACAACAAACCAGCTTCGATTAAGCTCCGCCTCCTCAAGGTTTCGTCGACCAGTTTGATGGTTTTCTTCACAAGCTTTTGATCTAGTGCTGTTGTCCTGTATATTTTGAAAATCCGGTCCACGTGATTTGGCGTACTACTCTGGAAATACAACTCTTCGAATTTCTTCTTCACGAACCTGCCAAAGAACCAGCATAGTTTAAATACAAGCAAATCACAGGGAATGATGAACCATGACCAGTTGAAGTGTATAATACACGACGGTAAGCTCTAAGAACCAATTTTATACATGATGCATATTTTATAACTGAGCGCTATGAAGTATGAACACAGAGCTTCTGATTAGCCACTTCAAATCTGGCTCCAAGACATTTTCTAGGCTATCTGCAGTGACTTGGCAGCAGTCGGCATTAGCAGCATGCTCAAAGTGGCCTTAGATCAGCTGATATGGCATCACACCAGCTGCTACTGATAGAAGACCCCATCGAGCTCATGAGGCCTTGTTTCATGCTCTTCCTCACCCCTTCCATTCAGGGCCCGAACATGGGCACAATCTTAGCCCTGATCAACAGCTCTTCTTGGCTACTTCATCGTCCTTCGACCACCAACCTGAGGTTCTTAGCACAGTTACCTTTCCTTTCCTACTTTATCGGCCTTTGACCGCCTTCCTACACTCGACAGAACATGAACCCAGCCAATGCAAGATATCAGGCAACTTATTCCATCGTATAAATGGGGGACCATACAGGGCCACAATGGCATTATCCATCATGAGTACTAAGGATTCAGCTGAGGTGCTGCCCTTTTAGGTGCCAAACCTCTTGACGTCAACAATGTTCATGGGGAGACTTGAGATAAATCGATGCTAAATCTCGATGTGTCTCGACACTGATTTACTTTATTTTGGACATTTTCATACAAAGCATTGCAAACAATATTATTTATCTAGTCATAAACTTCTAACACCTCTATACCATGATAATCCAACGAAAAATAGATGGGTATAACTTTGAAAAAGAATTCACAGAAACCTCCACGACTCAATAATTCCCAAAAGGAAAATTTAAGATACTAGAGTTGGAAGTTAGTTAGCACTATTAGAAAAATAGAAGTAGTTCTTCACTTACTCATATGCATGTTCAACCTCTTGTTCCCCTGATGAAATGGGTTGATAGTCTTTGAACCACTCACAAACACCTAGAGGAACCTGCAGATGCAGAACATGATAAAGTTAGAAATGCACATTTAGAGTGCTTCAGTACCGAGAATTCTGATTTTTTTTTCCTTTGAGATGGACAAGTTTCAGAATATATTCACACTCACTTTTGGAACTTTCTTCTCAAATAAATCAAACTTATTCAGGAACAGTAAGAAGCACGTTTTCTGCACAGAAGGAGAATATCAGAAGATCAACATTCTCAAAGTTATTATCATATGGTAATTAGTACGAATGAAAACCTCAAAGCATCGTTGCTTCAGAACCCAATCGAATAGCTCCCTCGTTTCCATCATACGGTTCTTGCATTCGTCCTCAAAAAGTACCTGATCGTACCTGGATCATCGAACAGAGTGTCCACAAGACAAGCAGTGATTTAAGAATTAAACTTTCCAGATTTTGAAATATTCCAGAAAGTTCAAAATTTTACATAAGTTTCATCACACTAAGAATAAAGAATACAAAATGGTGACCAGTTCTTTACTCGTTAATAGCTGCACAAAATATAACAGCGGTGATGCCTTCAAATAGATGGATCCACTTCCTTCTCTCATTTCTTTGGCCTCCAACATCAAAAAGCCTATAAACTTGGCCGCTCGTTTTTATCTCACCCAAGGGACTGCAAAACACAGAAAGTTTTCTTAGCACTTTACGTTCACTGAAACTCATGATACATGTGGAAAAACAAAAGTTGTGACGAGCTTTTACTAAACACAGCATTGTCTGAACAGCTTCAAAAAATATTTAAGAAGTTTCAGTGTCAGTATCAAAAAGGAGCGGATAACTATAACCAATATATGGACTATCTAACAGAAGCATATTTGTATTTGCTACTAATTGACTTTGACAGATATGTATAAGCATGTTTGTAGCAACATTCAAGAGATAGCCGATAGCAATGTCATCCCTCATTTGCACATAAAAGTGATAACAGTGTTAAGGTGTGGATGCATATCGGGTCAAACTTATGGGGAAGTGCAACAGACCGAAGAAGATTTTACAATCTCAAACTCAAAAAGAGATAATGTATTGCCATGTCAAACTGTTATAGGGTCACGTTGTCCTATTAGAATTTTGAATTTGCTAGGATCAACTCACATATGAGCAAATGTTTCCTTCATAGCTTATCTTGGATTCAACATTGGGAAGGTCACAATTCTACCAGTAACTTCTATTCATTTCACATGATAATTTATATGAGAATGCATCTGGTAATTCTTAGGAGCTCACTTGACAGATGGATGAAGGTTGGAATCCTGCCAGAAACTGTAATTCATTTCACAAGATATTTTATATGACAGTGCACCTGATAATGTTTCCATACCTCATTAAAGAATTCAGATCACATCGTGTAGGGTAGATATTGTTGTTTCATTCAAGGTCACGATTCCAAACTCAGTTTGGATTTGAACCTCATTCAGTTTTAACCACTGACAGTTGGAGGAAAATAAGAAGTCAGCACATTTTTTAGAACGTACTTAACAAATCCTTGAATTTGAAAAAATCAAGAAACTTTTTGACCCTGAAATGGAACTAAAGTTATCCCAAATGGTAGCCCTTTTAAATTTTAAATTTTGAAAAGTCAAGCACAGGTTTTTAAGAAAACATAGCTAAAATTAATTTTAAGTAGTTTCATATTAGAAATAGCCATATGCATATAGACCGTGCTAAGGGATAAGAGAGGCAAACCATTGGCAGAGGACTTGAAGCATGCCTTACAAAGTAAATCATGAACAACCTCATATTTACTTTGTATTATGTTACTTAAGTTCTATAATTTTGCCTTGTTTATTTTCTTGTATGGTTCTACCTCATATGAAAAAGTAGGACTTCAATAGTCTTAGCATTATGTTAATAAAATTCTGTGTGACTAAGATCATTCAAGGCTCTCAACCCAGCTTGTACTAAGGCTAAATATTAGTACATTAATGACAAAACCTACAGCCCTCAGGTACTATGATGATGGTAATATTCATTAGCACGTGATAATGAGAAGCATGTCGTACTTTAACCGAAACAAGGGGCATAAAATGAGTGATCACATTAAACTTAAGGAACCGTTAGAAATGAAAAGATAAGTTATGTCATTTGTTTCTCATTACAACAGCAACAACAACTAAGTCTTTTCCATACTAGATGGGGTCGGCTATATTGATTCTTTGTTTCCATAAAACTCGATATGTTTCATGCTAACATTTAACTCAACATAAGCTAAATTATTCTTTATTATTTCCTTCCAACACTTTTGTAGTCTTCCTCTTCCTCTTTTAACATTTTCACAACCTAGTTTCTCATACCTTCTTACAAGAGCTTCCTTTGTTCATCTTCCTACGTATCAAAACCATCTTCAACAATTTTTCTTCATTTTTTCAATCTATTGGTGTCACTCCCAATTTGTTTCTAATAATCTCATTACATATATGGTCTTTCTTTATGTGACTATTTATCCATTTCAGCATCTTCATTTCTACTACAGCATGTTGATAATTAACTACCCAACCATCAAAACCATAAAACATAACAGGTTGAATTGCTGCTCTATAATATTTACCTTTTAACTTGAATGGCATATTCTTGTCATGTAAAATACCTGATGCACTTCTCCATTTTAACCAACCTGTATTAATTCTATATGTAACATCTCCATTAATTTTTTTCATCACTCTAAAAAACTAACCCTAGGTACTTAAAACTTTTCTTATAAGGGATAAGATGAGTGTTAATCTTAATTTCTATATCATTTGAAGTAACCAAAAGATTGAACTTGCATTCCATATATTTTGCCTTTGTTCTACTAAGTCGAAAGCCTTTACTATCTAATGTTTCTCTCCGTAGTTCCAATTTCATATTAACTTTTCCCCGGAACTTATCCACTAATATAATGTCATCCGCGAATAACATACACTAAGGAACTTCATCTTGAATATGTTTTGTTAGTTCATCAATAACCAATACAAATAAATATGAACTTAAAGTTGATCCTTGATGTAATCTAATATTAACCTCAAAAGAATCTATCATTCCTTCATGGGTCTAACACATGTTTTTGCACTATCATACATGTCTCTTAATAATGTCATATGTGAATAACATTTGCTTCTCATTAGTGCAATTTAATTAATATTTCATTGGATATTAATAGATTGACTTCTTGCCAATGTATGTGTTTTGCCAAAACATTGCAAGCCTCAACAGATGAGAGGAAACCAATTGGGTATGATTGAAGCATCTTCTTCAGATTAAGATGTGTTCGCATGAGGCAATTGGAATGGGAGTTGGAGAATTGTGTCGACCCATTTTGATTTTAGAGGACTCCTACTTTGTTCTGGTTATGTGATTTCTTATTTTATGGTTTTGAAATCACGATCATGTTATGAGTTTGTCTGATCCAGCATATATTGTGTGGCAAATTGAATGTGACAACTTGTGATAGTCAATCTGATACACTTAAACGCTAAAGGATTATAGAGGAGGATGTTCTAGATTTCCTTGACTTTACAAATATTGAGAAGATTGTGCATTGGAATATTGATGATATTTGCAAGTTTTAACAGGTCCATTTATGAGATTATAAAGACCTCCTACTTTAATTTTTGGCTTTTATAGGACTAATTTAGTTTTCTTATGATAAAAACCACCTAATTGGTGTATATATCCTGGAATTAGTGGGAATAAGCTCATATGTGCTGTACATCAACAACTACTTGCAAGTGATAAATGTACTTTGTCTTTCTTTCCAATTTTAAACAAAAGATGTCAGTTGAAGCCACTTGTGCTCGTGGCATGAAAATTCACCATGAATGTTTTGGATATGTCCTTAAATTATCTTAAGTTATGGGGTATGTCGTTTCTCCGAAAATGCATCCCTGAGGCAGAAATGTTTTTATGGCACATTTAGAAAGCTGTCAAGAAACTGTGTGATTTTTGTATGGCACAAAATGAATATGCTCACATAAACAAAGTACCTTCTATATACTTTATTGTGTCTTACCAACAAGAATGAAGGTTCCGTTTTATATGGAAATAAGGGCGTTATTGTACATAAACTGAGAATCATTGTATCCATTAATGTGAAAGGTGTAAAATGAATCATCATATTGGTTGCTAGCATTTTGAGACAGGTTTCGCCTGATTCCTTCGACGTGGCGTGGGACAAAAAGTTATCATGTACACAAATTGTTTGTATGATGATTCGGTGTATGTGGTTCTGCATGTCATATAAAGTTTTCATGGCCGAGTGTAGAAATACGAATTAAGTGACTAAGAATAGAAGTATGGTAGTACATGGAAGGTGGTTTTTCGTGCTTAAGTCATTCACAGTCATGACTCATTGTCATCTATATGGAAGGTGGTCTTTCATGCTACGAGTCATTCATAGTCATGACTTATTTTCATCTATATGGAAGGTGGCCTTTCATGCTACGAGCCATTCACAGTCATGACTCATTGTCATCTATTGAAGTATTGTAGTACATGGAAAGATGGCGGTGTCTCGTGCTAAGAAGCATTCATCTCCATGTATATTGGGATTACCTGTAAAGGTTATACACAATGTATATTGGGATTCCATATAGTTACTTTTTGATGGGTCAAGTGGGAGACTGTTGGAGTTATGGTTAATCTAACTTGTATGTGACCTTGATCTCATCTAACTTTAGTAACGCAAACTTCAAGATTTTATAAACATTGTGTTAAAAGCTTGAGAATTTAACCTGACAATAACCCTTGGAGGGGTTCTAAGGCTTGTTCCTTCTCTCAATTGAAGCACAGGTCGTGCCATCAATAACACCGTGATGATGAGAGGGAACCAATATTCGCCCTTGGGAAGGCAAGCATCCATGTGACAATTGGTTCCATCGTTTCCACTGTAAGTAGATCCATTCTATGGGCTCACCAGGTGAATTTCTATCACATTGATGTTATGCATTTTACATATTCATGATTTTCCAAAAAGATAATAGTATCATAGATATTGAAAGTGAGAAGTCATGATATATATTTTAAAAAATGGCCAAGAGGTATTATATAAATAGATGTCCACTAACTTTGATCGTCAACTTGTTTCTTTTGCTTTTTCAAGGAAAAAACTTCATACTGTTGAAAAGAAAGCAAAGCCATATGGCAAATGTGAAAAAGCTTCAGCTAGAAAAGAATAGACATTGCATAGATGCAGTCTCATGGTCATATGGCAAGTCAAGAATGAAAATCACACAACCTCCAAATGTTTATGGTACATAGTATTTTGTTCGAGTTTAAATATATAGCAAAACAGAAGGCTAAAAGGATGAAACTAGAAAACAATCTAACACATAAATGTACCAAGGAGAAACTACCTGAACTGAGTTTCTACAACCCCTGTAGTTCGAACTCTAGCATAAAGAACATCCTCCTGTAAAGATTTAAAAAGGTAAAGAAAAGAAAACTAGCATAAAGAAGGTGTATGCAGCTCGCAGAACAAACTTGAGAAACAACATATTACTGGTCTAACACATTAGGAAAGAAACATATGAGCAATATTCACAAGGCTGATCCACCTTTACTTGTTAATCATGGAAACAAGATGAGAGCATACTTGAATTTGTGCATTGGATTCTTTGACAATTTCTTAATATTGCAATAGCGGTGCAAGATTAACATTGGACAAAACTACAATATATGCAAGAAAGAGAACAATCAATGACTAAAAGATGAAGGAGAACCACTAAGCGTGTGAATATGTGCTTTAAGGGCTTTCATGTCCACAGCAAGCTGTCAAGAATAAGAATTAGGTGCTCTCAAATATACCAGTATGTCTGACAATGCCTTGAAAGCCTGATGAGTCACCCAATGAATGCAATGACCGATACAAAATCACAGGAATTTTGATGATATTTAACGATAAGTGACAAAAGAAGATAAATCCCACAAGTTGGCAATGAGTTCCATTTATAACCTGCTCTCGGCAGCATTGTGGGGGTGCAGATGGTCCAGATACAGCACACACATGCATGAGTGCAGGCACATGCACACACAAACACATAAGTTGGCAATGAGTTCCATTTATAACCTGCTCTCGGCAGCATTGTGGGGGTGTAGATGGTTCAGATACAGCACACACACATGCATGAGTGCAGGCACATGCACACAGACTCGCATGTACACACGCAAACACATACATATAGCATATATATAAACATAAGAATGCCAGAGGTAGATGTTTAATCCAAATATAACAGCTGCATCTTGATGGAACATCTGACCAGTCAGGCACGCAAGAATCTCAGTGTGACCATTAGCCTTCATATGATAATCTGAAAATGTACACGGATTTAATGCAAAGAGCAAGTTTGAAGATTGAAACCTTTGTCGGCACATAATCGGCATCTGATAACCTCTGCAAGTTGTCCAAAAGATACTGTGTGCAATCTGGAACTTGCAGCTCATTTGATCGTGCATAAGTTTCCTGTATGCAACAGTAAAAGAAAGCCACATCTATACTTAGAAATTACTACTGAAACTTGACGTACAATGGAAATTTTCAGAAACTAACTGAAGGAAGAACCTGAATTGCAGGATCTTTCCATAAAGTCTCTATCTCCTGAGCAAGCTCCTTCGACAAGGGGGGACAATCTAACCTGCCTCCAATTTCAGATAGTTTTTCTCCAATGACCTATTAAACCATAAAAAGATCAATTTTGAGGATACTTCGAAGGGATATGCGACACAAAGTACATCAACTCACTGAAAACACACTGTTTACAATGTTAGAAATCAAAGACTAATGAAAGCCGATCCAAGCAACGGAACAATTAAATACTGCCAGAACATAATATACGTCTGACAGAGAATCAATATAAAGAAATCACATAGATTGGCTGCCAGCACAATGCAGCCAGAGTTCAGAACCTTCGGAGTCCAACATATACAATATTCTTAGCGTTTAGTTTCCTTCACCAGCAGTCCATATTCTTAAAACAGAGATTCCATGACTTATAAGTTAGCAATTTGGGAATTCAAATTTGTACGTCCAGTCATACTCATAGCTACCCTATAGTAATACCAGCAAAAGAAATTTCAAGGAGAGAATTTCAAATTAGGGAACTTGAAAACGGATATAAAGATTATAAAAAATTTCAAACTGTGAAGAACTGAGGAAACAAAAAGCTAAAACCACCACCCATTGAAATTTATTAAAATTCTCACAATATTATTATACTGCAAAACTTTTGTTAATTTCCATGTTCTCTTTCAATATTTGAAGGAGTCAGACTTTTATGTTTTCAAAAAAACAAAAACTTTGAACATTATGATCCAAATCTCTTTCCCAATTACAAGAATTCGCAGAATCCTGTGCAATAATATCATGAAATTAATACTTCTTCAATATACATATATTACATACCGTGCATATATTTCCCTTTTTATAGGGACTGGTGTAAGTGGGGTTTTAGCATTTTGAATAGGGAAAATAGTAAATAACGGACTCTCTCCCAAATTTACAAAAGAATCAAAAGACTTGCTCGATAACATTTTTTGAGGAAAACTTAGCTTTGCAAAAGACCTCATTGAGAATATACCCAGAATGAGAATGGCAACTTTGGCAGATATTAACTTCATTATGCATGGTACAACCTACAAGAACCAGCATCAGCACCTACGGATACCAGATAATGAGCAGGAGGTGCTTCCTTTTAACCTATTTTTATTGAACAATAAGCATCCTCCAAAGTATAGAAAATTCAATGCAACTGAGACACCCTCCAAAGTACAGAAAATTTGATGCAACAAACTCCGTGCGCCAATTTTGTACCGCAAGTCTCAAAGTCGCCAAAAAGTCCCCAAGAAATAAAAAAAGTTAATATATAGTTCAATGAGAACAGAGGGGAAGTGTATCTTATTAGAGCAGACAAGAGCTGTACCTTATCACTCGGATTGTTTACTTAAAAGATCAAGTTTTATGTAAGTAGAATATTTGCTATTTTTAAGCTTCTCCCTAATTATTTGTCTGTAAATAGCATGTTTCATTATTGACTTGAGATTTTTAAGATTCTGGTATAACTTAGTATCTTATTTTAGTCTGGAAAACATCATTCAAGAGCTTTTTCCAAGAAAAAGCCCTTTTCTTTATAGCATCCTTTACCATGCTCAGACAAATAATCAGATTGGTCTGATTATTGTGAATGGGAGTGTATTTGGGCATGAAATTGCACATATCTGAGTCCAGTTAACCTTCCAGAGTATTCTGAATTGTTTCAGAGTTTTTATCAACTTTCCTATTTGTCAAAAAGGTAATCTTTATGATACAGTAATATCATCAAGAAACTAATTCAGAAAAAGAGGACAAACTAGTTTCTTCTTTTAAAGAAAACATAGACATAGTGAACTTCATAAGCAAGCAAAAGTCAAAAGCATTTCAACAGTAAACAAAGCAATAAGAACAGGAGGAAAAGGAAAGAAGTTGAAAGTTAAGGCATCATCAAACCTTATTTTCAAGAGATAAAACATATTTTGAAGAGTCATCGTCATTCTGAGCAAATTCTGTTGACCCGTCATATAGTATCTACGCAAAATTTGTCTAGTTAACCTCTGACTGAAAGGATGGAGCTCATGCAGCAACAGAAAATGGAAGGCTAAAGTACTTGGACCAGACACCAAATTATCATTAAAAGGGAAACAACCAACACACCCTTTGTAGTATTGCGTACTTTAATTGTCTGATATACATTCGCATGGACTACTGGTGCATAGCTCCTAAGCTCTGCCTCATCAAATCCTGATTGAAACAAAACTTTTATCTGCATGATGCAATGTAAGACGGTATGAGGAGATTTTCCAACAAGCAATTTGAAGTACTTAACAGAATCAAAATAAAGAAGGGAAATAGATCATACCTGCTTGAAAATCGTAGACTTTCCCGACTCTCCAGCCCCTGAAGCAAGGTAACTCTTCATGGTTATGTATCAATGTATTTCAATAAGTTAATTGGACAAAGAGATTGAAAAAGAAGGCAAAATATCCATCTGTTAGGATTAACAGATGATGAAATTTGCATCTTTGGCATCCCAAACCTCATAAGAAAGGTGTTGCTAGAAGCACTGTGAAACCCACAGACCATCAATACGTGCATGCACAAGATTTAGGGTTTCGACATTCACATGCAAAGATGTGATACAATGAGATCTCTAAAGGTAATCAAAGCTTAAACACCAGGTTTTCTGATTCTCTCCATAGCAGAAGGAAGCTTCTTGTCTAACAAAGCAAAGCCATGAATCTTGGATGACTCTAACCTAGCAGCAGAAGCTTCTGAATATGCTTTTCAGCTTTTGTTTCCAAAGCAATCCTCCGTTCTATTTCTGCAGCCTGAACAAAGAATCCATTCGACAAAAATTATCATGATAAGGAAACAATCAAAACATGAACCTGCTCCACTCTACAGGAGCATTTGAAATTGGAGATTCCACAGATCATTGACCCTAGCTGGAAAAATAGAAATGTATGCATTTAGGTATCCACTAACATCAAACCTGAGAGCTTTCTTCAGCATCAGATCCACTGAGCGGTCTTTGTCTGCTGCAGAGTAGGCCCATATTCTCAACTACAACGGAAAGCATGGAATCTAAATCCAGTCAGCAGCTGCACAACGAAGTAACAGGGACTCTTTACAACACCGAAAATTCACTTCTAAGGAGAACTCAGAAAAACTTACGCTCGATTATGGCCCTTTACGAAATCATATGAATCAGGAACTACAATAAACTCGCTATAAGTACCCTGAGAATAAAAGGATAAGTTATATAATGTAAACAGTGTGCATGATCAAAAAGCCAAATATGTCAGCATAGATATGGGTCTCTACATAAAGAAAGAATTTGGTCTGTGATAGCTCACATTTTATTAGATGGTTTATATGCCTCAACAATAGGAACTGTTTGCCGAAAGAGCAGATTATAGGATGCCTTTATTCATAAAAAGTTTGGATATTAAGGTAGATAAAAAGAATTGGGTGGTCCATACTTCATTGAAACCAGTCCATGAATCTAACAATTTGCTGATAAATGAACCTCCACAATCGTATTCCAAAAGTGGTGTCGGTCCAACTTCTTGTGAGAAACACTGATTGCTACGTCAAATATGAAAGCGATCCCCATGGCCGAACTCCGCACTCAATACAAGGAGGATTTCCATAGATTGACGTCAAGAGTCTCATATTTGACTTGGAACCGACAAGTGCAAATGAAGACCAAACAATTTTCAAATCTACCAATAAATGCAATGGGCTCAAAAACCAGCAGAAAGAGATTGCTCGACGAGTAAAAATCCGGCAACACAATCTATTCTAATTAACCAAACAGTACAAGAAACTGCATCGACCCCACAATTGAAACGCACTAACCAATTCCACAAGCTAATGACCACATGTTGCAACCAAGACGGATTGTGTCAAGAGAAAGATAAAAACAATCAAATATACAGAAGAAATATCTTATGATTCTCGAGATTAAGGCATAATCAAGCAACTATTACAAAACTATCTGACGCTAAACCGCATCAAATGAACGGCGAAGAGATAAAGAGGAAAGAAAACAGAATAAACCATCCAATCACAAGCATCTCAGCGTCTAATGCTACCACCAAGTCAATGAGACCATCGGATCCAAGACGACCATCTTACATCATCTAAAAGAAAAATAAAAGAAACACACAACCAACAAACAAAGTGCAGAGAAAAGGAACTTCAAAACACAGAAGGTTCATAACAAGAAGAGAATGAAGTTACCCAAAATCAAAGAACAACTGTTCGAAAGAATTCCCACTGGATCATGGCATTCTGTCAACGAACTGCCCCTCTCATTGAAGAAACCCCCACAAATCTAGCTAAAAGCAATGCACAAACGGAAGCTGGGGAGGGGCTATTGTATATACAATAAATAGGCGGTGAAAGTGTGTGTGATTTTCTGTGTGTGTTGTGTATTTTCGGAATGGTGGTGGATGGTGGGTAGATGGCTGCTGAGTTGCTAAATAGGGAGGCGGTCAGCGAGGGAGAAAAAGACCAGCACAGTCAGTCAAAGCTAGAAAAAAGCAAAAGAAATGAAGGGTGGTGCACTTCGATTTTCGACGTTTTACTATTTAGCAAGCATTGGACAAAACACACACAAAGAGAGAGAGAGAGAGAGAGAGAGAGAGAGAGAGACGCTTAATGCTCAATGCAGCAGGGTCTGGGAAGGTCCAAATTTACTGCCATGTGATGACAGATTGCAGAGTTTTGTAGAGGAGACAGCCTTGCGGATGGGGGACCGTGCCCGGGGTTAATTTGGTTGCCCGAAGGACGGGAAAGACCATTCTCTCTCTCTCTAAATGTTTGAAGATGGGATTTGTTTTCTTGTTTATTTTTCTTCTGTGGTGTTTGTTGACAGTTAATCCAGTGCTAGATTCATCAAAGATCGAGTTGTCTTCACAAAAAGAAAAAGACGAATTGTCAAAAACATCGCATAGTGACTTAGTTCATTGAGCATGTTGGCAGTCAGCTTTTCCTCCACAATATTAGAGACTAGGGATGTCATGCAGTACTCCGACCCCCACTGAGCCGGACCGAAGCTGAAGTCAGTGTTCCAACTCGATTGAAGAAAATGGGTCCACTACGGGATGTTTGATTACCAGGCTGAGGCTACGGGGAACTACAGTTCTGGTCTCAGCCTCGTATAAAAAGGAAAACTCATGTACACTGAGGCCCGCGTTTGATTACAGCTCCAGTTCTGTAGTTCCAGGTCCCAGAATCAAACACCCGTTGGGTCCTCTTTCAAACCTCGGCGAAGATGCCGCTTCCAAGTCGAGTCTGCGAGGTTTTAATGTAAATAATCTAAGTTGTTCGCAATCAGAATTCAGCCTGAAGAGTTTAATTTGCTTCAGCCATAAAAGGAAAAGGGGGCTATTTAGTGAAAGAAGGAAAGAGAGTATGAATGGATGGATTAATTCGAAGTTGCTTCTGAGGTTTGGATTCATAGATGCATATAAGAAGCTTTCCTCCTCTTTGATAATTGATTATTGGATTTTTTTCGTGCAGTCGAGGTATCTTCTAAATCTTAATTATGGTTTTTCTCTGGTAGACCTAATGGGATCCAAATACTGGTTTAAGATTACCTTACCGGCAACCCCTAAATCGCGGATCCAAAGACCATGAGTCGCACGTGAGGCACCATGCAAAGCCGCTTCATGCGAGTATTCTCTCCTTTTTCCTTTTAGATTGGCAAGATGGGTTAGGCAGATATTTACTCTTGAGGTTTATCCTTCTATAAAAGTTGCTTCACAAAGAACCCAAATTAGTGAATTTATAAATTTTGAAAATTGGCCTTTTAATTTGTCTGTACGAGGTAGTGATCGGCGGCAATTGAGTACAGTTCTCTTTTTGGCACGACCAGTGACAGAGCATGAAAGGTTTCTTAAACTTAAGTGAAGCTTGCAAGGCAGCATATGAGATTCCACCTTGTGTAAACGAAGCAAAACTTTCAATTCTATGAGAAGGAATCAGCTCTAGGTAAGTGTAGGCTAAGAATCCTCATCCCTATTGGAAAAGCTCATGCCCTAAAACTCATGAAAGTGAATCACATGTTTGACTTGATGACTTTCTTTGTCAAGGAATCACATTCTCAACCTTTTTAAAGTTTGGGAATATTGACTTGTTGACTGGTCTATGATTTTCTTTCCGCGAATATGTTCGAGAAGATTTTAGATGAAAGATGCAAACACTTGCTCGAAATGGACATGCTTTCTCGAGGACCATCCCGGCGATCAATGTCGATCGAAGAGGAAAACATGCCTTTGCTCTTCTTAGACCCTTCATGGCCTCCTATAACTGAGTTGTGGTAGTGAATCTGTTGGAATTTAGATTCCTAGGAAAATGTTACTCAACTTTGAAAGTCATGCCATTGAAAATCCAATATAGCAATTAAAGAAGGATAAGCATTTCTTGGAATCTACTTAGTACATGACAGTGTTTCGGATTGGATTACAGTTATAAGTAATTGTGCATCCAAGACAATGCACGTATTTTTATTTATATAAGTTGATTGCAGTGTGCCAACTAGTTGGAAATCGTAAGCGTCAGCTGTATTGACCCAATAAGTTTTACGACCACACCACTTATCATATTAAATCAACTTAAAAGTAATGAGACATATAGATTAAGGTGGCAATTCAGACCCGACCCAAAGAAATCCGGTCGGGTTCGGGGTCAATTCGAACCAACCTGACAAGACTCGGATCAGGTCCAGCGCTAGATTTGTGCAGTATCGAAGCTCTTTTGGTTGCAAAACTTAAGCACTCAAGGTGACCCCAAAGACCTTTCAAATTCTCTTGCCATCTCTTTCTTCCTTGTTTATTTAGTAGCTTAATAGACCGAACTTAGAATCAACATGGATCATCAGAACCTCAGCAAAATGATAATTAAGAGTTCATGTAGCTCAACCTACCTAGCACACGAAAAGGCTTATTTTTCATGGTTCTTTGCTTTGTTTAAGCTCCTCTCTAGAACCCCACAAAGGGTTCAAGACTTGTACTTAGACATGGTTGGATTGGACCCAGCTCGATAGTTTCAACAAGAACCGAATCAGGCCAAGAATTGCTTAGAACTAGAACCAATGAAACTTGACCTGGAACCAGGAACCACTCAGTTCGGTTTTGGTTCCACGAAGGTGAAACCGAAATCAAGAATTTCAAACCATTAGTTCCATATTTTTTATTTCAAAAGTTCTTAATGTTTTTTTGTTTCGAACAGTTTAGGACTCAAACCAGAACCAGCCCAGTTCTGGTTTGATTCCAATTCCTTGTTTCAGGATACAAAAATTGGTGGCTTGGAATTGCCCATTCCAGAATACCTGGAACCAGCAAAATCTACCTGTTCATGATGCATGGTTTCCACCAATACTACATACTGAACTTCAAGGTCCTACACCTTCCATCAGCTGCATAAAGCCTAACATATCCCTCCCCGGGGCACCAGATCACGGGTCCTAGTGACCCTCCTTTTACATTTTAATACCCTTCAAACTTGCAATATGTATACTGAAAGTTTGTCTAAAAAAAAATGTGAATCTGAGAGTGTCGATTTTGTAGAACCATTTGGGAGGATTAAGACAAGGCATGAAGACAACTAAGAAGAGCAAAGTAATCAGTGTTGTCTTCCACATCAACGCTATGGGAGTTCAATTTTAAATATTTGAGGAGGCATATTTTCTAGACAGCGTGAATTCTGCCACAACAATAGTTGGAGTTACTGCAATCTTTGCCCCCCACTATTATACTTCAAGCTTACATTAGCAACGCTTCTGGAGAGAGACATGACTTGTTGAGCACCAATTTGTTCATCATAAAGCATACTGAAAGTGAACAAGCAAGAGCCCAAAAACAAGAAAAGAGCAACACCAAAACAAAATTAACGCCTCACAATTAAATTAACTTCAAATTTCAGAAACCAACGAAGCAATTGATGGTTTCCATTCCAACCCAAAATACAAGACAAACCAGAAATGAAACCAAGAAGACGATTTACTCCGATTCAAAGAGGTTATTTAATGTAAAACATTGATCATCTAAGTAGGATTGTCAAATATAACAAATAATTTCATGAATCACCATAAACTCGTGATATTATAAAAAAGGCCTTGGTATACCAAAAAAGCTTTAAGGCTTACTAAAACCCGAGTTTTAAGTACAAACTCGAACCCAAACAAGTTTTAAGACTAAGCTCAAACCATCCAAATCAATCAACTGCCAATTTCCTTAAATAACTCACAATCTCAAACATGATTCTATGATTTCAACAATAAGATAATCTACTAAGTGTTGAAATTCAGAGTACCATCGCAGAAGATTAAAACACGAAATATGAGTCATATTAAGGAGGAAACACGAGAGATTGAATGACCCTCTTTCTCTCTCTTTCTTACACACTGCCTCAAATCCTAATACAACCTACCAGCCCTTATATAAGGAACTGTAAAACGAAAATTGACCAAATTGACCAAAATACCCAACAACAACAACAACTAAGCCTTTTCCCATACTAGACGGGGTCGGCTATATGGATTCTTTGTTTCCACAGATCCCTATCGTGTGCCATGTTAGCAGTTAACTCCCAATAAGCTAGATCATTCTTTATTGTTTCTTTCCAACACTTTTGTGGTCGTCCTCTACCTCTTTTAATACTTTCCAAATTTAGTTTTTCTAACCTTCTTACAGGTTCTTCTTTTGATCTTCTTTCTATATGTCCAAACCATCTTAAACGATGTTCTCTCATTTTATCCTCTATTGGTGCCACTCCTAATTTGTTTCTAATAACCTCATTATGTATACGGTCTTTTCTTGTATGACCACTCATCCATCTCAACATCTTCATTTCTGTCACAAACATCTTTTGTACATGTTGATGATTAACTACCCAACACTCATAACCATAAAACATGGCAGGCCTAATTGTTGCTCTATAATATTTACCTTTTAATTTTAATGGTATCTTCTTATCACAAAGAATACCTGATGCTCCTCTCCATTTTAACCAACCAGTATTAATTCTATGTGTAACATCTCCATCAATTCTTCCATCACTTTGAAAAATTGACCCTAGGTATTTAAAACTTTCCTTTTGGGGAATGCAATGTGTGTCAATTTTAATTTCTATGTCCTCTGAAGTAGCCAAATGGTCAAACTTACATTCCATATATTCTGTCTTTGTTCTACTAAGTCGGAGGCCTTTGCTTTCTAATGTTTCTCTCCATAGTTCCAATTTTCTATTAACTTTTTCCTTAGACTCCTCCACTAATACAATGTCATCTGCAAATAACATACACCAAGGTACTTCATCTTGAATATGTTTTGTTAACTCATCCATCACCATTATAAATAAGTATGGACTTAAAGTTGATCCTTGATGTAACCCAATATTAACTTCAAAGAAGTCTGTCGTTCCTTCATGAGTCCTCACACATGTTTTTGCACCATCATACATGTCTCTTATAAGGTTAATATGTGTCAATGGGATACCTCTTTTTTCCAAAGTTCTCCAAATAACCTCCCTCGGTACCCTATCATAAGCTTTTTCTAGATCAATAAATATCATGTGAAGGTCTTTCTTTTTTGCTCTAAAATGTTCCATAAGACGTCTCAAAAGGTGAATCGCTTCAATAGTAGATCTACCTGGCATAAATCCAAATTGGTTCTCTGTTGTACTTGATACTTGTCTTAACCTACGTTCAATAATTCTTTCCCATAATTTCATAGTATGACTCATTAACTTGATACCTCGATAATTCGCACAATTTTGAATGTCTCCCTTGTTCTTATATACAGGTATAAGTGTACTTGCTCTCCATTCCTCGGGCATCTTTTGGTTAGTCTTATGAGCCAAGTAATTCCTATTTCTCCTAGTATTTTCCAAACTTCTATAGGAATATTATCTGGTCCTACCGATTTACCACTCCTTAAATCTTTGTGTTTAACTCTAGAATCCCTCCAATTTAAAGGCCGCCCCACCTTGAATCAATGTAAATCCTCTTCCCACCTATAGGGTGCTTTAGTGCAGTTGCTGCTAGTGGAGAGTTCGACTTTCAAAGAATATATGTGTGGGTGCGTCATCGGTCTCCTCTTGTAACCCCAAGAAAAAAGAAGGAGAAGAAGAACTCCCTTATCCACATGCCACCCTTTTATTGGAACTTTGATGTACGCGAAGCCAGTATGAAGTTGCTTATTCTTAGCACGGCCGAACATGGTCATTTTTCTCAATTAATATCCAGAGTCCAATATGCCCATAAAGTGAAGGGACTCAGAGATGGTCAATCACTCCATTAACCACAATGCACTCCATCCTAAATGTTTTTTCAAACCTAATGCTTTCAGGGGGTTGAGCCCACCTGGTAGGCCTCACGACTTGCGTGTTGTAGACTTGATGTTCAACTCTCGGCTTGTGCATACGCAGCTTCGACTTAGAAAGAAAAGTGTTTTAAACCTAAAAAATGCACACATGTCGCATATCCTTTGGAAGACTGGAATGCACACATTTTTATCTTCATTTTGTAAATAAGAAATCTTGATTTATTTTATAAGCCCGGAGTTTGTGGTACTCACAGCTTTCAATTGTGGCTTGTGGCTTGTGGCTCATGTAAGTTTTTTTCTATATTAGATAGCATTGATTATATATATATATAAAGTAGGTTATACTCCATCCGTACTATACTCAATAGTTATAAAATGGTGTAAGGTGATAGTTTCCGTTGCATTTACTGCAATGGGACCCACCATCAACCGAGTCCTATACAAATTATATATATATATGGCTTTAGATGGTTTGATCAATTGTGGTTCATATTTCTTTTTGGATGAGAACATATAAATCTGAATCTGATTTTGGTAGGATTCTTTTTTGACTCACAACCAAAAAAATCTTGGTCTTCAGTGTATCCGAAGTAAAACCCATTACCATTGACATCTCTACTGCACACCACCATGAATGAAGGGCATTTTATAAACCTATATCATGCCTTCATGGGTACAGTCACTTTCTGAACAAGCTAAAAAAAAGAAAGGAAAAAACTGTATGTGATGACATGAAGGGAAAATGGACTTACTTTTGAAGCTTATAAGCCTTATGAATGGGAAATATTTGGTCATATTTTCCCCATACGATCAAAAATTCCTGCATTAATAACAAAGGTAGATATTGGAAGCACAACAATGATATCAAACACCCTAGTATTGCATGCCCCAAAAGAGGCTACTGTAACCCCGGAATTGGAGTCGGTCCGTTCGCGACTGCTCAGATAGCTTGGTAATGATGATAGACAAGCTAACGAACCAAACTGGGCTGTTCATGGCTTGTTCACTAACATGCTCAGCTTGTTAGCTTGTTTGAGCTGAACCAAACATGAACTAAGGATGAGACAAGTTAGGCGAACTGGACATCCACAAGCTCATTACAACTAAAAGACAACTTTTCACATGTAATTCTAAGCAGAAAGTTCAATTTCTTGATTATAAATCAAGTAAAAAAATCACAAATTTTCTTGTAAAATTTGAAGCTTTAGTCATATACCACCCCAATCCATTGGATTAATATGGTTTTCTTATGTATATATACCAGTATTGTAAATATCGTATCTGATCCCATATTGCACGGTGCACTAATACACCTACACATACAGTAGGATATAGGTGATTTTAAATTTAATTTTTAAAAAATCAATAAAAATGTAAAAAAGAATTTAGAATCATGACAAATTTCTACAACATGCACCATACTAAGAGACAAAACGAACCAAATCACATGTATATATCACCCTCAAGCCTCATTTTGAAACTTAGGATTAACGACTATTGATGAATATAGAATACATATGTAACTTTCAAAGAGAAAGGGGTTGGTCTTAAAGAGAGGAAGGGGTATACATGCAAGAGGAGCCAAAGAAGCTAGCCTAGATCGGGATTAAACACACCCAAGCTTTGATTTATAAAAAAAAAAAGAATTTTGAAATTCGTATAGTATTAAATAGGGTATATTCTATGATATGGTACCCGTAGCACCACTTATCATATGATATGTCCTGATATAGTGCGATAAATATTTTTATGAAATAGGTACCTGCGGTTCAGGTACCGGTACACATGATATGTGCATCATATCATATCATACCATTCGATGCGATACGGTTTTTATAATATTGTATATACATAAAAGATTCATACTAACTAAATGAGCAAATACAAGCCAAACTTAACTAAACGCGCATATCCAGCTCGCATAGCTTAATGAGCCCGCAATTTTTGGTTTGTTTAGATCTTGAATTGAACATGAATGAGCACACCATGAGTCAAAACCAGCCCTACGGCTTGTTGATGCATTTGGATAGGCATGCTAATTGTAAAATATCTTTCCCAAATAACATCTAAAACATGAAGCTAATGTTGAATTCTTCAAGTACCTATAAAAATTAGAAATGAGCTAACAACTATAATTAAGATCATTAATACATGATAAAGAAAGATGACCCAACCTCAAAGGTCAAACTTTGACCCCACCAATGCAGAACTCTCTCGATCGAAGGCCATCGATCGAAGCCCAATTTCGGATTGACTAAAATGTGCATGAACCAGCGGCCCATTTATACGTGCTGCAGGTGGATTTGCAATATCTAAGTCAGATAAGCAATATTAAGGTCCAACTAAATGCACTGGACAGGTTAGCATTAGTTCCCTTAATAAATTTTGAGAGCTTATGATCCTAACCATTCACATACCTTGACAACGTATCTAGGAGTATTTAGTTAAAATGATGAGTTCATTCAACAGTTTACCTGGCTACGTGGTCGATCCAAAAGTTGAAGGTCACGAATTCGATACCCAGGGTGTGCATCTGGCCTCGGCCTCCCCATTGTACAAAAAAAATAGGAAGAAAAAATAGCAATTTTACCTGTGGAAGAGGGGTAATGTTCAATTGCTCTTCTTTTCCCAGTGTACTTTCCGTCAGTATACAAAACTCTCTTTTGGTTGTGCTTAGAGAGAGAGGTGTGAGTCACTGGACACTGGAAAGAAGGAGAACCACTGAACCATGGTAGAGAGAGACCGTTCAGTAGACTGGTGGAAGTGGGGTGATGGTGATGAAAGCTGCATGAGAGAGACACCGTCAGTGGCGGTGGCAATACAAGCCGTAGAGAAAGAACATCCATTATCGGAAGGGAACAGTGGAAGGGTGGCGATGGAAGCCGCGGAGGAGAGAGAGACCGTCTGGTGGTTGGCTGTCTGCCATCAGTGGTGGTGGTGATGGGCCGGTGCCAATGGAAGCTGCAAAAGTTCCATCTTTTCCTGCCTGCCTTCAGTAAAAAGCGTCTGTCCACAATTCAATTTCCAAAGACTTCAGTGGCATCCAAATCCATTAATATAATTAGTTGAAAGAAAAAAAATAAATCTACAAAAACATATCTAAGCAACCATTTATATAGAAATCCAATTAAGAAGGGCTACTCTTCTCCCCTAAAAGATTTCAGTAGTCTTTTTTTTTTCCTTGAAAAGCAAGGGAAGTTGGTAGACGTGCTGGTCTGGAGCTGGCCTGGCGGTTCCAACCAGAACCGAGCCGGACTAGGGACTCGTTAAAACCGAAACAGGTCAAATCATACCTGAAATCAAGGACCACTCGGTTCAGTTTTATTTTCACCTTGCAAGAATCTGAACCGGATTAGAATCAGAAGAAACCGACGGTTCTGTATCTTTTTATTTTAATTTCAAATTTCTTCATGATTTTTTTTAGGTTCAGCCAGTTTAGAACTCAAACCAAAACCAGAAACAACAGTTCCAACAACATGTTACTAATTTAGTATATAGTCATCCTTTCACATTTTAAACTGCAACAAATAGCATAAAGTAGTGTGTAAAGCCAACAAAGTTACTTATGACTAGTTTGGTGCACCTAATTGCTGGTAGAAATTAAAATATTGAACAAAAACGGTGATGAACAATGTAGGTCATCCCAACCCTGTAGCTCATATCAGCCATTTTTTATTGACAAAGTGGGGCGGCCATGCATTAATCGCGAAGAAAGAAAAGGATCACGATGGACGTCCACCGTAAGAGAATCCATCACCGTCCATCCGAAGCGGACGATGAAGATCTCAAAGCACGTTTTCATGTGGCCTCGCGAATCGCCTGACGACAACGCTAGGACGGTTTGACAAACAGAGAAGCAATTAAAGCTCACTTGAATGAAGTCACGGAAGAGGAAGTCGGGTAAGATCGAAGGGAGCGGCTGGAAGTAGACGAGCCTCAGCAGCACGCGGAACTGCTCCGGCGTCCTCGGCAGCAGGATATCAGCCACAGAGTCGGCGCCGGCGGCCTTGAGCAGCTGGCCTACGTCGCTGGGCCTCCTGTTCACGGCAGAGCTCGCTAGGACGACTCGGACCACTCGATCCGGGTGCAGACGTGCCAGGTGGTACGCTACAAGACCCCGTAGCTCGTTCCGACGATGGAGAATTTGTCGACGCCGAGCCTCGACATGAGGCCGGCGACGCACTCGGCCTGGAATACATCGAACCGGTGGGGGGAGGCGGTGGTGGAGAAAGGAGAAGAAGAGGAGGGAAGGGAGGTAGAGGTCGAAATGGATGGAAGGGGCTTGAACCTGGGCGTGCCATTGGCAAATGGGTCCGGGGCCGAACCCGTGGATGAGGACCAAGTCCGGTTTGTTTCCCCTGTGTTTAGGGACCCAAAAGTGAAGGGTTGTCTGGGAGAAGGTCCCCGGTTCGAACCCCGCTGAAACGAGCGAGTTTAGGAGTCGGTTTTGCCTTTTCTTTTGTGAATTATTTAAATGTTGACCTTTATTTTGGATAAAACCACGATTGTGCCATTTGGCACATCAGTTTATTTTGGAAAATGAAAGCCTATGTGCATCGGTGAAGGACAATGGGTCATAACTAGGATGGCGTTGAGGATATTTTTGAGATTTTAAAAAGAAGGTACGTTAATAGTAAAACAAGTGTGGCAATAGTGATTATGTTTGGTAAACATAAGGCCAGCTGTAGCTCATCATATTTAGCATTCTCGTCAGGCTGAGCTCGGAGGAGGCCACCTGAAAAATACAATTTTAATCTTTATTATTTTAATAACGTGGAAAACAAACTTTATATTTAATTAACTAACCCATGATAAATTCGTTAGTTTTAACTCCAAAAGCTATTTACAAAATCAATTACGTGAAAACACACACACACACACACACACACACACACACACACACATATATATATATATAAGGCTTGAAAAAATCAAGGAAAAATTCCGATTTCATGATATTTAATTAGCATTATTTGAATTCCTTCCCCATGAGTTTCGGAAATGAAAAATTGTATCATCGAGGGGGCTGAAACAGTGAGAAGAACACTTAATTTATGGGCGTCTTCACTGAGTGACTTCCATAATATCATTATTGAGTTTTATTTTGTTTTCAAGAAGTTGGGATCTTTCCGTGATCTTATCTTGGTCTCTAGAGATGACTGGTTTAGAACTAACTCGGTGGTTCCAATCGAACCAGGGACCAGCTGAATTTGGAACCGGTTAAATTGGACCCAAAATAAGGGACCCCTTATTCGATTTCTGTTCCACATTTCATGGAACCTAGGCATGGCTGGTTCTCAACTGGCCCAATGGTTCCAACTGGAACCGAACCAGGCCAGGAACCAGCTAGATCTGGAACCGGATCTCACCTCCGGTTTTGGTTTCACCTTTTACAAAACCAGAACTGGATCCAAGCAGGAATTGATGGCTTCAAATTGGTTTCGGTTTTGAACTTAAACCTTTAATTTTTTAATAAAATTATCAGTTTTGGACTTAAACCTGAACTAATACTGAGCCGATTCGCTTATGGTTCTAGGTTCTAGGCTAACCAGAATCAAACATGTCTAATGGAACCATAATAGGCTAGAAACCGGAACTGACAGTTCCAAACCATCAGTTCCAGATTTTATTTTTCTTTTAAATTTTTAATATTTTGTGCTAATTCCAAATGACTTGGAACTCAAACTGGAACTGCCTTAGAACCCATGGTTCAAAAACTGAAACTATAACCAACCTTAGGTTGGTTTGGTTCTGATTTCAAGTTCCATGGTAACCGGAACTGGTTGTTTGGAACTGCTTGTTTCGATTACCCCGGAACTGGCCATGTCTATTGGAGTCTCCATGGTTCTGTCACTCCACTTTTATGTCGCTCAATTTTATTTTTATAACCATGGGTGTTTCGCGACTTTGCTATGAGATTCTCTTTTCTTATCTTTTCAATTTAGTGTGAAGCGAATGCACCGGTAGAAAAATGGAACCTAGAGATTGTTTTGTAGGCACCTGGACTGCAAGTGAACTTGTCCGGCTTTGACCCGGCCCAGTGGGCTGAACTGGACTCGAACTTCTCGTGGGACCAGAACTGGAGAACCCAAACAGGAACTAGGGATTCCACGGTTAGGTTCCGGTTCTATCTATTGGACAACTGAACCGGAAATGAAACTGGGAGTCCAGAAAAGAATCATCTTTTGCAGGTTAAGATTTGTGTCCCTCTTTAGAGCCGGGTATTGGTTTTCTCAAGGTAGATCTCATAGGCTCTTAGACATCGCTGGTTCCTAACCAACCCGGTGGTTTCCAACCGGAACTTAACCAGAACTGGTGAAACTGGAATTAGGCTCAGAACTGAGGACCTCCCGGTCCAGTTTCGGGGTCACCTTTTATAAAACTGAAACCAGAACCAAACTGAAACTACGGTTTGAAACCACTGGTTCAAGTCTTTTTTAAAAATCTTATAATTTTAAAGTTTTTTAAATAAAATTACCGGTTCTGGGTGATTCTGGACTCAAATTGAAACTGTCCAGACTGATTTGATTACCGTTTCAGGTTATGGGCTAACCGAAACCAGACACGTCTAATTGAACCTAGACGTGAACTTACCTTGATCCTGATTAAGTCCAACTCGATGAGAGAGCCCTTGCCAAGGTCAAGTTACAAGTAGGGATCCCATTCGATCCAGCTAGTCGTGTCAGTCCGTGTCATGTTGATTTTCTATTTGTCATCTCTGTCAATTAGTCCAACACAAAAACAGTCTGATGTAGTTCCTTTGCGTCCGACAATTATCGTATGAGTGACCCAAACATAACCATGACACCAATGCAAATACATATATAGTGAAGTATCATATGCGTTGTAAACATGGGTTGACACGAATACGATTTTTTATTTTTCATGTTAGTTGAGTAGCATACACGAACACAACAAGAACCCTGTGGCCTTGACACAACCACAGATTTTTCGGGTCAGGTCTACATTAGGTTTTCTACTAGGTATTACTATTCATACACCCGTTTTTACTAAATATGCACCTCCTATTGTGATTTTTTTGGATAATACCCTTTTTCAGTGATTCTCTCTCCTCTCCTTTGTCATTTTCTCTACCATATCGTGCATAGCGACACCGTGACTCTCTATCTTTCACATACAATATACTCCTTCTATAATGTGATTTCACTGATCTCCATTGCGATTTCATTGCTTGAAAAGTGATTATGTCATGCTTTATAATCAACATCCCATTTCTTTTTCATTGTGCTTTCATTCTTTCTTAAAGGATTGTGCTCAGATCATTATCGAAGGATTTTGCTCGCATTAATTATTTATTGTCCCAGAATTTTTCGATTGAAATCAAGATTGGTAAGTATCCCTTTTATTCTTTCTTCTTCCTTCCATCGACGACGGTAAGGAGTCATTGATCCAGAAAGAGACACAACTTGAGCATGGTGCTGCACCTAGCATTACTAGAGATGGAAACCTGAGCCACATCCTGTCAATTGTAGCTTATGTGTCCACAATGTATCTCATTTCTTTCACTCACATGGCCCGGTACAATACTTTGCATGGTGTGTCTTGGTTGCAACCCTATGCCATGATGGATGTGCTCAAGTCACATCTCTTACTATGTTGTATATGTTATATTACTTATATTACACACTTTCTTACATATTCAAATGAGACACAAATTTTGAATTTTGTAGCAAGAATGTTTCGAGGAGGTGATGATGTACCATATGGAGGTGGACGAGTAGAAGGCCGTATTGTTATGACATCATCAAGAAGGCATGAAGAGGGGCACATTGAGTAATCACATGTGGATCGTCGAATGATGCGGCCACAATTTTAGATGGATCATGCTACAACTTCTTCAAGATACTATAATGAATTCAGGTCTTAGAGCTTCGTCCTTATGAGCACCTTGTTAAGGGTGACAATGATGTCACTCTCCTAATCCTGGGTTTGTTTCCTAACTTTACAAGTCATATTGCATATGTGATGTGGGAGGAACATGTAATTCATTTTATATTATATCTTATATACAACCACTTTAAAAGTTCTTATATATGTTACTAATGAACATTGTAATGTAAATATGTAGGAATTGTTGACATGGGTGTCAAAATGGGCCTAGCTAGATATTTCCAGCCCATATTTAAAGTAGAGCCGAATGGCCCAGCCTGTCTGATCCTGGTAGCCGACGCGGGCTGGCCCATGGATCCAATCTTATAGACCCGAGCCAAACTTGTTTGAAATTCAAATTCAAGACATATACACATGTAATAAAAGAACTATATATATGTATGTATGTAATATACATATATATATATATATATACATATACATATGTAATAAAATTATATATATATATATGTGTGTGTGTGTGTGTGTGTGTATACATTTAATGGAAAACTAAACATATATGTAGTATATATTGGCTCATATTCATATATATCTATACATCTAATATAAATACATATATATATAATTGAAAAAACTATACATATATATATATATATATATATATGAGCCATATATACTGTATATATATACTAAGAAACTATACAAGTAACAAAGAAAAGTTTACGTATATAAATGTAATCGAAAAAACTCTACATACATATAGTATATATATGCAGGTAATCGAAAAACTATATACATAATCTATATTATATAAAATATATATTTTATATGTGGGTTGGGCAGGCCCACCCCACATTTTTACCGGCTCACAAGGGCTGGAACCGGCCTAGCCTGGCCCGGCCCTTATTGGCATCTCTACCTCTTCAACAACTTTGATTCTCTCTCTCTCTGAGAGTTCATTTTCTAGGTGAAATATATGCTTTTTGTTTGGCATTTTTCTCTAATTTCTTCTCTCTCAATATGAATTTATCTATATTTGCAACTTTATACTCGTTTCTGTCAAGAATACTTATATCGTATTTTTTATTAATTGGTTGGATGTAGGAGTGTTCATGGGGCAGGGATCCCAGCCACCTACCCCCGAGGCCCGGATGGGGAAGATTCGGAGGGCCATGTAGAGTTCGAGTTCGGGGAGGGTGGAGATGATCCCCGTGGAGATCGAGGCGGGTATGGGGACTTTAGGTCCCCACATACCCGCCCCACTCCTCCGAGTCTTGGACCCATTTCAATATCCATAATAGAAGACGGATCTGGAATGTATATATCCATTAGGACCATTACCCGCGTTTTGACACTCTCAGACACTCAAAGTCCGAAGCAAGAAACCCTAACTGTCTCTTTCACTCTCTCTCGGCGGACCAAGAGTCTCCAGCGATCCGACGAAACACTCATAAGCACGAAACCCTACCATACTCCGTCAATGTGTAAAAGTCTCTCTATGCACCATAGGGCTTGTTTTCATTATTGACTTGTTTACATGATTGACTTGTTTGCATTGTTCTACAAATGGCAAAGATTCTTGAGTTTTGGTGAACGTATCAAACTCTACGGTATAAACATGGAAATTTGTATAAATGATAATATCATATGGTTAATCTTCATTGCATTAGAAGAACAAAAAAGCATAATTCTTTTCAAAGATTTTCAGCTAACAAAATAGAGGTGAGTCCCTACGGGGCCCCATGGGGACACAGTAGTGGGCATGGGGCAATTTCCCAGGCCTCGATTAGGGACCTGGGTAATTCCCCCGTCCCACCCCATGAACATCCCTAGTTGGAAGAGAAGATATAACAACAACAACTAAGCCTTTTCCCATACTAGATGGGGTTGGCTACATGGATTCTTTGTTTCCACAGATCCCTATCGTGTGCCATGTTAGCAGTTAACTCCCAATAAGCTAGATCATTCTTTATTGTTTCTTTCCAACACTTTTGTGGTCGTCCTCTACCTCTTTTAATACTTTCCAAATTTAGTTTTTCTAACCTTCTTACAGGTTCTTCTTTTGATCTTCTTTCTATATGTCCAAACCATCTTAAACGATGTTCTCTCATTTTATCCTCTATTGGTGTCACTCCTAATTTGTTTCTAATAACCTCATTATGTATACGGTCTTTTCTTGTATGACCACTCATCCATCTCAACATCTTCATTTCTGTCACAGACATCTTTTGTACATGTTGATGATTAACTGCCCAACACTCAGAACCATAAAACATGGCAGGCCTAATTGCTGCTCTATAATATTTACCTTTTAACTTTAATAGTATCTTCTTATCACAAAGAATACCTGATGCTCCTCTCCATTTTAACCAACCAGCATTAATTCTATGTGTAACATCTCCATCAATTCTTCCATCACTCTGAAAAATTGACCCTAGGTATTTAAAACTTTCCTTTTGGGAAATGCAATATGTGTCAATTTTAATTTCCATGTCCTCTGAAGCAACCAAATGATCAAACTTACATTCCATATATTCTGTCTTTGTTCTACTAAGTCGGAGGCCTTTGCTTTCTAATGTTCCTCTCCATAGTTCCAATTTTCTATTAACTTTTTCCTTAGACTCCTCCACTAATACAATGTCATGTAACCCAATATTAACTTCAAAGAAGTCTGTCGTTCCTTCATGAGTCCTCACACATGTTTTTGCACCATCATACATGTCTCTTATAAGGTTAATATATGTCAATGGGATACCTCTTTTTTCCAAAGTTCTCCAAAGAACCTCCCTTGGTACCCTATCATAAGCTTTTTCTAGATCAATAAATATCATGTGAAGGTCTTTCTTTTTTGCTCTAAAATGTTTCATAAGACGTCTCAAAAGGTGAATCTCTTCAATAGTAGATCTGTCTGGCATGAATCCAAATTGGTTCTCTGTTGTACTTGATACTTGTCTTAATCTACATTCAATAATTCTTTCCCATAATTTCATAGTATGACCCATTAACATGATACCTCGATAATTTGTACAATTTTGAATGTCTCCCTTGTTCTTATATATGGGTATAAGTGTACTTGCTCTCCATTCCTCGGACATCTTTTGGTTTTTCCATATTTCATTAAATAGTCTTGTGAGCCAAGTGATTCCTATTTCTCCTAGTATTTTCCAAACTTCTATAGGAATATTATCTGGTCCTACCGATTTACCACCCTTCATATGTTTAAGAGCCTCTTTGACTGTATTCTTTTGAATACGTCGATAGAAATTGTGGTTTATATACTTTTCTAACTTAAGCTAAATCTCCTAAACTAATACTAACATCTTTATTTTCATTAAAAAGATTATAAAAATAGTTTTTTCATCTATTTCTTATATCATCATTTGCCACTAGAATTTTTTCATCCTCGTCTTTTATGCATCTAACATAATTAAGATCTTTAGTTTTCTTATCTCTAGCCCTAGCTATCCTAAAATTATCTCTTTCACCCTCTTTTGAGTTGAGTTTTTTATATAAGTCCTTCCAAATCTTAGCTTTTGCTTCACTAACGGCCTTTTTCGCTTCCTTCTTTGCTTTCTTATAAGCTTTTAAAGTTTCACTAGTTTTCTTGGCATAATGTAATTTGTAACATGCCTTTTTTGCCTTGATTTTATTTTGTACTACTTCACTCCACCACCAAGCTTCTTTTTGTGCCGGTACACCTCCCTTAGATACCCCTAACACATCTTTCACCACTTTCCTAATATGTATAGCCATATTGTTCCACATATCACAGGGTGTGCCAACATAATTCCAAACATCTCCTTGAAGGACTTTCTATTTAAATATATCTTCTTTCTCTTTTGAGGTTCCACCATTTAGTCCGAATAACTCGATACACTCTTTTCTTCTTTGTCCATTTTTTTTATTTGTAAATCCATAACTAAAAGTCGATGTTGGTGGTTAAGCTTTCTCCTGGAATTACCTTACAATCTTTACAACACGCTCTATCTTTTTTTTTACAAATAAAGTAATCAATTTGTGTTTGTGATAAGCCACTCTTATAAGTAATTAAATGTTCATCTCATTTTTTGAAGATTGTATTGACTATAAAGAGATCAAATGCCATAGCAAAATTTAAAATCTCCCTACCTTCCTCGTTTATATCCCCAAAACCAAAGTTTCCATGAATCCCTTGATATCCTAATGCCTCTTTACCGACATGTCCATTTAAATCTCCTCCTAAACAAATAATCTCCCTTTGTGGAATCTTTTGAAACACCTTATCTAACTCTTCCCAAAAAACTGTCTTTATACTATCTTCTAGTCCTACTTGGGGTGCGTAAGCACAAACTATATTCAAAACCTTTGCTCCTAACACTAATTTCAACGTCATGATTCGGTCACCATATCGTTGTATGTCTACTACACTCTCATTTAAATCTTTATTTATGATAATACCAACTCCGTTTTGAGCCTTTTCTTTACCTGAGTACCATAATTTAAAACCTGTATCCTCTATCTCCTTTGCTTTTTCTCCAACCCATTTTGTCTCTTATAAACATAGAATATGAATCTTTATCCGAATCATAGTATCTACCACCTCCATTAGCTTACTGAATAATGTTCTGATATTCCAAGAACCAATACGAATCTTATTATCTATGACTAGTTTCCTTAGCCCCCGCATCTGTCCATATTCAAAATGTGGAGACCCTCTATGAAAAATTTTCACTACATTCGGACGGCAATGTAGCAGGACTAACTTCTTTACCCACACCCGTCCATGATGTGGGAACCCTCTCTGCAATTGATTCACTACATTTGGGCGAAAATGTAGTGGCCCTTGCTTACTTCTTACTGCATTCGGGCTCTGCAGCACGTCGCTAGGCAGGGACACCCCAAAGCAATGCTCATAATTTTTGTAATCAATGTTATAAAAATCCGATAAAGTTTTACGCTGGCTGTCGAAAGCCTAACACAACCCTCTTCCTTTATCCGGGCTTGGGACCGACAATGCAAGGGTGATCCCTTACATGGGCGGAGTTTTGGAAGAGAAGATATGCTATCATTTATTTGATTTTAGTGATAATAACAAGATTCTAAATTAGAAGTTCACCATGATGCTCACCAAGAATCAAGACAAACAAATAGGTGACTTTCTTTCAACATTTTTTTAATAAATAGATGATAAACAAATGTGTGCATTAGAAACATTACGTGAAAGATAGTTTTCTTTCAACAATTTTCTGTCTCTAAGCATCTAGACAATGTTCTTTTTGTTATGAAATATGATTTTTCATGTTGTGAATCAAAAGTTGTGCTTCCTGAATGATATTTCTAGCATAAAGTTTGTAAGTTATAATTTGGGCTTCTAGAGGGCTTATCCAAGCATATACATGTATTGCATGTGATTTGCATATTCAGAGATGTGTTCCTACTTTGGACTATCTTTATTCGTTAAAAATTTAGAAATAAACTTGGATAGGATTTGTGTTAACGTAGTTGTCTAGTCTGATCTTATCAGGAATCTAACAATATCAAATTGGTCATTGGATCAGAGTCCAAACAGTTGTCAATATTTTCTCTTAAACAATTTTTGTGCAGGGAAATCAAGGCTTGCATTCATCTTATTTATATGCTTAAACATTCACATGCAATGACTTATGTTATGTTAGCCGTTTCGAGAGTACAAAGTTGGTGGAGCAATTGTAGGGTAGAAGGGAAAAGTAGAATAGAAATGTAATGGAAGACTTAGCCTAAACTCATTTTTAGGAATCAATATCCTTTTAGGAGTTAGAGCTAACTCCCTATTGAAAGGGAGTAAGAAATGGTTGTTGCTTTTTGTTAGAGAGTTAGATGCAATGTTGCATGGGTACACCATTCTTGGCGTCATACCTGTATCCGGTATGTACCGGGTATGGGTACGCATATGGGTACGTTTGGTACATACCCATACCATGAATGGCGTACCGGTATGTATCTATGTATTTTGGTACGCATACCCAATGTTGGGTACGTCACGTACCGATACTGGGTACGATATGGATCTGGTTGACCCATTTAGATTTGGGTCAACCCGATTCAAAATAAAAAATATAAAAGGCCCAACCCAAGCCCTAATCCCCAATCCTCTGCGTGTCTCGTGCATTTCTCTCTCCAGTCTTCGTTAATCTTTCTCTCCAGTCTCTGTCTCAGCGCATAGTCGGGACTGCCACCGGCGACCGGCGGTTGGCGTGCTCCGGCCATCTTGTGCATCACTCCAAGCGTAGTGTAAGTGGCCTTCCGGCCATCTTGTGCATCACTCTAAGGCTCCAAGCGTAGCATAAGTACTCTCGTGCCAGGGATGTGGTCTATGCTCTCAAGAGGCAGGGTAGGACTCTATGGTTTCGGTGGTTAGTTCCTCTATTGAGGAAGAGTCTTTCGTTTGGATTTCTTGCTTTATGGGTATGTATTTGCAAAGCTTGTTGGGAACAATTTTATGTGTTTAATGGAGATTTGATGTTTTTCTATATGGTTGTTTGGTTATGCTGTTACTTTGCTTTCTGGGTTACTAGCAAAACCCGATGATGTGCAATCTTGGGACGATCGAACTTTCAGTTGATATCCCTCGTAGATTCCCTAATCGCAGCGAAGCCTTTTCCACCCATATCTTTTAAGCATTCTTGATTTTTTACTTGATTCTTGTGCATAGTTTAGGTCTATCAGAAAAGAACAAAATCACCGTCATCAAAATAGCTTGCTCACTGAAGAAGCTTGTGTTTGGCTGTCCAATTGGAGTCTCTTCTTTGCACATGGGGTTTGGTTCGGCTCTAATGTGCAATATCGTTGTTCTTTAGTTACGTGAATATTACTAATCCTGTATAGGCTGGTTCAATTGAAGGTCAAGTATTAGACATAGGCTTGACAATGACTTTGTTATTGAATTCTAAGAAGTTTTTGGTGTTGGTACCGAATTCTCTAGTTTCCACTTTCCAGTCAGGTATGTGGTTTATTTTTCTCATTTTGTCTCCATCTCGTTATCATATTTCAGCATTTAAAATGGCTAACTTGAAAGTTTCTCAGGTAATTGTAAATAAATCTTGTGCACACTTACGTGTTATAGCAACCAAGCTACCTATTCAAACCAAGGACTTTATTGCGGTAATGCCACTTGGATGTGAATGTTTTTCTTTACTTACCTAGGATTGTGAAGGCTGTTGCAATCTGCCACCTTGGCCAGAAAAGGTCTCTATTTCAGTATTTCTTGATTACTTCTTTTTGCATATGTTGGTCTTGCTTATATGTTGGTGTAACTTCATTATTTTGATTTATGTTATTCTTGAAATGATGCTTCTTCATGGACTCTTGATTCTCTTATGGTAAGCACTGCAATGATGGGGATCGCCTTTTATGCTACACATATTGGATCTCAAAATATTGTGTAGAAAATCAACGATTACTAGTATGTGCTTGTTGTTTAATTGTCCTTACTTTGAAGAAGAGTATAAATGACATTCTCATAGTTAGAATAAAACTATTCTCAAACACTAGAATGCTTTTTAAAATATAGAATGCTCTATATAATTGTGTATATATATATATATATATATGTAATTTTTTATATATTTTTTAATAGTGTTGTACCTATACCTTAGTTTTTTAAAAAATTACGTACCCTGTACCTGTATCGGGTATCGGTACCGTACCCGTATCTATGCAACATAGGTTAGATGTGCTCATGTGAGATGTGTTGTATTTATGTACCATATTAATATAATATGAATTGTATTAAGAGTTCTTTTGAGTTCTTTTTACTTCTTTATGTATATAAGGGATTCAACTTTAATTATTATCTATTGTGGTCATCGTGTTAGTTTCCTATTCACCATCCCATCCTTTTTCATTTCTGCTCTCAAGTATTATATATGCAGCAATGTCTGAATAACCTTAATTCTTCTGCATTTTACGTTATATTTCCTAACCAAGTCATGTATTTGAAGAAATATAGATTTCAAATTAGTCTCTTTAAGAAGGCAACAACATGCATCTGCTCCTGTTTTAGGAGGTGTACAACTAGAATCTATTCTCTATAGTTGAATCTGAGGGGAAGCAGATATTGCATCTTACATACTTTGTGAACTCATTAGGATTCTTCTGATAACCAGATATGTTTGTGCCCTCGCTAGTGGGGTTTATCTCTAGTTCAATTGCTAGTTCTGGTACATGTTAGCGGGCAGGGACTTCTAATTGGGAAATGTGATGGCAATGCAATCAAAATCTTTTAGCTTACGGTTTTGGTACATATCCCACTGCCACATGACCCCCATTTGTTCATTTAGCCATTTAGCCTATTAGAGTACTTGCTAACAACTTGAGACAAGGGCTGGGATGGGGTACTTGCTAACAACTTGAGACAAGGGCTGGGATGGGATGGCTCCCCATGGGGACCCACAGAGGACATGAGGTCATAGACAAAGGAATTTTTGGTCCTTGTCATGGGGACAGGGGTGGGGATGGAGCCCTGGCCTCTAATAGGGATTGGGGATCATGATCACATAGAGTGTAAAATGTACTAGGATAAGTCGAGAAAAGAGTTTCAGTTTCTATCATTTAGATGTTCACTTTTAAGTTATTGATGGTCGGTGAGTATGGTTGGGGTGTAACGATGTTGGCATATTTATACATATAGTTAGGAAAGGCTTTTCATAAAGAGACACACCAACTTAGTTACTATATACTTTGTTGTAGGTACGAGTCTTTGTATTATATTTGTTTGAGTTTAGCAATCGATGTTGACCTACCTTTCTTTTTCAATGATATAGCAATGTTTTATGTATTATAGGTATAGATTTACAAGTATTTTTTGGTTTTTTGAGTTACACAATGCTCGGAGTAGATTGATGGGCAACCTAATGTGGCTAGGTGAATTAGCAATATCACTTATATGGATTGTCCTTCTGATAGTTTTATATCATGTGCAATTGGACTCAATGCTGGCTCATGAGGTATGTATTTAGAGAAGAAGGATTATGCCTAAGGAAAAGGCATTAATTTTGTTCTATCGCATAGGGTGTATAATGTACTAGGATAAGTTGAGATAAAGGGTCCCAATTTCTATCATTCAATTATTCTCTTTGGCATTAGTGGTTGGTGAGTATGGTTGCACTGCAACAACGTTAACCTATTTATACAAACATTTAGGAAAAGCTTTGTGTAAAGAGGTACACCAACTTAGTAGCTATAGTACTTTGCTCTAGGTATGAGTTTTTGCATTATGTTTGTTTGAGTTTAGCAAAAGCCTACCTTTTTGTTTCGGTAATATAACAATATTTTATGTATTATATTGTAGATTTACGAGTATTTTTCGACCTTTAGAGTTTGGCAACACTTGGGGTGGGTTGATGGAGAACCTCGTATAGATAAGTGGATGAGCAGTATCACTTATAGGAATCGTCTTAGTGCATATCATGAACAATTGGCCTCAATGCATGCCCACAAGGTATGTATTTAGCAATACTTATTTGATCGTTATTTATGTTACACAAGGAATGTTATTATAACATTGGTATCATTTCAATATTTTTTCTCAGATCACTTGACAATATTATCATTGGATTAGATATAGGGATGATACTTATCACTTGACCCTATCCTAGGATACATTTTATGTTTGGATATTATAAAGTCGCATATATCAGACCAAGTTACTTGTAAATGTGGTCATTATCAACCAATTTTGATTGAGCCATTAAGACTCATTGTAGCACATAGGCTACCAAAGCCACATGCCTATAAGATAGAGTACCATCCACAAGATACAAAGTGACATTCACATAGTTCACACTGTCTTTAACGACAATACCTTATTTTGTAGGCATCATACTTGCATGAATGTGATGGTTCATATATGAGCTAGTATATTATATGGACACCTTTATCCTATATCTGGTAGTGACCTTTCAATGTCATGAATGACATATAGGTAATGTAGAAATATTTTATTTGTCATTACACTCGTATTCACCCATCTGATATTTTTGTAGCAGTGTATTGTTGATGCATTGCGAATGATGAGACATTTGATTCGATCAATGAGACAATACCAACATCTATTATCGTTACATCATGATGTGACAAATCTTCTTCATGATTGACGTGAGAGAGTATATAAAATGATGATTGACTACATGTATGATCATAATGAAGAGTAGATGTGTTTGTTTCATATTGTATGTGTAACTAACTGAATGTATGTGCCTTATATATTTTATGTGAGTAATTACATTGTTTTTTCCTCCTCTCTCGTGTAACAAAGTAAATGCATGTGTATTCTCTCTCTCTATATATAAACATTAGACGACTATGGTACGCATTAAATTTAAGCAAATAAGTCAATTCATTGTACAACTAAGCATGTATGTAAAATGAAATTACAATTGAAAAATGGAAAGAACATGCAACCTAATGCACAAGTTACTAATCATCATTCATATTGTATATATTATAATCTTCTAATCCTTTTAGTGCAGGATAATATGCAATATACACACAAAACATTAAATCTCAATCAATAATATTGTCATGTCTATAGCACTTTGAAGATTGAAATATAGGCAACATCGAGGATCCATCTATCACCTGTATTTGCAGAAAATGCAAACAAACCCAATGTAACAAGTCAATTAATATATAGCAAGTTAACAAACATGTTCTTACTGCTACAAAATGTCATATTGATTCTTTATAGCACATATAACACACATGTCATACAAGTGACTGATCATGATCCTTCAATAATGAAGGGAACATTATCGACCTAACTCCGAAGAGTTATACTAATACAATGTTCCACACTACAGTTATGTCTCAACCCATGTCAAGTATTGTCATCCAATACTCATAAACTATCCTCTCAATATGCACAACACCTCCCTCCTCTATAAACACCATATAATATATATTAATAACATATAACCTTCCTAAAACAAATCTATTAGCTTTAGGACACCATATCTCACCCTCTCCTAAAAGCTCCCCAATGACATAGTATTCATAATTACCATCTCTAAGAATATTCGCTCATTTATCGATATATAGGCTCATAAACCAATGCATCTGTCTTATTAGGTTGTCCAAAGTCTAACCTTTTGATAACTTTTTTGTCACGAGATGTATCAATATGTGGAGCAATAGAGTTTTATGCAAAATTGGATATAAGGTCAAAACTACCTTAAGAAAAAACACCACATCCATAAAATGTTCCACATGCTCGGCCCCTACCAACCTTTGTTTGAGTAGCACTCTCCTTTGCATACTTGTTAGAAGGTCTATCTTTAGGACGTTGAAGGGGTATTTCCTCCCATGTAGCATGATGAGGATTCATATATTTGTTTAACAAGTCACCCAACTTGCTATATTTTTTCTATATTATGATAAGTCAATAGTTGTTAGATAATGTCATGTATTTTAGTTATCTTTTTTTGTTCCTTATCTTAGCATGATGAGGATTCAAGTACATAATTCTTGCTAACCATTCATGATTCTTCAAAAGACTTTTTTAGTTATGTGACCTTTAGCTCTATTAATGAATGAAGTTGGATCTATATCGTATTGAACTGCTCGGTGGAACTACTAAGAAACCCTTTTAACTGTAAATATGCATCCTCAACCCTATCAACCAAAATACTATAAACAATATAGGATTTGAAAAAAATAGTGGCATCCATATATGAAAACAAGTATAATCACTTACCAGTTAGTTGTATGAATATCATAATTCACCACTTTATTCATCCATGTTGAGATAATTCTATCTTTAAATGGGCCTAACCGATATTCCTTAATATTAAGAAAGTATTACATGTAAGTTTTTTCACTTCGCCTCCATTATATCCAATGCCTTTATATACATGCTCTCATCCATTGAGTCAACAATTATCACCAAATATAATGACTTCTTTTATTCCTCAACAACTTAATAATATATTCCTCCATGTTCTTGAGAATATGACATCTGAATGGGAAATGTGTTACCTCTAGCAATATTATCTCAATTGTATTTATAAGTATAATATCATGGTTCACTATAAACTACATAGGAAAATCTGTTTGTCATATACAACTCCATGATCTACATCAACACCCACACATAATTATCCTCTTTCTCTATACCCATGAGGACAAATACAATAGAAATTTTTTTATTGGTTAACATAAATCCTTCAATCTCTAAGAAAGACAACTTATACCTATAAATGAAATAAGATTTTTTTCTAGTTAAAATAAATATAAACAAATATAACAAAAAGTAACTTATATACGTTTATCTTATACGTGTAATCAAGCTCCAATACCTTCAGGAATGCACATAACAAATGAATTGATCGAGGATTTGTAAATACAACACTACTAACAATGTTCATATTTAGTATCCACTTTTGCCAAGTGTTCTACTAGTGACTTTTGTGGTAGAACAGTTTGACCACCCATATATTCTTTCCTAATTTTCATCATCGTATTGTAAATGCATCTTATCATGCTAACGTTCATATCATAAAAGATGTTTTAATTGTGACAAAATATGTTTCATTTGACAATGACGTTTTACTCTTTTTTTGTCATACTATAGTAAACATCATTCCATCTACCTACAAATACATGTCATTCCAAATACAACTTTAGAGGGTGATTATACATACTATTAAGTACATTCAATCTCTATAAACCATCGATTCCTATCTCTCTTTTAAGTAAGAATGAACATTTCACCTTCTTTATATCGATCAAACGACTTTCAACATCAACTTTTTATTATTTTTGTATTTGTTGCTTCTTTCACACCCATTATATTTTGCTTCTAATACCTTTTCTTTTTTATAAAAAATAATGATAATATTGTTGTGCTTCCTCCCAACATCTTTTATCCACTTAATCATATCATTCTAACTGAAAAATATTGCATATGTGGTAAACACAAACGCATAATCAAGTCTATTACCCTTACAGTCAACAAATACATGTATCATCGCCCAACTAATCAAAAGCAGGTCACTCGGCCCATTTTCATCAATTTCAGTATCAACATGTGTAGTATATACATAGTTTACTATATGATAATAAACATTTTATTTGTTAATATAACAAGAAATACAAAGTAACACACCTTGTCTATGTCTAGAAAAAATTATTGTAACGAGACCAAGTCACGTATCTGTTAAAGGAGGGTTGTATATAGAGTACATATACCTTCATTGTGTGCCGTGTCATTGATTGAAAGACCAATGTGCTTGGGTCGTGGTAACTTATAATGAAAACATATGTCTATCACACATCAATTTGTAATGATCGAGGCGCTTGTCGCATACCTCTTTTCTCATCAAACACACTCACCTCGTCGAAACTGCTTATTTAAAACTTGATTTTTTAATTTGTTTTTGTGTGATTGTTTGCTAGATCGATGGTGTGAGAAGCGGTGATGTAAAATTGATGGTGAGGCTTTAGCAACGGTGGTGTAGAACCAATGGTGGGCTGTTAGAGTGAGAAGGTGTTAGATGAGAGAGAAACGGTAGGAAGATAATTTCAGGATTTAGAAAAAGATATACATTTAGTAAAAATGATATATGAATAGCAATCATGTTTCTAATCTTCTCATGTATTGCGAGCAATAGCCACAACGACCAACATTTTCCTGTGAAATAAAAAAGAATTGTTTTGAGATCAGTACATGTATAGGGTTGAGCATAATTTGGATGTAACCGGAGGCGATCAATCCAATCGGGTTTATTCAAGAAAAATGGGTAAATATGGTTCACTTTGGTTTTTGGACCCGAAACCCAACAAAAAGCGAAACCGACCAATAAGACTACTATCAGGTTTTCATGGTCGTGACCCTAAATAATTCATTCTTTCAGTTGTTCGGTTATAAATGCTTAGCCTATTTGTGCTATTTTTAGTACCAATGGCATTACTGTAAATGTTCAATCCGTAGTCATAGTCATAGGGATGACAGTGGGTTGGACGTTGGGCCGGGTTTCCACCCCACCCCACCCCGCCTCACCTTCCAGATCACTTTTGAAAACCCACACCCTCTCACCCAGGTTGTTTTGAGGTTCTCAACTCGCATCCGCCCCATCCACTGTATAAGTTTTAAAACTGCATCTTTTATTTAGTAATATAGTTTATTCAATTGTATACATATTACATGTTATATTAAAAAAGATACTATATAGTATACAGTGTATACTATGTTATATAGCTTATATAATATAGACCTGGTGCATTATAAATGAATGTTGTATCTGATCACTCAAGTTATTTTTTTAATTTAAAAAGTAATTTTTATTGAATTTTAAAAATATATAAATATTTTTTAATTTAAATAGAAATAGTCTATCTTTTGATCCAATGGTACATAAGTATTGTATTGATACAATACTCATAATACACTAATCTAGTATCTCTCTCTCACACATATATATACTACTCACTTTTGTCCAATAACCTTGTTTTTTTTTCAAGCTATTGAAAAACAATGTGTATGTTATATATATATATAGAGAGAGAGAATTTAGATTTAAAGAAATTAAAGAGAACTCTTCACAACTGTTGATATTTGAGATGAACCATCGAAGTGGTAAAATAAAAAATATTTAGTGTCCATTTACAAATGTACATGAACCTAAAATAGTTTTCTATTTTTATGGGTTTGATGAATCTAGATTCTATAGATAGAGCCCAAACCCTGAAATAACCTTAGACCATTTCATGTCGTTGAGTCGTCAATATCGATGGTGATGATCTTATAACAGTAAAAACGTATAATTCTATGAGTTTGTGAAAGATGAGAGCTTGCTTGGATGCAGTCACGGAGAAAGAAGCCAGGGATCAAGAGAAAAGGAGGTGGCCGGAACATCACGAGCTCAAGCAATGATCGCAAACGGCCCGCTGTCCGCAGCAGCAGGACCTAAGAGATTTCATCCACTCCGGCAGCCCAGAGAAGCCGATCATCATCGCCCGACCTTCTTCTATTCACTGCACGTAGCTGAAGAGAACAACGTGTGAAACACGAGCCCGGTGCATTAGGGCAACGTGGCCGGCCACTGAAACCCCGTAGCTGGTGCCAGTCACCAAACATTTTGTGACCCGAGCTTCGCCATGAGGCCTGCAACGCACTCGGTGTGGAATACTTCGGATCGCTCTGGCGATGCTGTGGTGGAGGTGCCGGCAAAGAAGAGGAGGGAAGGGAGGTAGAGGTCGAAGTTAGGGGAGAGGGAAGGAAGCTGCTTGTGGTTCCAGTTGGTGATGTTCATCCTATAGGAGGAGCCGGTAACTTTTAGCTCGGATTGGCTCAGCCCAGCTTTAAGTTGCTTGAGCCATTCATTTATTGAGTTTAATTATATGGTATTTATGTACATACACAAGCCAAAATAATTTTTAGTAAATTTTTTAATAAAAAGAGTTTATTTTAGCAACAAATGAGCAGGCCTGTGTAAGGAGATTAAATTTCACAGTGGAACTAGCGTGACACCTACACGAACCCAACCTGAAACATTTGTGTTTCGGTCTCATAAGAGAAAAGAAATAATGTACAGGTTGAATTGTTGTACATGAAAACATGAACTACGAACGTGAAATTGTCATCCATAGCTCTCTGTTGGTTTGGTGTTAAGATGAGAGAGAGAGAGAGAGAGGGAATCCGGTTTGGGAGTCTTATGTTTGCTGGAGCTTGGACAGTAGGTCCAACTATTTCCAAACTCGGACCAGTACCATGTCGATCCAAAACCATAAGCATAATCGGTTCTGAGCCAATTTACTTGCAGTTCCAGGTTCTGGGAAAACCGAATCACCGGTTTTTGTTTACCCGAAACCGGTCTTGTCTATGTCAGAAAGTTTACTCCAAGCCACTGTGAAGAGGAGCTCCAATGCCAATGAGTGATCGAGATACTAACTGAGCTATACAACATTAAGAGTAGAAAAATAATACAAGAAAGGATAGAGTTAATTTGCTTAAGCAGACTCCCTTTTATAATAGCTGTTCAACAAACCATAATTAAAGAAAAACATGCCATGATCCTAAAAATCACATGATGGTGAATATAGGATTTTGCTAAATGAAGTTTGCTGCTTGCTATAATCTTTGATATTCAAAGATGATGGCTTGATTTACAACAACCAAGTCTTTTTTCATACTAGATGGATCACTTACATGGATTCTTTGTTTCCACAAAGTCCTGTCATATGTCATATTAGCATTTAACTCAAAGATGACACCTTGATTTTGAAGGTCGGGATGCCTGAGGCTCTGACTTGTTGTTGCTTTCGGTTGCCGGAAAAGCTCTGCGTCTCCTTCTCTGTATCAAATGGCTTCAGGCTATTTTCAGCAACAGAAATGGTGGTTTCGAGGTTTCGAGGTTTCCTCACAACGGTTTTTCCAGAAAGACCTTTTTTCTTTTGTATTCTCTTAGTTTTTCTGTATATTCTCTGTATATGCATTGCTCTATTTATAGAGCAGTGCCTGCTCACCATCTCCTGGCTTTTCACACTCAATTTCCCTCTTCTCAGCAGATGAATCCGGACGGTTACCGAAAAATCTGGTAACCGTCCGGCGGTTACATTCTTGTTCTTATCCGTAACCCTTATCTCCGGTAACAGACTAAATGGTCCGTCCAATCGTTACTGGATAGGGTTGTTGAGAATGACTATAGTTATGTGAAACATCTCCCACTTGGCCATTCGAGCCAAGTGTATTGACATACTGGTTTTTCTCCTACTTTTTCAAGGTTTATCTAGTAATGTCATTTCCAGATTACTATTGCAATTAGTACCTGTTGTGTGGTAATTTTCCTCCACAACAATTTATCTGTTGTATGGTTGTTTACCTATACAACACTTTTATCCGTTGTATAGTTATTTTCCTACACAACAATCAAACATACCACAAACCCATGTTTATAATATGTTTTGAGAATAGTTCCTCTATTATGCCTTTTGTCAAAGGGTCTGCCAACATATCATTTGTTGGCATGTATGAGATGGATATTTTCTTGCTCATAACCATATCATGAACATAGTGGTATTTCACCATTATATGCTTGGTTTTTCAGCAATCAGCTCTACTCTTGATAAGAGTAATTGCTGCATTGTTATCATAATAAATGACAACTAGCTCATCGATTATTTCCAACATTAAATCACGTATGAAGTGGCTTATCCAAATAGCACTCGTTGCAACCATACAACAAGCTACACACTCAGCTTCCTCTGTATACAATGAATGCTACACATCCCTGTTTCTTACATGCCCAAAAAATAGCACCACCTCCAAATAAGAATATTTTTCTCGAGATTGATTTGCTGTCAGCAAAGTTAGCATCTGAGTATCCTACCACTTTCAGTTCATCTGCTTGAAAACATATTTTCAAGTCTTTTGTTCCTTTCAGATATCTTAAAATCCTCTTCACAACTACCCAATGCTGCCATCTAGGATTTCTTTGATATCTACTTAAAAGACTAACAACAAAGCTGATATCAGATCTTGTACACAACATAGCATACATCAAGTTACCCATAACTTGTGCATAAGGAGCATTAGGCTTATCGTCTTCTTCATCGGGACAATCAACCTTACTTAATTTGACCCCTTTTGCAACAGGTGTATCTGTAGACTTGCATTCACCCATTTTAAACTTCTTAAGGATATAGTCAATATATCTCTCCTCACTCAAGCATAAGAGTCTAGATTTTCTATCTCGAGAGATCTTTATTCTCATTATATAAGATGCTTCCCCCATATCTTTTATTTCGAACTTAGAGTTCAACCATGACTTGGTTTTGATAATCATCTCGTTGTCGTTTCCAATCAACAATATGTTATCCACATATAATGATAGGATGACAAAGTGGCTCCCACTATTCCAAACATATACACAGTGATCAAGTTTATTAGCCACAAACCCAAGTTCTACAATGGCATTTTGAAAAGTCAAATACCATTGGCAAGGTGACTGTTTCAGGTCATATAGGGATTTTTTCAACCTATATACTTTATCTTCTTATCCTTCAACCACAAATCCTTCGGGCTGCTGCATGTATATGATTTCTTCTAAATCTCCATTTAGAAAAGCTGTCTTGACATCTAACTAATGTAAATCCAAATCATAGTATGCAGATATTGCCAACATTATACGTATGGATACAAATTTCGCAACTAGGGAATATGTTTCAACATAATATATCTCCTCTTTTTATGAAAAACCTTTTACAACCAACCTCGCTTTAAACTTATTGATTGTACCATCGACTTTATATTTCTTTTTCAGAACCTATTTACAGCCTATAACTTTCTTTCCTTTTAGCAAATTAGCCAATTCCTATACTTGGTTTTTCTCAATAGATTTAATTTCCTCATCCACAACTTTCTCCCAATCTGTTGCTTCTGATGAGTTCATAGCTTATTGATAAGTTAAGTTATTAGTCAACTCATCTAAATCCACAGAATTACACACTTCTTCCGCAAGATAAGTGTGATAACCCTTTAAGTAGGACGAAGTGGCTCTTGGCCTTTTATGTTTACTTAAGGTTTCAGTAGTTTCAAGAAGCTCTTCAATGGGCTTAAAAGATGATTGGTCTAAATCTACCAGATCATCAACATATTTATCATTGTTTGTGAGGATGTCATTCTTAGTATCTTCTAAGAATTCAATATCTCTACTTTCAATGAGTCAGTGATCCTTATGATAAAACTGATATCCTTTTGAATCTTTCGGATATCCAATGAATATACATCTCAAGGACCTACTATCTAGCTTATATCTAGACTGATCAAGGATCTTTACATATGCAACAGATCCCCACCTCTTGAGATGACCTAGGTTGGGTTTTCTTTCTAACCACATCTCATATGGTGTAGTGAATACAACTTTATATGATACTCTATTGAGTATGTAAACCGCTGTACTTACTACTTCTCCCCAAAATACCCTTGATAGAGAGGTATCGATCAACGTAGATCTTGTCATATTCAGCAAAGTTCTATTGTATCTCTCAGTTATACCATTTTGTTGAGGTGTCCTAGGTATTGTATTTTGTTTTGCAATACCAAAGTCTTTACAAAATTTAAGAAATTCTGTCGAGGTATATTCACCATCTCTGTCTAATCTGAAGACTTTGATTGATTGCCCTGATTGATTTTCCATTTCTTTCTTATATTATTTAAAGGCATCAAATGCCTCAGATTTATGTGCCAAAAGATATAAATACATATATCTAGAGTAATCATTGATAAAGGTTATAAAATAACCTTTTCTATGATTTGATCTTACTCTAAATGGTCCACATAAATCTTGTGAATGACCTCTAACAGGGTTGTTGCCCTAGTTGAATCTTTGGGAAAAACTTTCCTTGTTATTTTTCCTTGTATACAAGCTTCACACTTGTTGAAAGTATTTTTCTCAAATCTAGATAATAAGTCAAAGCCGGATAATTTCCTCAACTTTTCGAGACTTATATGCCTAAGGCGTTTATGCCACATATTAACATCAACAATAAATGCACTCTCAATATAAGCAGAAGATGTACCAATTTTATTACAGTTCATGTTCTATATCGAATTCCCTAGAGAATAGTATTCTCCCATGCTTTCTCACAACCACCTTATTAGGAATAAACCTAACCTCAAAACCTTTCTTTACTAAGGTAGGGATCGATGCCAAATTACGCCTTATAGATGGTACAATCAATACATCAATCAATACTATCGGTTTGCTTTTTCAAATATTCTAAAGGACCTAAAACCCAAAACATCCGAGAAATTACTATTTCCCATGTAGACTCGATGTTTCCCAGGTTTGTATTCCTTTAGATCCATTGCCCCTTCCTTGGTCTTCGAGATATGTCGTGTAGTTCCAAAGTCTATCCACCAACCTGTTATTGAATCAAACACTCGTATTCTTCGAAGACCCTTATCAAGTCATTCTCCATATAGGTCAACATGATTGTCCTTGCTATAGTGTTATCTTTTATAAATGTTTTATACTTTTCTACTTGTTGCTCACTTATGTTTGGGAGTCCCGAACGCATAGTTTCCTTCAATACATACTCAACACCTTCAAATGTTAGAGCTAGTGGGATTTTTCTCTTTGATGTTTGGAAGTTAAGACCATTCAACTTCTCAGTTTTTGCTAACTCAGACACATATATTCTAAAGCTCATTTTTATATGTTTGGCAATAATAATAATTACAAAACAATAACAAGTAAGCCTTTTCTCATACTAGACGGGGTCGGCTACATGGATTCTTTGTTTCCACATATCCCTATCGTGTGCCATGTTAGCAGTTAACTCCCAATAAGCTAGATCATTCTTTATTGTTTCCTTCCAACACTTTTGTGGTCGTCCTCTACCTCTTTTAATACTTTCCAAATTTAGTTTTTCTAACCTTCTTATAAGTTTTTCTTTTGATCTTCTTTCCAATTTAGTTTTTCAAAATTGGCAATAATAATAATTAAATGGTCTAAAATGGAAACAAATATAAAACAAAGAGTACACATAGCAAAAATCATGTTAGAACGATGCATAATATCACGAAAACAAACTAGCGATAATTCCATAAGCACCTTGGGATAAACTCGTAAATTTTCCCAAAGAATTTCTGCCTTTAATTTTTCTTTCAATAATACCAAGGGTAAAACCATAATTTTAACTATCTTTCCAGTTTTGAAATTTTTGAAAAAATCTAAGGACAGACTTGTAAAATTACTCTTTGGTATTTCTATAAAATTCGTGACTGATCGAGGTTAAAACTATAATTTTAATTATTAGGCCAAATATGTAATTATTTCAAAAGTATAGGGGCAATCTTGTCTTTTGACTGAATGACAGAACTAAAATTATCTCAATCGAGAAGGGTATAAATATAAAACGATAGCCCGGTATTTCATAATTTTTATAAACTACCAAATGGCAAATCTAACTTTTTGCACAATAAGGGCAAAACTGTCTTTTTACTTGAAAAATATCTGAACAGTTTTGTAATTTTGTCTAATGGTAAAATCGTAAATACTGAAAACCGAATGGGGCAGGACGAACTTTTTAGTCGGTTGTCGAAGGCATTTTCTCATAAAACGCTGGTGGTTTTCCAAAATCGTGGGCGGTTTTCCAAAATCGTGGGCGGGTTTGAATTAAAAGGAAAGAGAGAGAAAGAGAGAGTTCGAGAGAGAGAGGGAGAAAGAGAGGGAAATAAAGAGAGAAGGTCATCGGCAACCGACAATTCTGTTGTGTTTCTTCTGTCTTTCTAGCGTGTTTCGGTATGTTTGCCTTTTGGCCAGTCCAACCGTTACCGGATAGGGTTGTCGAGAATGACCATCATTATTTGTAACAGATTTATATGTATAAAAATTGTTAATAACGAAAATCAGCATCGCGAAGAAATGTAAGAGATTCATGAAAACAAATCAATTGATGATAAGTGCAAGTAAGAGAAGATGGTGGTCAAAATCAGCCGATTAAAGCAAGTATGACTTGCACCCATAGCGTTAGGTCAATGGTAGGACGCTTTAACCCTGTTGTTGGTGGTGGTGGGGAGTTTGAATACTGGGGTTGTGTTCAGCTTCCCTGTTGTAGAAAGGAAGAAAACCCATATTGGCATGGTTGATTTGGTATGTGGATATTTTTACCCGATCCATTTGTGGATCTCGACTCCGAACTCGGCCCAACGCAAGTAGGCCCGGGTCTCAAAATCTGTTTTTAAGACCAACCGGTGTAAATATGCATTGAAAAATTCTCTCTACTTGTTGCCGTCTGTTAAAGAGTATTTCGAGAAAACGAAAGAGAGCGAAGGAGAAGAGGGTCCTTTTCCTCCTCTGTTGCTTCCTTGAGAACTGAGAGAGAGAGAGAGAGAGAGAGAGAGAGAGAGAGATATGGAAGTGGGGGAATTGTGGGCGATCTTCGGGCCAGGCATCGCCGGTGCGGTTTTCGGGACCGGTTGGTGGATTTGGGTGGACGCCGTTGTCTGCAGCTCCGTCAAGGTCTCCTTCCTTCACTACCTTCCCGGTATGTCAATTTTCCATTCCCCCCTTCCTATCCCTTTCTTTTTATTCTTTCTCTTCCGTGTTTTTCTGCTTTTGTTTTACGGGTGCTTCGCGGTTGTTGCATTCGGGGTGGGTGTATCATTGCTTTACTCTTTAGTCTTTTCTTTGAGAGTTTTGTTCTTTGTTAATGCGAGCGTTGGAACTTACAGGAATCTTCGCGTCTCTAGCGGCTTTGATGTTCAATGGAGTACGGAGGGACGAGATCGATTACTCGCCCTACGATGAGGGAGAATGGAGGTCTCTGTGTGTGTGTGTGCGTGCGTGCGTGCGTATGGTACATATCGTTCATCCATTCAGGAAAATTAAATGGTCTCCTTTGATTAATGTGCTTATTTCGTTGATAAATTGGCCTCCTTTTGGGAATGTTAGCTGGAGGTACCTTTTTGTGTTTCTGAGTCTTCTTCGATCCCCTTGAGATTTCGTATTTCTCTTGGGCACTTGCTCACCGATTATATTGTCGTGAATGGGGGAGGGGCGGGCGGCTCTGATCAACTATTTCTAACGTAATTTCGTTCCCCATGAATAATCTAAAAGTTAATTAGTTGCCGAAGCGTAAACAACACCTCGTTTGTATAATATGTAATGGAATAATAATTTGTATAATTAGGGAAGACCGAGTTGTTACCGTATCTAGGCCTAACGACATCCCAATAGCTCTCTTTTCTACGATCAATGATCATTCTTCCTTCAACTAAATTGCTAGCAGCATTAGTGGAAGGCTGAAAGCATTAGGGAGACATTCACAATTGTGCGAATTATCGGGGTATCAAGTTAATGAGTCATATCTGAAATTATGGGAAAGAATTATCGAACGTAGGTTAAGACAAGTATCGAGTACAACATAGTACCAATTTGGATTCATGCCTGGCAGATCTAGTGTTGAAGCGATTCACCTTTTGAGATGTCTTATGAAACATTTTAGAGCAAAAAAGAAAGACATTCACATGATATTTATTGATCTAGAAAAAGCTTACAATAGGGTACCGAGAGAGGTTCTTTGGAGAACCTTGGAAGAAAAAAGGTATCCTATTGACATACATAAACCTTATAAGAGACATGTACGATGGTGCACAAACATGTGTGAGGACTCATGAAGGAATGACAAACTTTTTTGGAGTTAATATTGGATTACATCAAGGATCAACTTTAAGTCCATACTTATTTATAATGGTGATTGATGAGTTAACAAAACATATTTAAGATGAAGGACCTTGGTGTATGTTATTTGTTGATGACATTGTGTTAGTGGAGGAGTCTAAGAAAAAAGTTAATAGAAAATTGGAACTATGGATAGAAACATTAGAAAGTAAAGGCTTCCGACTTAGTAGAACAAAGACAAAATATATGGAATGTAAGTTCAATCATTTGGTTACTTCAGAGGACATAAAAATTAAAATTGGCACACATTGCATCCCCCAAAAAGAAAGTTTTAAATACCTAGGGTCAATTTTTCAGAGTGATGGAAGAATCGATGGAGTTGTTACGCATAGAATTATTGTTGGTTGGTTAAAATGGAGAGGAGCATAAGATATTCTTTGTGATAAGAAGATATCATTAAAGTTAAAAGGTAAATATTATAGAGCAACAATTAGACCTACCATGTTTTATGGTTATGAGTGTTCGGCAGTTAATCATCAACATGTACAAAAGATGTCTCTGACAGAAATGAAGATGATGAGATGAATGAGTGGTCATACAAGAAAAGACCGTATACATAATGAGGTTCAGCAACAACAAACAACAACTAAGCCTTTTCTCATACTAGACGGGGTCGGCTACATGGATTCTTTATTTCCACAGAGCCCTATCATATGTCATGTTAGCAGTTAACTCACAATAAGCTAGATCATTATTTATTGTTTCTTTCCAACACTTTTGTGGTCATCTTTTACCTCTTTTAATACTTTCGAAATTTAGTTTTTTATACCTCCTTACAGGTTCTTCTTTTGATCTTCTTTCTATATGTCCAAACCATCTTAAACAATATTTTCTCATTTTATCCTCTATTGGTACCACTTCTAATTTGTTTCTAATAACCTCATTATATATACGGTATTTTCTTGTATGACCACTCATCCTTCCCAACATCTTCATTTATGTCACAGACATCTTTTGTACATGTTGATGATTAACTGCCCAACACTCAGAACCATAAAACATGGCATGTCTAATTGATGCTCTATAATATTTACCTTTTAACTTTAATGGTGTCTTCTTATCACAAAGAATACCTTATGCTCCTCTCCATTTTAACCAATCAACATTAATTCTATACGTAACATCTCTATAAATTCTTTAATCACTCTAACAATGGACCCTAGGTATTTAAAACTTTCTTTTTGGGGGATGCAATGTGTGCCAATTTTAATTTCTATATCCTATAAAGTAACCAAATGATCAAACTTGCATTCCATATATTCTATCTTTGTTCTACTAAGTCGGAAGCCTTTACTTTCTAATGTTTCTCTCCATAGTTCCAATTTTCTATTAACTTTTTCCTTAGACTCCTCCACTAACACAATGTCATCTGCAAATAACATACACCAAGGTACTTCATCTTGAATATGTTTTGTTAACTCATCAATCACCATTATAAATAAGTATGGACTTAAAGTTGATCCTTGATGTAACCCAATATTAACTTCAAAGAAGTCTGTCATTCCTTCATGAGTCCTCACACATGTTTTTGCACAATCGTATATGTCCCTTATAAGGTTTATATATGTCAATGGGATACCTCTTTTTTTCAAGATTCTCTAAAGAACCTCCCTCCGTACCCTATCGTAGGGAGGTTCTTTGGAGAACCTTGGAAAAAAAAGGTATCCCATTGACATATATAAACCTTATAAGAGACGTATACATAATGAGGTTATTAGAAACAAATTAGGAGTGACACCAATAGAGGATAAAATGAGAGAATATCGTTTAAGATGGTTTCGACATATAGAAAGAGATCAAAAGAAGAACTCATAAGAAGGTATGAAAAACTAGATTTTGAAAGTATTAAAAGAGGTATAGGACGACCACAAAAGTGTTGGAAAGAAACAATAAAGAATGATCTAGCTTATTGTGAGTTAACTGTGAACATGACACATGATAGGGTTACGTGGAAACAAAGAATCCATGTAGCCGACCCCGTCTAGTATGGGAAAAGGCTTAGTAGTTGTATTAGTGGAAGGCTCCTGCCAAAGAAGGGAAGGCAGGGAATAAAAATAATAGATGGTTGTGGTATGCTCTTCTTGGGCCTCTTATCGAGAAATAGCTATGCTTAGTAGTCAAGATAAGCATATGGATGCATAATGATTATCTTCTTTAAGCTAGAGTTGATATGACCATTTTCATGGTGTCGAAACTTGTGATGGACAAGGTGAAGGCAACAATTTCAGTGGACGTTATTGCTTACAAAGACAAATGCTGGTGCTTATACCAGAGTCCACTGCAACCTTATTCTTAAAGCCAGAGCTAGGTTAGATTATATGGGTGAAGAGCGATGGATCTAATGTGAGTTCTGAATGCAATTTATATGCTGTTCTATGGTTTACAAAAGCGAGGTTGGATGTGTTAAAGGTTCCGGTTGAGTGGTGACACTATTGACTGGAAAATGACACAGGTCTTACACTATATCTACACTTTCATCTAGTTGTTGAACACAAAAACATGTGCCATTGAGTAGCGATACTGTTTACTGTAAAATGACACAGGTCTTAGTCTATATCTCTGCACTTTCATCTAGTCGTTGAACATAAAAACATTTTATGTAACAACTAGGTTTAAAATTCACTACCGTATGTTCAGTGTCAGATTCTGATATAGCGGGAGGCATGATAAGCAGAAGTCTCGTGCATATTTTCCTTTTTTCCCCCACAATATTGACTTTAATTCTGTTCTTTTGCCCGTTATGTGTAATCTACATGACTTTTCTATATCCCATATCTCTGTCTTTTCTAATGCTGTTTATCTTGAATGCGTATCAAACTTGACTTCTTCAAATCATCTGCTGTTTACCTTAGTTGTTTTAAAGACTTTACAAGGTTCTCCTAAAATTTTCATTAGTAGTTTCTAGTTCTGTGGTATTGATCCTGAATGCATGCAAAGCTTCTTCCATCTTCTAATCTGTTGAATAAAGATTTTCGACTCATATATGGGTAAATGCTTAACATAAATAATTGCCACAGCATGGCATCAGGAGGTTCAGAGTTTCAATTTTACTGCTTAAGGTTTCAAAACAGCATCCGACTCTCTTGAAATGAACTAGCTAAAGCTCATAATTGGTTCTGCAGTTGACTCTTACTCATTCCAGCTTTGCAGCAATATACACTTCTGAAATTACTACAGGCCTGCTGGAGCTCAGCTCACCTTGTCACTTAAATTACTAAAACCCTTGTGGAACTTTTTGCTGCTCATTTTACCAGATTAATGGTGGCTGTGAGATGAAGCTATGAAATTTAATTCATAGCGGTTGATGCCTTAGATATTTTTGGACCAAACATGGGCATGGACCTAAATTTCATGAAACCATCATAAGGAGATTTAAAATTTATTGGTCTATAACTGCCCTTCTAGTCTTTTCTGTGCTGAAGTAGGTGGAGCTTTGGTACGGTGTGCATTGGTTTGAGCCAGTTCTTTTCTCCTCTTTGGCATAAAAAGGGTTTCAGCAAACCTGTCTTAGTTAAAAGTTTTGTACTCCAACTGGTCTTTATTCGTGCTACCACATCATATGCTACTGTGAATTGCTGCAGAGGAAAAATAGTGTTATCTTCATGGGAAAAGGTTGTTGGTATACACCATAATTTCAAATAAGTACCATTCTTCTTTTCAAAAATATAACCATTCTTATGGTAGTTCGGCCAAGACTTGGGGTAGTGATGACTAAGAACTTCTAAAAGTATAAGAAAAGGTTCATAAACATGTTTGAAAAGAGGCTGTTCGGCTATCAGTAAAAACGGTCGCATGTTTCCTTTGGCTTGTTAACCAGCCCTAGTTTCAGGTGCAGAGCCCTAGCCTATGATGCCATGCAAAGATAAAGGAAAACTGATGTGCAACTCTTATGAACAGCATACTACCTCGCCATTGTTTTCATATTAAATTAATGTTATCAAATTTTAACTTGCCTAATCTTTTCGGTTCTCTGTAAGTGCCACTCTAGGTCGTATTATGGTATCCTTTAGTGTCATATTTTCTACCGTCTTCATCAACATTCTTCACATATTGTAGAAGGATAACCTACTTGGCTATTGAATGTAATTAGTGGACTCATCTCTCAGTAATGAGGGAAAAGGGAGATCTTCCAATGAATCAGAACTGTTTCTGATATTACGACAGTCTCTTATATAGCCTGCCTCATTTACGTGGAAGTATGAATTTCCAGCAAACGGTTTGTTTCCAAACCTCATTTTATGCATGGAGCTGCATGAGAAAGCAGCTGAGGCACTTTTTTGATTTTGTTTCTGAATGTTTCTGCAGAGTGAAACTTTGGCTGTTTCTCGCTTATGTGGTATCCTTTGTCTCGCTAGCTGCTTCTGTCGGCCTCCTGGTACAAGATGCCCTTACAAGTTCTGGCCCTTCAGCTTGGACGGGGACAGCGGGCGTTTTGCAGTGTGTTTTTGTATTGATCAGGTAATTGCAGCATCACATTGTAACTCAATGCGGTCTGTTTCTTCAAGTCTCCAAGTCCCACAGGACAGGGCATGGCTTATCTGGCTAGGGGAAAAGCTCAAAATCCTCCAAGTGGAATGAGGTCGGAGTTCGATACCCGGGTGCGTCTGGTCTGTGTTTGCCAACCCATCTTGACAATGAAAGAAAGTGAAAAGTATCAAAAGTCACAGAAACACAGCTCTAGGATAATCTGTGACTTGGTAGTCCATTTTAGTTTTTCCGACTTCATGCCGCCACTGTCCGAGTCGATTCATTTCTCATTGCCTCTTTCTGCTCACCATTTTTTCCTGTTTGCCCTTCTCTTACAGTGGCTTGGTTTACTGGACATCACGCTCTGAGGGATGATTTCATGGGATTTGGATTCCAACTCAAAGTGTGGGATCAGAAGCACATGCTAACAGCTATCAACATTGAATATTCATTGCCATTGTGCTTAGGTGTGTTTGTTGGTCATCTTTATGTGACCGTTATGTACCTAGATTGACTCTCTAACATTCAATTGTGTGAAAATTTGCATATAAATGTGATGACGAAGCTGATTGCGAGAAGGGTTCTTCTGTTTGACCATGTTGGTTATTGCATTAGTGAGCATCCAGAATCACTCAACCAAATAAATGGAAGTCTACTATATTTGGGTTCAGCCTGCTATCACCTCACTTGCAGATGAGGATTTTTATGAATCATGGTCGAAAACCATATCCAGTGACTAATCAGATTCAGGTTCTGGATTTCAGACATTAAAATATCCAAATTCAATGAGAGTGCACCTTTCTGTATTTGCTTTGGCTTTTCCACATCTGTATCAAAATTGAAACGTGAACTCAATGACTTGGACTTGGTAAAGCGATATCCGTTCCAAATCCGATCTGTTCCTGTCCCTACTTCAGAAATGCTGAAGTATACACTCAACTATATGCGCCCATGAGGGAGCTGTTAACAAGAAGCTGCACCAAATCACATCCCGAAGTGTGATTTGAAACCTCACTCATCTAGATTTGATGAGAGATGGCTGCAACATGTAAACCTTCTCATCAACAACAATTAAGCTTTTTTCTGTATTAGATGGGGTTGGTTACATGAATTATTTGTTTCCTCTGAGCCCTATCATAATTTGTAGAATTCATGGTAGATAAGTTCGACAAAGTTTTATGGCGGCTGTCAGAAGTCTAAGCCTTTTCTTTTATCCAGGCTTGAGATCAGTTATGCAAGGGTGATCCCTTATCTGGGCAGAGTTATTGGTTTGTATATATCAAACATTGAAATGCAAAAACTTTTTATTGGTATCAAGAAGCCATGGGCTGCTGCGTTGAATGCTTGATGCACCTATAGTTGCAGTATGCCTGGTTGATTATGCTTACTCTATCGACGATAGACAGGCGGTCGGTTGAATCACCAACTCCTCTCGAATGCCAATCAAAATGAAATAACAAGAAGGATTTTTATAATACTTCCTAGCAATCCAATGTCTGATATCACAATGGTCAAGGCTCATCTACTCGTTTTCATCGCAGATGTTCCACCTATATGTTAGTTTTTTCACCCTTCATTCAGTCCTCATTCTTCATGGTAGCTTGTGAAGCTTCATATAATTTACTTGGATACAGTTCCACATCTACATTGAGCCGAATATAGGCATTCGACCCGCCTGGAATTTAGAAAATAAACATTAAAACGATAGCCCATGGTTGAATCAATGGAACTGTGACCCAGCTTAAGAGTTCCATGGGCTGTTCACCCCCAAGCGCAGCAATATGGGCGTTGATCCGATCTAGATATTTATTACTTATCTTAATTTGCTTTTCAACATTCTATTCCTTTCTATTGTCCTATTTATATTTCCATAATTTTGTTTTATTTATGTTCTATATTCCTTTTAGAGTTAATTAACAATTATGTATCTAACATCTTCCTTAACTAGCCTCTAAGGCACTCCGCTAATTGTATTTAGTTTGTGATCCACTACTTAGATTGCATGCCATTCAGGATTCTTGTTAGAAATGCTTAGCTTGAACTCTAATTCATTAGGTTTTTCTTTTTTCTGCTGAGTTAGCTCATGAACAAGCTTGATTAAAGTCAGACTAGATCAAGCAATGAACAAGATCAACTACATTGAGCCCAACTGAGCTTGTGAATGAACTGGAGCTTGAGCCCATATTTGAGCTTGGCCAATTAAAACTCCACATATTTGTAGGATAAACAATAATCTAAACTGAAAAGGCAAATTTATTTATGCAGCTTCTAAAACCAATTCTTGGTAACGGTTTCTAAGAAATTCTAAAATGTAAAAATCACAGTCATTAAAAGGAAAAAGATCTGGACCGTCCATTGCTGAACTTGGACGGTCAGGATTCTAGTTTCAGCATCATGTCTGTGTGCCGTGCTGCAGCTGGGCTGCTGCATAATAGATTGGGAGGGAAGACAAAGCGGAGGGGTTAGGCCCAGTCACGAATATAAGGGTTTTGTAAGGGGGGAGAGAGAGGGAGAGGGAGAGGGAGATGACGAGCACCACTGTCGAGAAGACAGCCGATGAACTCCGGAAGGAGATAGAAGAGCTCCATCGCCAGCAACGGGAGGTTCTCTCTCTCCCTCTGTGTCTTGTATGTGTGTGTTTTCGCGACTCTCCACCACAATAAATCTGGTTATGGTGTTGCAGATAACGGATCGTCTGAGGGATCCAAGGGGTTTACGGAGAGGCAGCGCACTCGCCGGAAATGGACCGCGAAATTTCGGCGCGAACGGGGGTCGGGGCTTAGGACGAGCTGGACCTCAGCGAGGATTTGTCAGGCCGGTAACTCTCGAAAACCCTATCGCGCTTCTTCTTATTGAATCTAGTTCAATCTGTCTCAAACCCCTTCGTTGACCTCGCAGGGCGACAAAATCGACCGTGAGGATCAGCCCACTCCTAAACGGCGCCTCTTGTCGACCGTAGTGAAGGTACGTTCCCGAAATCGTTCGATTTCCTATGATCAGGCTGTTTGATAATGAAGAGAAAACAGTTCTCATTGGGAGAAATACGGAACCTAGGTGGAGGATGGGGAATTGGTGGAAGAGGGAGAAAAGAAAGAGGCCAAAGAGGAGGAAACCAAAACGGACGGTGATGAGTTCGATCGTGGGGATAACGAGTGGAGAGGAAACACACAGCGTGGTTTCGGCGAATTCAGGCGAGAGTCGAACCAGAGGGTTTCCAGAATGGTAATAATTCTTATCTGTTATTTGTTCTGGGTTCTTGTTGCATTTCCGGATGATATGCTGGTTTAGCTTTTCTAGTTTGTTTCTCCAGGAAAATGACATACCGACAGGTGAGCACGTTCCGAGGATTTTGCCGAAGGATGAAGATCCAAGCTTGGTGAATAGGAACAGGAGAATGCTTGGCCAATTATTGGGGACGTTGACTGTATGTTTTGTAAATCCTGTGTAGCTAACATTTGAAACTCTTTTTCATTTCTTTGTGCTTAGACATAAGATTGACTTTAACTGTAATGCATCGTTTAGCTCACATTATCTGTGGAACGTCCTTCTTTCCTTTCATAAGCGGGCATTTGTTGCTTCTTGAGATTTGGTATCTTCATATTTGAAAACATGCGTTTTAGTACGTAAAATTAGTCAACTTGCATCTATTTGCTGACCGGTTCTAGTTCCTATTGTTAGTTGGCAGCATGGCTGCGCCTATCCGTCTCCATCTACTTAGTATCAATCAGACGATACAATATGGATTGTGTCAGTGGTCCATGTTTATGCGCCTTTCACATTCAGTTGCTCCTCTAGTTCCGCTTTCCATGGCGGTGATGTTTCCATCTTATCGCTTCTCAATGGAAAATATCTTTTCTGATTTGGTTATCATGGAGGACAGTAGTTGGTTTCTACAATTTCTGTTGCGCCTATTTCAAATTATTCTATCTATGAAGTGTCTCATGTGATCACCTCGTTATTTCAGAAATTTCAAGAGGAAGACAAACAACTATCATCAACCCAGGCATACATGCGCAGATCAGATTCTTTGAAAAGGGTTAGCGCTTCCACGTTTGGTTCCAAGATTGTTGAAAGTCTTTCCTTTTCATCTTTTCAGGAATCATACTAGGAATAGAAACGGACTCGGTTACTTCCTTAAATTTGTTAAGTGAAGGAAATAGTTTCATCCTCGTCATTTAACTTGCAAGGAAAATGGAGCTTCTGGTATCTCATGATATCTTGATGAGTTACTTCCTTGACCATTTTTTCTAATCTGGGAGATACCTGCACATTCGTTGTAGCATATTTGTTTTGTCGATGATTTGATCATTTTTGCACATGATTTTTCTCTGCCAATGCTTCAGGCCGGATAAAAGTTACCACCATCATCATTTCCCTAATGTGGTCCCATAGAAAAGTGTTTAAAATTAGTTGAAGAATAAGTTGAATTCCTTTTGTTCATAGGTGAACATCGCTTGCATTAGAGAGAGAAAAGTGTATAAATAATCTTTCTATGTGATTTCAACCTTAGTTGCTTAAAAAATTTTGAGCTAAGAATTTAATAAAGGCCATGGAACAAACTTATTAAATGTTTAAATGCACCATGACTACATTTCCCAGCCACAGGGTTCATGCTTCTTGAACACTAGCTGCACAAGTTAACTCCGTTGACAATCTTGATTGAAAGTGTAAATTTGAATTCTTGGATCAGTTGGTAATTGCTGACAAAATATTTAAGCTTGATATGTGAAATATCATATATGGTGTTTTCTCTGCCATTGAAAGCTTGGCTGATCAGCATCGTAGTAAGTCTAAGTAATGAGATGAGTCATCTAATTGATCAAGCAGCAGACTATAAAATAGGTGGTGTCTGGATTTCAGAGAACCTGGTTGACCATTGCTTGAAGAACAGCTGCACCTGTATTGCTACACTGCAATAGCTCCCGTTGCTGAACAGAAGGGCCTGGAATATGGCCACAAGGACAAAAATTATCTTCACCGAGATGCACTTACTATGTCAATCTGAGTAAATCAAAACTTCCGTTTTAGTTTGTTGATGCATGAGTGAAGATTGCCATTTTTTTTGCGTACTCACTCAACAGTCCTAATGACATGATAGATTAAGCAGTGATGGTTTTTAATAGACTTTAGATTGTTTGTGGCACTGTTTGCCTTTTCGTTGTTGTTGTGATTGGTGTATGTGTGTGTGCGTGGGGTGCATGAGCATGGTAATGCTTTGGCTCGAGCTTTGCAGTATTCTGAAAATGGTATTAGCAGCTGGCTTTTATGGTTTGTTCTGTCAAATATACAAAATGTGGTCACGCCTCATGCATGTTTATGTTTGTGGTGAACGATTTTACTGTACTGGTACCGAACATTAAGCTGATGATGCTTCTGTGACTGTCTTCTTACTGGCAACCTGATATGATCACACTCAAAACACCTGTGTGCAGGCTGAACAGAGAGCTCGGGAGGAAAGTGAGAAACTGCGTCTGCAGGAGCGGGAACAGCTTGCTGAAAAAAGAAGGCGAGATTTGGTGCGTTTTAGGCTTGATAGTAATTCGGTTTACACAGTTACTTATGCATTGACTTTCATTATCTTCATCTTTTCTTTTCAAGACTCTTCGAGCAAGAATCACTGCAAAGGCTGAGGAGAAGAAATTGGAATTGATGTTTCTTCGTTGGGCTGATCACCATAAGAAGCTATGCAATTTTTTAAGGTATCTATTATACATCTCGTCTTTCACTGTATACCTGATTTTGATCTTGATCTTGATTTATATCTGATCTTCGGCTATCCTTTTGTGTTGCCTCACTGCAGGTTATATTTATTTTTGGTCCAAATGTCCACTTTCACAATTTTCTTGAGAACAAAGATAAGTTTCTGTTCATGTGCATGATAACGTTAGCTTGGAAGCTGCATGATTGCAAACGGTCCCAAGTTTTCATCTGCCATTTGATGTGTTTGACATTTTCTCCATCTCTCGGTTGTGTAGAACTAAAGCTGAGCCACCAATCTTTTACATGCCAAGCAAACCATTGGAAGAGGACGCAACTGTGATTGAGGATCGAAAAGAAAAGGTAGGATCTCTTCTCGTCTCAGATGCCGTTATGTTCACCCTCTAGTGTTGGAAGATGAATCAAATTGACAAGGGGGACCTGTTCCTAGAGAAGGTTGAGAGGGTTTCTCTTATTCTCTTTCCTTTTCTAGGGTTTCTCTTATTCTCTTTCCTTTTCTTTCTTCAAATTTCAGGATTTTCTTCAATGGAAAGCAGCTCGAAGGGAAGAATTGACAGAGTATCAGAAACAAGTTACTGAGAATTATCTTGCAAATGTCGAAGCAGAGGTTGAAAGATGGCAAAATGTGAGGAATGCCCGGAGGGTTAACAACACAGCGAATCTGCAGGAGACAATGGATCAAGAGCTGGAGTCGCACAGACAGGCCCATGGACCTAAGGCATCTAAAATACCGTGTAGTGACGATAATGAGGAGGACATGGAGGACGATGTTGGGGAAGACGACATGATGGATGATGTGCTTGTGGTTGATGACAATGGTGCTAGGGCAGTTGATGATGAAGCGAAAATCGAAACCAGCAAGGTGAGACCCAGTCTGGAGGATGGGAGTTAGAGGCTTTTAGATGATTTGTTTATTCTCTCTTTGCAGCTTCTAGTTGATTGTAGTTGATGAAAAAATGCTAGACGCTTTTGAATTTCATTGCTGAAGTAATGTCATGCTATTTAATTTAGGACAGAGCTATCTTTTGACGTTCTTTTTTGATCGTAGTCAACAGTCTTGGTCGTCTTCTTTTCCCCACCAAGAAGAAGGTACATGGGAGGCTTCAAGGAGGCGGGTACAATCAAATAGCAATACAAACAGACAGTGATCTGTCCGGAATCTTCTATAATGAAAAGTAAAAAATCTACAATGCATGAGGACAAAATTTCTCACCTTTTCTTTTTCCAACATACGAATACTTGTTTCAAACCTTTTGCAAGTAAAAAACGATCACTTCATTTATTACTTCGTAACCTCTTACCTTTATTGGACTGGAAGAGAGGGAGGAGAAAGATGGAGGAAGAGAATAGAAAGATGGAGGTTGTTGGAGGTCAAACAACCATTCTTTCCTTTTGTGGTCTTAAAAAAATCGTCTCTAGACATGCTTCTTTAAAGGAAGAGAGAAAGTGAGGTAAGGGAGGAGGAAGAAACGGAGAAAGGGAAATTGTTGGTGCTAATTGGTGAGAAACCAAATGGTCACCCTGCTTTCGGACTTCTTCTCTAGATATAAGTTGATTGTTCAATTCTCAACAATCTTAGAATAGTCAATCGGATATTTTGCATATTTTGCGGATGATGCAATTCATCTTATCAAGTGTTGCGTCAGTTGAGCTTGTGATCTGAGAGAGAGAGAAAATAAGTTTCAAGTAAATTGGAGCACAATCCCCTTTCATGTAGACAACCTTGTATTGTTTTCAAATGGAAAGGGAATACAACTACTTACTAACTTGTTTAAAGTCGGTATTATATATTCTCAGTCTGAAAGGAAGTTTGGAGACAAATACTACTTAAAGGGCTTCCTAAGGGTGTGTTTGATACAACGGGAACTAGACCTTGACTTTTGGTGCTTATAATACCAAGTTCCATTGTGCATTAAATATGAAAACTATCACTGAGTTGTGCATTAAACACAGAATCTATCCCTGGAGCGAATCTGTAGTTCTATAATTCTATTTTGAGTTTAAAACTTGGGTACCAAAGGGGAGGTGGGCTGAAGAAATGAGCTTTATATGAAAAACCAAACACATCCTCCTTTTCTCATGTTACTATCACGCCTCGTATGAAAACCTAAGTGTCATCATCACTCGCAAATCAAATATATGGAACCAGACTTGGCTTTAAGCCTACAATTCTAGTATCATGGTCTTGTTTTTGGTTATGCCACACCATTGATGATAGTTGGGTGATGAGGATCTCATGCAGGATCCCAGAGTACATAGTTCAAAATTATGAACTTATTTCACTTATAAGATAAGAACTTGTGTCCTTGTTCAAATTAGGATTTTTTGGGGGTCTATAATGAGATGGCGAAGTCTAACAGACAAGCATGCATCCCCTGGGAATCAAACTTGCCACATGAGAGTGATCCTCAGAGAGTCCTACTTGTGAGCTATAATGCTAACATAACAAGGAGTTTAAAGGCAAGTAAGCATCCAACTACCTGACCCCTTTATGGGAATAGATGCTCTGGGTGCTTGACCTTCTGGGTCCAAACTAAGTAAAGTAATTTGTTGATCTATCTTATGTTACAAAACACTGGACCTAATAGGCTATAGGTAAGCCTTGGGTTATGCATATTAAAATTCACAGACTAAGGGAATTAATCTCATGCTTTTCCATGATGTTATGAAAATGGGGTCATATCATACGATAAGATACACATATGGGTACCTAAACCAATATGATTCAAATATTTGTACCACAAAACACCATTTATCATACTATACCGGAGCATGTTGTATGATATATCATGATATGCACATCATATCATACAAGACACCCTGCATTGTACGATACGATGCAACTTTCAAAAATCATGTTGGATATTTTCTAAAATCTCTCTACGACTGCTTCGGCTCCTCTAGCATGGTTATTCTTTCTTCTCTTCGTGATCAACTCTTTTCTCTCTAAAAATTCCTTACGTATTTTACATTTCTTAATAGTTATCAATCCTAAGTTTCAAAATGAGTCTTGAGAGTGATATATACATATGATTTAGTTTGTTTGGACAGTGAACCCATTGTCTCTTAGTATGGTGCATATTGTAGATTTTTTTCATGATTTTAAATTTTTTATGTTTCTTATGAATTTTTTGGAAGACAATTTAAAAGTCACCCATACCGTGCGGTATCATACGATATGGCATGATACAAGTATATCGATGCCCTGTAGGATATGGGGTCCGATACAATATTTACATCGCTTTTCCAGCAATTTCTCAAGAAAAATAGAAGGGAAAGAAGCCTTCTAACTTGGTTATTGTTAGTGTAACTTAATTGGAAGCAGTCTTGAAATAGTAACAGTAGTACCAGGAATAATAATAATAATTATGATGATGATGACGACATGATAATAATAACAACAATAATAACAATGATGATGATAATGGAAAGCGTCGAGTACTTCTAAATATTATTTCATTGCCTGTATACAAATTTAAGGGTGACAATTTTTGACCTGATCTGATGACCCAAATATAGGTCGGTTTAGCACCCCGGTGTCGTTTTGAAGTGATCCGATGAATCGGGTCAGGTCCAGGTAGAAAAAAGTCTCTCTCTCTCTCTCTCTCTCTTTCTCCAAGACTGCTCATCATGCATCCGGAGATGAGCCTGTGGATGTTTGGTTTATGAATTACAAGATCCGAACATAGGCGGGACTGTTAAGCTATCTAAACTGTACATGAAACATCATGTCCGTGCTTGTATAAGCATCATTTAATTGGGTTTATATGTGTTAGAAGGCCATGGTACACTGGTTAGGGGCTGGTCATCTGGTCAGGAGTTCAATACTAAGGCGTGTGAATGCACAAGGGCAACACCGTCTGGGAAAAAGACAGATTTTAATTAAAATTTATGTCGACTGAATCGAGGGAAAAAGGTTCATATTTGGTTCATCTTTCAGTTCATCTCAGTTATCAAAAGAAAAAAAGTCCCGAATTCAGCTCAATCTCAGCCCAGCACAATTAAGTTGAGCAGACGATCTAGACACGCACAAAGTTTAGTCGCCAAACAAGTCATGAACAGATCCTCTGTTTGGCTTACTTGGTTAGGTGTGTTTGTGCATATATATATATAAAGAGAGAGAGGAGAGAAAGATACTAGAGAGCTTCTCATGATAGACATTGCTTGATCATTACCACAATTTAATACATTTAATACATCCATGTACATTAAATTAAATGACTTCAATCTTTGTGTTGATGTTGACGGAGGGTGTTCAATATGTATCTAGAATCTCTTAAATCATAAATGCTTTGATCTTCACGCAGAAGAGAAAGCAGGATTTAAAACCCCAATAGTTAGCTCTTTGGTCATTTGTGAATTAAGAACAATTAATGTCATATCATAACAGCAGCGATATAAATATAGGTAGTGTGAATTAATAGTGACTTATTGGTATTGCTGTGGAAGCACAGTGAGACATGATCAGATGGTAGTTGTGTTAGTTGGGATGCTTGCTTGCAGTTAGGTACACCAGCAATATAAATATTAATATATGCATACATACCTGCTTTTGTGTGTGCATATGTATGTGTATATATATATATATATATATATATATATATATATATATATATATATATATATGTGTGTGTGTGTGTGTGTGTGTGTGTGTGTATATATACATATGTGAAAAGTGAGAGTTGCTAGACACTCTCTCGTGCCATATTCTATTAGATGATTTGTACCTTCTGATCATGTCTCACTCTGCTTCCACAGCAACACCAATAAGCCACTATTAATTCATGTACCTCTTGAAATCACAAGCACCTCTTGAAATTATTTTGTTTCTGCGAAATTAATTTCATAAGATACATATTGTATCGTCTGTCATATTATATGATTGGACACAATGCAGATCTTGGACCATGATATAATTGTGCAACCTATTAGAATCGTCTATCATTACTATATACATTGTGTCATAACACATATATGCGAATCGATACTTATCGATGTTAGTCAAAATGAAAATGAAAATTTCCTTTATTTGATAGGTAACTTAGATAAATATAATTTCCTGGATGTTGATGTATCGACAACACAATTGAGTGTGAAACAGGAAAACTATTTTTGTGCGACAATAAACAAAAATGAGGCCAACTAGAATATACCTATTGGGTGGTCACTTAACTTTCAATACACGCACCATGAAGGGATAATAGAGGTTGGAATTAATACCATGACATCCCCCCATTGTCAGCATCTGATCACTACCATTTCATGTAGACATGGTCAGTTTTAGGTAAACCGGAGCTAGTATCGGTTCTGGTTTCACCTGGCCCGGGTCAGATTATAATTTTAAAATTGATAAAAATATTAAAAACATTAAAATATAAAAAAATTAAAAAAATATCAAAACCAAATTTAGAACCGTTAGTTTCAGTTGCAAACTGGTTCCGGCTTCATCAAAGGCGAAATCAGAACTTAACTTTCAACACACACACCATGTCTTGCATCATGAAAGGATGAGCGAGGGAAGAACTAATACCATTATATTCCATTGTCAGTATCAACATATGATCACTATCATGTCATGTAGACATAATCGGTTACTGTTCTCTGTTTCCCCAGAACCCGGAACCGGCCCGGGTCAGGTTCCAGTTTTAGAACCAGTAAAAAGTATTTAAAAATTAAAATATAAAGAAAAAATAAAGAATACTATAATTGACATCTCAAATTGTATTAAATAACCTCAAATCTTGTATTGATATTGATGGGCAACTCATCTGCATTATTCGTGGAATTGCATAGATGGCACATATATTTGAAGTAGAGTATGATATGAGATAGTGTCTAGCATCTCCTAGTTTCTTTCTCTCTCTCTCTCTCTCTCTCTCTCTCTATATATATATATATATATATATATATATATATATATATATATATATATATATATATGAGATGAGATGAGAGAGAGAAAATGAGTTAAATTGTTTGAGATGAACAATTTATATTTAAAATGTAAAAGTACAATTATTATTTTTATACTTTTTCAGTTTTTACTTTATATGAATATAGACTATCCATCCTTCGATTAGATGGTTTAGATGGACATTGAGATGGTTTACATGAACATTGTTGGTTTAACATAAATGGAGTATAGCAACACTCACTTTGTATGTATATATATATATGAGAGAGAGAGAGAGAGAGAGAGAGTTAACTGGTAAAATGGCACAGGGCTCCTTGAAAACAAAGAATCCATGTCTAGCATATCATACCCCATGGGAAAAGGCTTAGCTGTTGTTGTATATATATAACTGAAACCAAGCCTTTAATTTTTCAATTTAAGTTAGGTTGGCTACATGTTTACATGAATTCTTAATTGCCATTAAGCTCAATTTAACTCCGGAAAGTAGGATAATCTTTTTGTTGTTTCTTTTAACACTTCAAACGACTTTTTTTCTCTTTTTAAAGTGTTCAGCAACCAACTATCAAACCCGATTGGAGCTTCATGACACTGTTTCTCTAAATGATCAAACACCTTAAGCATCTTTCATCATTTTATATTCTACGAAAAAGTGATACTTTACCACTTCTTTCTGTAATAAGTTCGTTATGGATATGGTTTTTCCTTATATGTTAATACAACCACTTTACTATTTGAATTTCTACTACTCCGAACATCTTGGGCATGTGTTAATAATTGACTATATAAATAAATATATAAACAAATAAGTAAAAGAGAAATGCATGAGTCGTATCACAACTCCGAGGGGAAAGCAGCGATACGTTTTTTTTGTTACAAGAAGAATCCAAAACCTAACACACACCCCGAAGAAACTGAAACCTAACACACACCCCACACATGCACTGAGTCAAACTCCCCACAAGCAGCAACGGCACCAAAGCGCCCTGCCGTTGAGCTAACACTATGGGTGCAGCAGCCATATGATTTTGCAAATGTTTCAGCATTTGGGTTGGGTTAGCACCCTACTTCAGAAGTCTAGATCATCTGCCACTGCAGATTAAGGTCACCAAAAATGACAGAGCATAGGTCATCACCAAAGATATGCATAACAGGTGAAGCATTATGCCCTTTTCATGACTGAAAAGAAATCAATAAATCTTATTACCCTTACACCATCTATAATTAACTGTATATATAAACAAAGAAGGAAAATCTTGACCCTCCATTTAAATACTCCAGATCAGACTAAAAGGACCAAAATAAAATCCAAAAGGGCTATATCTCATCTTACATCACATAGATTTTCCTAGGGTCTCTTATTTTGATCATCCAATGCATGTTAGCAAGCCCAGCCTTCTTAGCCCGATCCCTGTCCCGTTCCAACTGAACCTTCCTTGCTGGTGTGAGCCAGCATACCTTATGCAAGTCAAGGGCCATTTCGTCGTGCACCTTCCACCACCGTCGGTGCGCAACGTCGCTTGCGAAAATGATTTGATCATGAATATTCCAATTACAGTCATAGTCTCTATAACAATGCCATGGTTTGATGCCAAGATAGTGTAACCCATATAGCTCAGGTGGATCTGAACCATATAGATGGTTCTTAGTCTTGATCTCCTTGGTTTTGTTTGACCATTGATTCTTCAAGAAATTGATTCTTCTAGGCAATCTATGCCACCATGTAAAGACCTCATTGAGAAATCCTTGGTCCCCTCCATTGTAGGACACTACACTCTTCCTCTCCTTCATCAAGATCTCAAATGTACAATTGGATGGCTCGATCACCATCACGCCGGAGTTGAAGATCACTCCGTCGTTTCCCGTTGCCGACAATGGCGGGACATCAAATAACATGTCCATGTTTCTTAGGACAATTATATCGGAATCAATGAAAACAACTCGGTCATAGTCGGTGAGCTGCCATAGCCTGAGCTTGCTATAGTTGTACTCGTTATAGGTCCCCTTCTCTGCCTTTGGGTTTCGGATCCGTTTGATCTCCCGAATCTTCCAGCCCACTGACTGGAGGGTGAGGCGGGTCGGTTCGGTTATTGACTTGTCCAAAAGAATGATCAGATCCCGGGTGGTATTGGCCAGCTTGAGGGACTGGCCCAGGGTGATGGCACCACATGCATATTGCTCCGACGAGTGGAGGATCGTCGCGTATGCCTCCCGTCTCTGGCATTGCGGTTGGTGCCGCCGCCGTGGCATCTGGACTGAGCTGTGTCCATGGAGCTTGGCAACTCCTTTCTTCCACACATCTCCGATCTCATTGCTTCCTGCATCAAACATAACCACCACGTCTCTTAAGACTCGGTTCAACTGCCATTTTTTTGCACACTAGACTCGGGAACTGTAACGACCTTCTATCTTGTCTTAAATGCCATTTTTTTATGAGCAAACTGGAGTCAATTAGGCACTCCTACTAAATATGCACACCCGGGGTATCGAACTTGAGATCTTCAACTTGAAGGTTCTTTCCAGTCGACCCCTACCCGAAGATCCTTACCTGCTCGTGCATGATTTTGGTTTTCTATATTATATATTATTAGAAACTTCTATTAGAAAAATGTCATAATAGGAAGCTATAGTGAGTTGGTAAACTTGGACAGTAATGTTGGCATTATTGCTATCATTAATTTAATATTTATTTAGCAAAGCAGGTAGAACTGACTGTACCTAGTGTACCAAACCGCAAAAGTCGAGTGCATTTCAGAAGGGGCCGGCAGCTAAAACAGAGATTAATGTCCTGGTGCTCATGGGCAGACTTCAAGTTTGGGTGTGTTGGGCTTCAAAGATTTTCATTTTTTCTTTGAAAATTTCAACACATACGAAAATTTTCAGAATTTCGGGTGACGGTCGCCCCACCCCACCACTGATCATGGGGTCCTAATTCTATACTGGCTTGAGTGATTAAGTCGTGGACTCTGTGTACCCTCATAATAGAAGAGCTAGATGTATGGTTACACAAGGAAAGACCGATCCTTTATGAGATTATTAGGAATAAAGAGTGGATTAAAGGACGAAACGAGGGAGATGTGACGACAAAAACTTGGGAATTTGGAAAGATGGCCAAATTGAGCTTCAAACTTGAGGTTAAGTGATAAGATTGCACAAAGATGAGAGTGAGGCCTAAAATCATTGAAAGAAACCAAAAAATATGATCTTGTTTTCCTTTTTATATGAATTACACCAACTCTGTCTGGAAGCTCGAAGGGCCATGACTAATCCGGTGTGTTGCGGTTCGGACCACTATGGGGTAAAGCTTTGCCAGCCCTGGTTTGCTACATTCACAAGGTTCGAACTCAAGACCTTGCTCCAGGGCAGCAAGTACACGACCACCTGAACCAACCAAGCATTGGTAATCTTGTTATCTAGTTAGTAAAATGCAGTTATATCTCGAGATAGATCACAAGGAGAACCAGGAATTCCTCAAGTTGACTGACATGGCCTAGTGTAAATGATGGCTTGGTTTGGTATATAAAAGGGTTTGACAAGATCCAATCACCATATGGATCCGGATCTGACCCGTCAACCATCACTATTTTAGATGCTCACTGGCCCAGGTGGGTATGCTCACCCTAAATAAGCATGAGTAAATAGAAGAAAATGTGTATCGTAATTCATGTCCTACATGAAGATTGAGAGCAACCAAAGCTAAAAATCAGATGATAGGATGACACTTTGTCATACATCAGATGATAGGTTGGATCCTCTTCATCTGGAAAGAGCTAAAACTCAGAAAAACAAAAAGCTCGAATTGCTTTATGATGGATAATGATTAAAGGACCCTTACTTGAATGAACTTGTGTTCAGAAGAAAGTTCTCACCTTCTTTCCACAGTGGCAGGGCTAATTTACAAGACCCAATTGGTAAGGAAACCTTTTCTTCAAGTCTCACCAAATCTGAGTCATACAGCCATTCATCTCCTTCACGCTTCACCAACTCCTCGCATTTGAACAACTCCAACATTGGCATGCATGCACTCAAAAATAAAAATTTCATCTTTGCTAAATTTTCCTTTCCGTTCCTCACTCCCAAATTTGCTGCAATGAGATGAATCTGTAGTCTGTAGACATCCCTCTTCCATCCCTCATCTGGGAATTTACAAGGTAGTCTGGCCACAACCATGTCGAATTCGTGGTGATGTCTCTCGAAGTCCGGCATTGGAATCTCCGGGCATGCCGGCTGGTCGTCCTCTTCCTCCTCATCGATCCACTCAGGGAACAAATGATCCCACCGGAAGCTCGGAGAGACTTTTTCGAATTTAATTACGGTTGTCGCTGCTGCAGTTTTCTCCCATTCATGGATCTCAGGGTCCTCCAAATTTACTAATGCAATCTTCATACCTGGCCTTGCTTGAACTAGCTTTTCTTCCTCCACTTTGGTGTATGCTTCTAGCTTCCTGTTGCCTTCAAACTTTGTTTGCTTGATCTCAGTGCTGCTTTCCAACTGAAAACCAAAATGGGTAGCTCAGAAAATGACGTAAACTAGTGGATTTGTAGCTTGGAGAACAAAAATCTCGTGGACATGCAAATCTCCTTATAAAACATGCATTAAACTCATCGATAATTACATAGTTTCAGTGGAAACCAAACAATACGTCTAAGGGTCCTTGTGAACCAAGAACAGTAAAAGGAATGCATCTTCAGTCTGATATTCAAAATTGTCACTAAATTACGCATATAAAGGACTCCGACGGATCTGTGGACATCCTGTTTCCCTGAGAGAACATCAAATTTCTGTTTAAGAACTAACAGAAAAAGCTGAAAAAAGAAATCCAAAATAATTCACAGGAAACAGACAGACATGATTCTTGCACATGATAAGAAATCTATTGTCAAGATAATCCGCCATATGAATGCAAGAATTGGATGGCACTAAAACTGTGATTATATATAACAACAGAAGGAGAACTCATATGATCAAAGACTTTGTGAAGGTAAACTACATGCAGTTCTCTTTTCTTTTCCTCCTGAAAATGGATAATATATTCTTTAACGTGTAATTTCTTTTCTCTAATGCTCGGCCACGGTACTCACCTTACCTTCATGTTTTGACAATAGTCTTGTGAGCATCTAATCGACGTCGCTCGAGTTTGAGGATACACAGAAGATGGACTCAGCAGCAGCCAAAGATAGACGATGAGAAAAAATGTGATCAAGAACAGATTGATCTTCGAAACTACTGCCTTGGTAGGCATTGCCTTCATCGTTCGTTTTCAGTCACAAACAACGGGGTGTTGATTGAAAGATGCCGCCAAAGTGCTCTAACATTTCTATATACCGTGTTTATCTATCCTTCTAATAGAATCAATATCCACTTTTTCTTGCCGTCTATCCTTACGTTTTAGGAGTAGGTTGTTGAAGTGCTCTAACATTCAACCGTTAGATTGTCATGATCTACGGGCATCAATTTTCACCAGAATGGCTGTTCCAACAACAACATAGTTAGGAAGCCTTGCTGCCACTCATTGTCACTCTTGACGGTACCCATGGTATCATTAGATGGCATAGATGTAACGGAACTGTGAAAAACTTTTTGACATATCGCCCAATCATCTTTTGAAGTGGCTGATTTCATACATACATATACATACATACATATACATACATACATATATATACATATATATACACACACATATATATATACATATATATGAAGTGGCTGATTTCATACATATATACATACATACATACATATATATATATATATATACACATATATATACATATAATATATATATATACATATACATATATATATATATATATGTATATATATATATATGTATATATATATATGTATATATACATATATATATATATATATAATAAAATACGTGAAGTGCCTTGCTGCCACTCATTGTCACTCTTGACGGTAGCCATGGGATCATTAGATGGCATAGATGTAACGGAACTGTGAAAAACTTTTTGACATATCGCCCAATCATCTTTTGAAGTGGCTGATTTCATACATACATACATACATATACATACATACATATATATATATATATACATATATATATATACATACATATATATATATATATATATATATGAAGTGGTGCTCGGCTTTTTGAATCATAAAATTGTATGTATACTTATGACGTATATGAGATTTGCCAGTCCCACGTTAATCTTGGTTTAGTTCATGGATGCGCATATTTTTATTACTGACATGGGCCATCGATTGTCACTCCTTACCAACTCGGTTGGTATGTTGCTATAATCCGAAGCACCTAAAAAAGTATAGTGAGGTAGTAAGGTAAGGAGGCTTTTTTCACAAGGCTTTCCTTTTTATCTACGAAGGACAACAAACGTGAAGAAAGAGGGCCATTTCAAACTTAGTGACTATACTTCTTACGACCCAGGCTGATGTGGGAAATAGTAGTAACATGCCTCACTTTTAGATTGAGCGTGCAACACGGACACAGACACACACATACAGATTTATACTTATATAGAGTGATTGGATGATGCCCACCACTGATACTGTTCATCTACCCATTGCTTTCGAGAGTGGTACGAGCTTTACAATACAACAACAACAACTAAGCCTTTTCCCATAGTAGACGGGATCGGCTACATGAATTCTTTGTTACCACATAGCCCTATCATATGCCATGTTAGCAGTTAACTCACAATAAGCTAGATCATTCTTTATTGTTTCTTTCCAACACTTTTGTGGTTGTCCAACTTCTTTTAATACTTTCCAAATTTAGCTTTTCATACCTTCTTAAAGGTTCTTCTTTTGTTCTTCTTTCTATATGTCCAAACCATCTTAAACGATATTCTCTCATTTTATCCTCTATTGGTACCACTCCTAATTTGTTTCTAATAACCTCATTATGTATACGGTCTTTTCTTGTATGACCACTCATCCATCTCAACATCTTCATTTTTGTCATAGACATCTTTTGTTCATGTTGATGATTAACTGCCGAACACTCAAAACCATAAAACATGGCAAGTCTAATTGTTGTTTTATAATATTTACCTTTTAATTTTAATGGTATCTTCTTATCACAAAGAACATCTGATGCTCCTCTCCATTTTAACCTGGTACGAGCTTTACAATCGTTTAAAAATTGTAAATTTCACTAAATACCACCCAAAGGTAATGGGTTTGTTTGTCAAAGATGGGCAAGATCTGGTTTTAGGTATAAGATCCAATCACACACACACACACACACACTCTCTCTCTCTCTCTCTATATATATATAGAGAGAGGGGGGGGGGGGGAGTGTATATATATATATATAGATAGATATAGAGAGAGAATAATGAACAGCCTTGTCATGAAAGCATGGCCCTTTACTCTCGACCAGAGTTAGGTGCGAAAAACTATCCTCACTCGTCCTAATGGGGCTTACTTCACCAGGAAGTGTGTGCTGAGTAAATCTGATCAAGAAATCTCTTCCCAGCTTTCCAGGTGCTATCCTGTTTCAAGATTTAGGTGTTCACATAGCAGCTATTTCGTGTTCTTATCGTGCCATTTTGTTCCATAAACATAGGGCGAACTTTTAAGGTCCTTCTGTCTCGGGTTCTCATGATAGAGATTATTTATATCGCTAGCAAATTCCAGCTTTATAAGGTTGTGTTCGCATTGTTTTATCTCACTTTCGTAACGAAAACAGATCAACCCAAACACAACCCTTTATCAGTTTTGGTGGACAGTAATACACGATTTTCCGGTGATGCTCGTGCCAGTTTTCCATATCTGTCTGAAATTTCCAGCCCCAGGTTTTGATTTCACAAGGTGCACTATGTGGCTAGTGGATCGACTCACAAGTTGCAGGTCACGAGTTACCCGAGGCGTGCAGGAAAAGTTGCAACTTGTGAGTCGACCCACTAGCCAGGTGAGCCATTTCAAACCCCCTCACTGGTGTAGTAGCTAGAGGCCCTTTCAGCCATGGCAGCCTCTTGTTCAGCTGATCCCCTTCATAGACAGGTTCGAGCTTCCCTCAAAAAGACTTAAAGAGAGAAGGATTAGACGGACTGTGATCGGTATATCGTTTTGTTTTCCAGTTGAATCCAGGTCCAAATGGAACTGAATTCAAATGGGTAACTAACCTCATTTCACTAAAGAAAAATCATTTGCTATTGGATCTAATATAAACACTTTCCTGTGGACACGAGCCACTTTTCGGGTTAGCCATTGGGCACAATGTGATCGGTTTGGTTTGTAGGATTATGATAAACGCAAATCGTGATCTTATTCAGTCCGCTTCTATTAATGCTGGGTCACGTCTCGTGCTCTTCAGAAAGTGGAACCTATAAATCGTGAACAGGGGCACTTGTTTAGCAAGAAAGTCAGTTCAGTTAATAATGTCCCTTGGATTTAAGGAGCTTATTGATGAAACGTATAATGTCAATTGCCCAAATATGATGAGCAATGCACCCAGAGCGTTAGCTAAACGGCAGGGAGCTCTAGAGCCATTGCTGCTGATGGGGAGTTCGACTCCTAGAGGGTGCATGGTTGGGTTTGGTGTTAGGCTTTGGCCTCCTCTTGTAACCAAAAAACAATATGATAAGCAACGATCAAACTTCCTGTGGGATTCAGCCTAAACCCAGCTTTCCCATTTAAGAAAAAAAAAAAACTTCAGTTCGTAACAAATTCAGCTTTAATTGGATGGTTTATGTAGATCTGGACCCAAAAGCATGTATTTGATCTTTATATTTCTCGTTTATGCAAGCATCGATTTGTTATGGATCCAAGAAAAAGAACACGAGTTCTAACTTCCAGTTCTGGTTATGGTTCCTCTTGTCCCAGGGGGCAGTTCAGGTCCAGTTCAACCCGCTAGGCCGGGTCCAAACCAGCCACCTCTAGGTTATAGCGATGCAAATTTGGTTGTACCCTCATCCGAATCGGCCCCTAGATCCATTCCCTAATTAGTCAAACCCAATCATCTTAGATCCAACAAAGATTTGAACTGTTTACATCCACTGATCCGATTCTTCCTCTCCTAGTCTCCTCCCCTCACATCTAGTAATTATTGCTTGGTGCGCACCATTTCTAACTGCTCAATTTAATATGGATTTTTCTCCACCATCTACAGCCTCTGTAGATCATATCTAGCATTCTGAATCTTCCCCTTAATGATGTCACATGGAAAGTGTTCTTACCTAAATTTATTTTATGTTAAATTAAGGGAAAAAATAATCTGATTAATTAAGCAGTTGTGGAAATGCCTTGCTCTACCAATTCATCGATTCTATGCTACTATACAACACATGTTATAGGCAAAAGCAGTGTATTCTTTTGATAGGAAAAGATAAGCTGCTGTTTGAGATGGGAAAATTTTTCCATTGTTATGGATGCGATTCCTAACTAGGGATACTCTTCGAATCCAGAAATAGCTGTAGTGTTTCGAATATTCATATATGTCTGGAAGTCAGTTTCACTCATTCTGGTTTTCTCTTACTTGATGTGCTGCCATGTACCGGTCACTGGTCGGTCTATGATAGTCGAGTCGTTTAATGTATTTTGCATGTCCAATCTGAATGAATTGTGCGTCTTCCATGGAAGTAGAGGTAGCTGGGTCGACTTGGACCAGCAGGTTGAACTGGATCCAGACTACACCTTGAACCAGCCTGAGCCAGGGAGACCATAGTGGTTCAGTTCCAGTTCCACACTCATATTCACTCGTTGCTTTTTAAGGATATGAGTTACTTTTTAGGGATATGAGTAGGATAACAACGTACTTTGTACTTTTTTGTAGAACTCTTTAAAAAATCTTAAATTATACCGAGTGAACACCTAAATCTTGAAATAGGATAGCACCTGAAAAGCTGGGAAGAGATTTCTTGATCAGATTTAGGCAGCACACACTTCCTGGTGAAGTAAGCCCCATTAGGACGAGTGAGGATAGTTTTTCACAGCTAACTCTGGTCGAAGGTAGAGGGCCATGCTTTCATGACAAGGCTGTTCATTATTCTCTCTCTCTCTCTCTCTCTCTCTCTCTCTATATATATATATATATATATATATATATATATATATAGAGAGAGAGAGAGAGAGAGAGAGAGAGTGCGATTGGATCTTATACCTAAAACCAGATCTTGTCCATCTTTGACATACAAATCCATTACCTTTGGGTGGCATTTAGTGAAATTTACAATTTTTAAAAATTGTAAAGCTCGTACCACTTTCGAAAGAAATGGGTAGGTGAAGGTGGGCATCATCCAATCACTATATAAATATAAATGTGTGTCTGTAAAAACCCGCTAAACTCGGAACAAGTGAAACCAAAACCAAGACAAAGACCAAGAACCACCCAGTTTGGTCCATTTTCACCTTTTATAAAACTGGAACTCTCCGGTTCCAGCATTTTTCTAGGTTTTTTTTATAATAAAATGACCATTCCAGGCAGTTGCAAACTCAAACTAGAACCACCCTAAAAGCAGCAGTTACAGAACTGAGTTCCAGGTTCTGAACTAACCCGAACTGGACATGTCTATTTCTAGATAAGGTTATGTAAGTTAAAAATTTGACTTTCTGCATTTCATTCTTTCGAATTTCAGCTAAAATATTGTGTCCATATCCAAGTCTAAAAGAGGACCGTCTAGAGATGATTACCTTGATTTGATAAATATTGATCTGACCAATTTACCACTATCTTTTTTTCTTTCTTTATTACAATGGGAAGGTTGAACCCAGATGCACACTTCAGGTATCGAACTCGTGACCTTCAACTTGTTAGTCGACTCCCCAGCCAGGTGAGCTATTGCTGATTGTGCTAACCCATTTATCAGTATTTTAGGACAATTATATCAATATCTTCATGTCTCACTTTATTGCAGCCTTCACAAAACATGCATTATTGATGGATCCTCGTGCCACCAGAGAACTGCTTCTCTTCCAATCTACTTCAACCGGTTGTAATTGGATTCTCAACCAAAATGAAGTATCACATAAGTGCTTTTGGCATTAGAACCATGGTATTTCAACAAATCAAAATGATTTAGACAATGATCATGTGTAAGGACTTAATACAATTAGAAGGGAAGAAGAATAAACATGATCTTGCTTTGGTGAGTTGAATGCTAATATGACACGAGCACCACGGTAAACTATTAATTGGTCAACATTCCATTAAAAGTTTCCTAGCATAACACAAAAAGTATCCTTAAGTTAAAATTATTAATTAAAAAATGTAACAAACAAGTGGTACCAGGTTGGATACAGGAGTATAGTTGTCTAATATCTAGTATGGAAGTGTGAGGACACAAGTAGGTACCATGGTAAATCTGTCCAAGTTACAAACATAGCGAATCACATATGAGCAAGAAAACATAGTTCGTATAGCCGGAACCAAAGAGGAAAGTAGTGGCAAATGCCATGAAGGGAATGCCAGCTTTTGAGGGGAAGATGACGTGAAACCGGTGGTATTGAACTAATAGGGTTAGGGTTTGGTGAATGAAGCTTGCTATAACTTTTAACAAAATTTCTAATCAACCTTCAAAGAGAAATAAATAACTGCCGATATATGACTAGTAGATTAATTTTTTATCTTGGTGAAAAAGTGGCATTACCGACGTGCAAATAAATCTTGCAATTTAGAGAAATGCACATCACTTGGGGTATCTTGATATTGTTGTGGTTTCATGTGACAAGTTCCTCACTTAACATTGTTACTTGGCCAAAAGATTCAAAAAGGAAGGGTTTGTGCTCATGTAATCCTGACAATCCTTCTCTGTACACAAATGTATCATGCCCATACAGTAAAACATTAGGCAGCCTATTGATCCCTTGGTTTGAAGTCAAGAAACTCATCCATTTTTGCTAAGCATCAATCAACAAGTCCACCTTATACAGCACAACGATCCCCTGAATGGAAAATGACAAGAAACTCCATTTCATGTTTACCTTCCTTTAACGAGATCGGACCACAAGTTGGTGATCATGATATCAAGCTTCCACTTTTATATGCTGGGAATAGCTTTTGCCAGGGGGGATGAAGATCAGATCTTCCCATCCTGAATTCCTGCTATTGATCTGCAAGAGAAACATACCAATTTATAACATGAAACCGACTTCCATACAGTGTTTTAGAGATGGCTAATAAAGGCATCTGAGACAAGAGCCTGGCACGTTTCAGTATAAAATGGAAATAAACATGCCAAATGAAAGTAAGCAAAATGTTGGACACAACTGACAGACCCTTACAGACTGAGACTTCTTGTCATGCATCGTCCATGTCCTGGAATAGCCTACCATTTGAGTAACCAGCTACAGAAACCAACAACACAAAATCAAGGTAGAGGAAGAAAGAACCTGATGTGCATTGGCTGCAGTCCTAGACGCTTCTTAAGGTTTTATAACGACTACTAAAATTATGCCCAAGCTTTCCCATTGTATATGTGCACTTGGCAATACCAACATCAACTCTCCTCAATCCAACTTCTAGTCCAGTCAATGTTGAGGCGCTCCTGGCAATCTTCTAAAACTTTATTTTCATACTGTCTTTTTCTAACTTGCTTTTGGTAGTACAATCTGAACCACAAGAAAGAATGATATGACATCATGCAAGCAGTACCGTTATTATTGTAATTGAATTGTGAAACTGAAACTCCACGAGGCTAACGTATCAATGCTCTAGTGAGTTGCAGCCTCATACAGTGCTATAACGTTAACTTTGTTCTCCTTTTTTAAAGAATTGACACCTCTCCAGTCTCCGGATGTAACGTAACCAGAGCATGGATTACAAGTGAACCCAAGATTGAAAACTATACTGTGGTAGGCTGATGCCTGTCCAATGCTGGAAGGTCAAGGAAGTTGGTGAGACGATGACAGGGGAGCCAGTGGCTGAAGACCCAGTGAACGGCGGCCGTAACTATAACCGTCCTAAGGTAGCGAAATTCCTCGTCCAGTAAGTTCCAACTTGCACAAAAGGTGAAAAAATCAGGGTACTGTCTCAGAGAGAGGCTCCATGAAATAGACATGTCAGTGAAGATACAGAGACGAACATGTGAACTAAAATGTTAAGCAAAATGGTTTGGAGGTCTGATTTTAGCATTTGGTTTCTTAATAGGAAGGATTTCGGAGACTAGCATGAATTCCAGTTTCCCAGCCACTGAGAGCATCAACAAGGCCCTTGTAGATATCGTCATCATCCTTTAGAATGTGCTGTTGAAATTCAAGAAATTGAATATTTTCTTGGGAACACAAATCTTTTCACAACTAAGTGGATAATGTAGATTGGAGATATATTTGAGGTAGGATTAGAAGATAGTATAAAGAAGGCTTTTGGGGAAGAGTTAGATAAAGTAATTCAAAGAATTTCACGGGAGAGATGATTTGTTTCGGAGGAGACTTAAATGAATATGTCGGTAAAGATGCATTAGGATATTAAGGTATTTATAGAAACCATGGTTTTCGGGATATAAATGAGTAGGGTAGGGAGATTTTAAGTTTTGTTATGGATTTTGATTTCTTTATAGCCAATACAATTTTCAGAAAATGAGATAAACAATTAATTATTTTGTTTGTAGAAAAAAGATAGGTCGTGTTATAAAGATTGATAGGTAATTACGGAAGAAAACTTAACTACTCAACATTGATTTTTAGTAATGGATTTGCACGAAAAAAGTGGACAAAGAAGAATATAGTCAACAACAACAACAACAACTAAGCCTTTTCCCATACTAGATGGGGTCAGCTATATGGATTCTTTATTTCCATGGAGCCCTATCATGTGTCATGCTAGCAGTTAACTCAATAACAACAACTAAGACTTTTCCCATACTATACCAGATCGCCTACATGGATTCTTTGTTTCAGGAGCCTTATCATGTGCCATGTTAGCAGTTAATTCACAATAAACTACATCATTCTTTATTGTTTCTTTCCAACACTTTTGTAGTCATCCTCTAGCTCTTTTAATACTTTCAAAATTTAGTTTTTCATACCTTCTTACAGGTTCTTCTTTTGATCTTCTTTCTATTTGTACAAACCATCTTAAACGATATTCTCTCATCTTATCCTCTATTGGTATCACTCCTAATTTATTTCTAATAACCTCATTATGTATACAGTCTTTTCTTATATGACCACTCATCCATCTCAACATCTTCATTTCTGTCACAGACATCTTTTGTACATGTTGATGATTAACTGCCCAACACTCAAAACCACAAAACATGGTAGGTCTAATTACTGCTCTATAATACTTACCTTTTAACTTTAATGATATCTTCTTATCACAAATAATACCTAATGCTCCTCTCCATTTTAACCAACCAACACTAATTCTATGCGTAACATCTCCATCAATTATTTCATCACTATGAAAAATTGACTCTAGGTATTTAAAACATTCCTTTTGGAGGATGCAATGTGTGCTAATTCTAATTTCTATGTCATCTAAAGTAACTAAACGATCAAACTTACATTCCATATATTCTGTCTTTGTTCTACTAAGTTACTAAGTTAGAAGCCTTTACTTTTTAATGTTTCCCTCCATAGTTCCAATTTTCTATTAACTTTTTCCTTAGACTCCTCCACTAAGACAATGTCATATGCAAATAACATACACCAAGGTACTTCATCTTAAATATGTTTTGTTAATTCAATCACCATTATAAATAAGTATGAACTTAAAGTTGATCCTTGATGTAACCCAATATTAACTTCAAAGAAGTTTGTCATTCCTTCATGAGTCCTCACACATGTTTTTGTACCATTGTATATGTCTCTTATAAGCTTTTTCTAGATCAATAAATATCATGTGAAGGTTTTTCTTTTTTGCTCTAAAATGCTCCATAAGATGTCAAAAGGTGAATCGCTTCAACAATAGTTCTGCCTGACATGAATCCAAATTGGTTCTCTATTGTACTCGATACTTGTCTTAACCTACATTCGATAATTTGTTCCAACAATTTCATAGTATGGCTCATTAACTTGATATCCCGACAATTCGCACAATTGTGAATGTCTCTCTTCTTCTTATATATGGGTATAAGCGTACTCGTTCTCCATTCCTCGGGCATCTTTTGGTTTCTCCATATTTCATTAAATAGTTTTGTGAGAGAATTGATTCTTGTTTCTCCTAGGATTTTCCAAACCTCTATAGGAATATTGTCAGGTCCTACCGAATTACCACCTTTCATATGTTTAAGAGCCTCTTTTACTTCATTCTTTTGAATACATCATTAGAAATTATGGTTTATATACTTTTCTGATTTGGCTAACTCTCTTAAGCTAATACTAACATCTTTATTTTCATTAAAAAGCTTATACAAATAGTCTTTCCATATATTTCTTATATCATCATTTGCCAATAGAATTTTCTCATCCTCGTCTTTGATGCATCTAACAGAATTAAGATTCTTAGTTTTCTTATCTCTAGCCCTAGCTATCCTAAAAATATCTCTTTTACTCTCTTTTGAGTTAAATTTTTTATATAAATCCTCCCAAATTCTAGCTTTTGCTTCACTGACGGCCTTTTTCGCTTCCTTCTTTGCTTTCTTATAAGCCTCTAAAGTTTCACTAGTTTTCTTAGTATAATGTAATTTGTAACATGCCTTCTTTGCCTTGATTTTATTTTGCACTATTTCACTCCACTACCAAGCTTCTTTTTGTGCTGGTACACCTCCCTTAGATTCACATAACACATCTTTCACCACTTTCCTAATATGTATAGCCATATTGTTCCACATATCACAAGGTGTACCAAAATAATTCCAAGCATCTCCTTGAAGGACTTTCTGTTTAAATATATCATCTTTCTCGCTTTTGAGGTTCCACCATTTAGTCCGAATAGCTCGATGCACTCTTTTCTTCTTTATTCACTTTTTTACCTATAAATCCATAACTAAAAGTTGATGTTGGGTGGTTAAACTTTCTCCTGGAATTAGCTTGCAATCTTTACAACACGCTCTATCTTTTTTTCTACAAATAAAATAATCAATTTGTGTTTGACTATAAAGAGATCAAATGCCATAGCAAAATTTAAAATCTCCATACCTTTCTCATTTATATCCCCAAAACCAAAGTTTCCATGAATACCTTGATATCCTAATGCCTCTTTACCAACATGTCCATTTAAGTCTCCTCCTAAACACATCAAGTCCCTTTGTGGAATTCTTTGAATCACCTTATCTAACTCTTCTCAAAAAACCATCTTTATACTATCTTCTACTCCTGCTTGGTGTGTGTAAGCACAAACTATATTCAAAACCTCAGCTCCTAACACTAATTTCAACGTCACGATTCGGTTACCATATTGTTGTATTTCTACTACACTACCCTTTAAATCTTTATTTATGATAATACCAACTCCGTTCAAACCTTTTCCTTACCTGAGTGCCATAATTTGAAACATGTATCCTCAATCTCCTTTGCTTTTTCTCAACCCACTTTGTCTCTTTTAAATATATAATATGAATCTTTCTTCAAATCATAGTATCTACCACCTCCATTAGCTTAACGGATAATATTCCAATATTCCAAGAACCAATACGAATCTTATTATAATAGAGTGCATTGGCTTATTTGGTTTAGATTGTGAAACTTCAAATGCAAGAAAGAAGATATATTTAAACATAAAGTTCTTAAGGAGATGCTTAGAATTATGTAGGTACACCTTATGATATGTGGAACAATATGGTTATATATATTAGAGAAATGGCAAAAGATTGTTAGGTGAATCTAAGAGACCAACTAGGAAAGAAGTGAAATACTTTTATTTTTAGATTTTTGATTGAAGTGAAGTGAGTGTTAAGTGAACATTAGGGATTTATGAAGTACTTTTATTTTCACGTTTTTTTATTGATGTGAAGTACCGAATTGAGATGGCAGGAAAGAGTGTTAGGGACTCCCAATCTCGGACTAATGATCCAACATGGCTGTGAGGAACAACAGTTGAGGAAAACAGATGGAAGATCAAATGTTTGTTTTATAAGAAAGTGGTTAGTGGTAGAATTTCACGATTGAAATACCACCTAGCAGGGACTAGAAAAGAAGTTGCTCATTGCATGAGCAGAGTTAAAAATTTGCCAGCAATTATTAAATGGCAATGTCTGCAGATGATTGAGAGCATACACGTGAGGAGACAATAGAAGGATGATTTAGAGATGTTTGAGGAAGAGGATGATGATGCTATTGGATTGACTAATAGTATTCCTTCAGATGGTAGAACAGAGGTTGGTAGGAGTAGTTCTCGACCATCAACCAGGGGAAATAATATTGTTGAAGATTTTGCAAGTGAAAGTGGTACTAGAGGAAAGAATAGAAGAGCTTCTTTTGGCATACATTTATTTTTTTCTCCTAGCACTACACATGGTGCTCAACCTAGAATTCGTGTTGCTATGGCTTCAGAACAACTGCATGAGCAGACAAACCTTGCAATGGGCAGATGGTTTTATTATGCATGCATTCCATTTAATATAGCAAATAGTTTTTATTTTCAAGCAATGGCAGATGCAATGACTAATATTGGTCTCGGATCGAAGATGCCCTCTTATCAAAAGTTGAGAGGAAAGTTATTAGATAAGACTGTACTTAAGTGCAAGAATATTGTTCGACTTTGAGAGAGTCATAGAAGGAGACAAGATGCACTATCATGGTAGACAGATGAATAGATAGGCGATGAAGGACTTTGTTAAACTTTCTTGTCTACTGTCGTAAATGACATATTTTTGAGATCTCTAGACATGTAAGAGGAGAGGCATACTGCAGAGATCCTAAAACAAGAGTTTGATAAGGTGATATGCGAGATTGGACTAGACGTTTAATTCATTATAGATAATGCAACTAACTATAAAGCAATTGGGAAGGAGTTAGCAAATACTTATGGGACTTTCTATTGGACACTATATGCAACCCATTGTTTAGATCTCATCCTTAAGGATATTGGTGAGATGTATGAGATAAAGGCATCAACTGAGTGTTGCCAAGATATCACCAAATTTATCCATAACCATGCCTTTATGTTATATATAATGAGGAGATATACAGATGGTGCAAAGCTTCTTCGTAGAACTTGACTCAGTTTCCAACTAATTTCTTATATTACAGAACATTGTGAGACAAAAACAAGCCTTGAAGAAAATATTCTCCTCAGATGAGTGGCAATAATTTGCAGTTGCCTCAAAATAGAGAAAACAGGAAATTAAATGAGATTTCAGATACAGTCTTCAGGAGTACATTTTGGAATGCATGTGTTAGGCTGTTCACGATTATATGTCCATTAGTGAAGGTTTTTAGATTGACTGATAGCGAGGAGAAATCATCTATGAACTACCTTTATGAAGCCATGGATAGGGCAAAAGAAGCCATTAGAAGTAATTTTAATGGAAGAAAGAGGGATTATGTGCCCGTGTGGAACATTATAGATAATAGATGGAACAAACAATTGCATCAGCCTCTTCATGCAACAACATATTACCTAAACCCAACATTCAGGTACTCAGCAAGCTTTAAAAGGGACGGTGAGGTTAATTGAGGCATCATTGTATAGACAAATTAGTCCTTGATGAGGGTAGAGCATATGCTAAACATCGAGAGATGGAGATCCATGATAATGCTCTTCACTTGATGGGTTTGCCTGTAGAAATCTACAACCGCTCTAATATATGCCTTGGTAAACTGTTTATCTTCGTATTTAAGTTTCTTAAATTTTATATTTATTGTGCATTAAGTCCCTGATGTTTGTCTTTTTCTATAGATATTTGGTGGAATAGGTTTGGAAGTGATTACCCAAACCTTAGAGATTTTACAGTAAGAATTTTGAGCCAAACCTGTACTGCAACAGGTTCTTAAAGGAATGAGTATTTTTGAACACATCCAATAAAAAAAGTGCAACAAGTTGGAACATAAGCGGCTCAATGACTTAGCTTTCATCCGTTGTAACATGCGGCTTCGACAAAGGTAATCTTGTATTAGTTACTACTTAAATATTCAATTCAATATTTTGTTTGACTTCAATTGTTAATGATATTTACTAATTACTTATCTTTTTTTTTTATAGGTAATTAAAAAGTTAAATATAGAAGAAAACCAATTTGATCCAATAAGTTTGGATAATTTTGATATATTACATGAGTGGATTATGAAAGATAATGAAGAAAATGCACTCCTAACCGAAGAAGACATTGCATAGATTAATTTGAAAGTAGCACAATAACATCATCAAGGAGACAAAGATTTTGATTTTGAAGCAGAAGGTGGTGAGGATTTTCAGCAAGGAGAAGATGAAGATTATTTAGTTGATGATCCTGATTACAATATGTAAATGTAAATGTATTTCATTTTTTGCTTCAAAATATGTAATTCTTTTTAAATTGTTGAATGGTGAACAATGAATATGTACTAAACTTTGCATTATATGAATTCTTTGCAATTATCAGTTTTTTTCTTATTTTTCTGATTTTTTTAGATTTTTTAGTATTAAATTATGATACACTACGATACGATCGTATCACGGACCAAAATGATACACAATATGATACACATTGAACAACACTGGTACTAGCACAAAAAGAAGCTTGGTGGTAGAGTGAAGCAGTGTAGGATAAAATCAAGGCAAAGAAGGCATATTACAAATTGCATTATGCCAAGAAGACTATAGTGAAACTTGGGAGGTTTATAAAAAAAAAGGAACGAAACAAAAAAGGCCACTAGTGAAGCAAAAGCTAAAAATTAGGAGGATTTATATAAAAAGCTTAACTCCAAAGAAGGTGAAAGAGATATTTTTATGATAGCTAAGACTGGAGATAAGAAAACTAACGATCTTACTTTTGTTAGATGCATCAAAGAGATGTTCTTTGGAGAACATTGGAAAAGAGAGGTATCTCATTGACATACATAAATCTTATTAGATGGTATAAAAACTTGTGTGAGGACTCATGAAGGAATCACAAACTCCTTTGAAGTTAATATTGGATTATATGAGGGCTAAACTTTAAGTCTATATTTATTTATATGGATCATTGATGAGTAAACAAAACATATTCAAGATGAAATACCTTGGTGTATGTTATTTGCAGATGATATTGTATTAGTGGATGAGTATAAGGAAAAAGTTAATAGAAAATTGGAACTATAGAGAGAAATGTTAGAAAGTAAAGGCTTGCAACTTAGTACAACAAAGACATAATATATGGAATGTAAGTTTGATCATTTGGATACTTTAGAGGACATAGAAATTAAGATCGACACACACTGCATCCCTCATAAGGAAAGTTTTAAATACACATGGTAAAATTTTCAAAGTGATGAAAAACTTGATGGAGATGTTGTGCATAGAATTAATGTTGGTTGGTTAAAATGGAGAGAGGAATCATGTATTCTATTTAATAAGAAGATATCATTAAAGTTGAAAGGTAAATATTATAGAGCAACTATGTTTACAGTTTTGGGCATTAAATTATCAACAAGTACAAAAGATATACAGCAAAAATGAAGATGTTAAGATGGATGAGTGGTCACACAAGGAAAGACCGTATAGATAATGAGGCTATTAGAAACAAATTGGAAGTAGCACTAATAGAGGATAAAATGAGGGAAAATGATTTAAGATGGTTTGGACATGTAGAAAGACGATGCAAGGACACTCCCATAACAAGATATGAAAAACTAGATTGTGAAAATGTTAAAAGTGGAAGTGAACGAGTATAAAAGTGTTGGAAAAAAATAATAAAAAATGATCTACTTCTAGAGAAGCTTTGCCTGCCACGCTTCATCCAGCCCCACCACAAGCCTGCCACAAAAGGTGCTCCCTTAAAACTCACTCATCTCTCTCTTCTCCATCATCACAATGTTGTTTCAACTTTCAACCACAAGATTTTGATGGATTTTTTTGGTTACATTAATCATTAGAGAATATACACACACACACATACACACACACACACACACACACACATATATATATATATATATGTATATATATATGTATATGTATATATATATATATATGTATATGTATATATATATATGTATATGTATATATATGTATATATGTATATGTATATATATATATATATGTATATATGTATATGTATATATATATATGTATATGTATATGTATATATGTATATGTATATGTATATGTATATGTATATATATGTATCCATGTGTGTACAAGTAGCACGTTAGTTAACACTAATGAGCAACTTATACTCAAGATTATGGTTCTATGCACATAGACCGACCTCAGATCATGCATGCCAGTGATGCCACCAACCTACTCATGCTGAACAATTTTAACAACCATTAGAGAACAGTACAATTTCAACAATTTTAGCGACTCCGTCTAGTATGGGAAAAGGCTTAGTTGTTGTTGTTGTAGAGAACAGTACAACCATTACAAGAATTGACACTGACCTCCATTTTTTTTAAAACATCTTCCAAACTGCCAACCTGCAGGACAGCCATATGTGCGTCATTAACCAGGATCTACCTATTAGAACTAGAATTAATGATTAAGATGAAAAAAGATCAGCATACCATGATATGCTGAGATAAATTTGCACCTCTGGATGCCTTGGAGACCTTTAAAAGTTCACTCTCTATGTCTTCCTACAGGTATTATGAAGCATGTTCAAGTTCTTGACAGCACAATATGAATTCTTATCACCTTCCACATCAACACAGCAGTGAGATTAAGCAAACCTTTTGGAAGTATATGGGGCAATATCGCCTATTTTTCCTCTTCATAACTAGAAGGCCGGACTGCATGAGCAAAAGAAACAACTGTGAACAAATTCAAATAGCATGGATGAATTTAATAAATGAGGTAATGTTTTCCTAAAACAAGGGGCAATTATATAGGGATTCTCCCTCTCTCTCTCCCCATTCCTTTTGAAAGAATGGTTGGTAGTTGGTACAAACAATTTGGCCAATTCAGTAGCCTTCACTTTCTTCTGGAGATAAGTTCTCATCATTATGCATCACAGAAATGTTTCTCAGGCCCCAATCTTCCATTTGAAGAATTCAATGATGAAAATAGCCACTGTCTCTGTATGACTTCCAAGATGATAGTTAAATGGAACTGAAAATAGATCCCACATTTCAAAAAGAAAACTCAAATAAGGATACACACAATCATGCACTAACTTACAAAAGAATCCGGTATCACAAACATTCAGGCTCCAAAGGACCCGCTAATTCATTTTTTCCACAAATATCACAAAAGAATATCAAGTAAGGAGTCATAGGGTGCTATCGTGTCATGTCTGACCATCAAAATAGATCATAGTCAAGCAGTAAAGGACAAAGGGTCACATTACAACCTAAAAGAAGACGAAGAAATTTTTTGACAAAAACCATTGGCTTGACACCATTAATCATGACAAATACTTGCATAAATGGACAGTGTTGAAACCACACCTGAAATACAGGGACACCATCAAAGGATTTCACGGCCCCAGAAGCTTTCAGCTGAAAAGCAGTAAACTAGTTATTAGATAGAACCTCTTGACAAGCAAAGAAGTACACTAACACCTGCACGATATGTCATTCCTTAATGGGAAGAAAGAACACTTCTCTTGAAATAAGAGAGCTGACTTTGCAAGATTATAAAGATGATTAACATTAGTGGGAGACATAAAAGTTCGCCAGAACATTATCTAATTTATTTAGACAGAAGAAAGCAAAAGGTAGAGCTTGTGAACCAATCTCATCTAAACACCCATGCTGAAACTAACCTCCAAAGCGTTTCTTATTTGTGTAGGATCAGGCAGAAATCTGAATGCAATCCCTTCAACCTTTAGCAAATAGACCTACAAAAACAATCCATAGAGGACATTTAAGATAAAATAAATAAAAAATATGAAAAAAACAAATGGAATGTCAAAAGCAAGTTGGCTAACAGTAGATAAATGGAGCATCGCACTAAAAGAAGATGACACCTACCTTTGAAGAACAAATTGACAAGATATTCTAAAGGAATCATAGGAAAGTGCAATACTAGAAGCACTAATTTTATTACATATATCTAAAGCATCGCTAATTTCACTGAAGACTAATGCAAACTAGTTACATGGCAGCTTTGACTTCCAATCATAATTCGACAAAATGAAGTACCAAAGTTGCAGACTTAAATGGCCTACCTGATCAAGTGTGATAGGCACCACCCTCGCACCCTTCCCCAAAACCGGTTGACGCAATTGGACCTACAAATACCAACAAATTCTCTCACCAAACCATGCCAATAGCGATCACAGAGACAAATCCCAACTTGAAACCGCGAACACTTCGTACAAGAAAAGGAATCAAAAGAACAAATAGGTTACCTGTGCAAGGAGTGATTCGGCATCTTCCTGCCTAAAGCAAAGCAACCCGAGCGAACTCTGACCATTAGGGTCCGAAATGAGGACGAATTCGTTGTTGGCGTTGCTCACCGTATAGACCGCCGTCCCCTTGAGCGTCTTGGCGACGTCCTCGGTGCTCAGAGCAACGTCGAAGACGTGCTTCGGCTCGAATTGCTCGTGAGACAGCGCCGCGAACGGCCGCAAGGGTTTCCGAGGTACAGACAGACTCGTCATTAAAGACTCCATTCGCCTCTTCCCTTCTTCGATTCTGCAACACGCCTCCGCCCCGCATTGCACCCATTGCTCCCGAAACTGCACCATTTTTCCAAACAAATTAAGAATCTGGGGAGAACCAACTATTGCGAGTTCGAGTGCAATTTCACCCGAAATCCCAATTTCAACAACCAGAGAGAGAGAGTACCTTGGAGAGCGAAAGTTGGATGAAGCAAGAGAGAGTACCTTGGAGAGCGAAAGTTGGATGAAGCAAGAGAGAGAAGAGAAGAGCTGAGGCAATGATGGTGGTGGTGCTATCGAGAGTTTGGGGGTTTTGGAAGAATCCATGGCGCAGAGAGGGAACGCAGCTTTCTGCATCTCTCTGTGTTGAATATCAGGATGCGCGGATAGTTGGAGCCTTTTCTTTCTATTGGGTTCTTTTCTGGAGTTGGTGGGAGTTTCTCTTTTCAGGGTTTTCTGAGAAATTGGAAGAAGAAAGCGAGGGAGGGAATATCAATTCAAAACGGATACATAACCGGCGTCTTTTTATTTATAGCTTCATAATTCGAACAATAATACCCGATATTTTAGACGTGGTAAAACAACTTTCGTGTCTGGGACACAACCCAAAAGAACCTTCAAGTTAAAGGTTCAAGAGCTTTTGACATTGCAGGGATGGCAATGGCAGATATCCCTCTACTCAACCCCTTACCTCAATCTAGACATGACACGCTTCAGTCTACAACCTGTAACTGTAACCGAACAAGTTTGGAGTTAATTTTGGTTCTAAGATGGTTTCGGTTTGAGTTTTAAACTGTTCGGGATCTAAAAAAAAAGTAAAGAAAAAGATATCAAAACTAGTGGTTTGGAACTGCTTGTTCTAGTTTCGAGTTTCATGAAACTAAAATCGAACCACTCTTAGACAGACTCCTATACCATATATTCATGAGAAAAATTATGGACAAATTATTCATTAGAAACGAGTCTTAGGGATGATCTTTCTAGGACTTCCACAACTCTAATTTAACTAATTTCAACATATATTATGCAAGTTAGCACCATAGATCACTTAATATACTTTGGAATCCTTCGGGTTATAGCTTCACCCCCATCAAATTGGTTTTCATGACTAACTAGATCACCTCAAACTGGGTAATACCCACCCAGTCGGGCTGAAACGGGTCGAGCTAATAAATATTGCCATCCTTAGGCCTGCCCAACCCAAGTTTAACTATCAAAAAGTAAACAAACAAATAAATACGAGTTATCTTATTTACTTCAATTTATCCATCAATAATTTGTGTATTAAATTCAATTATTCATACACCATCTCTAATATTAACAAACAAAAGGTTTTTCTATTGAATTTTACCCATGGCATGATGTTTTAGTTGGATGTGCATCGACGTTTGAAGGGTAGATTTGATATGGATAGGTTCGACCTAACACCATGTATTTATCAACTTCGTGTTTCAACTGACGCTTGAAGATGTAGCTTTACACCTACATACTATTCGGTTCGCTAGTGAGATGGGCCTAAAACAAGATAAGCTGCTTCCTTTTTGGGTCCTCACGGCTGGGGATGGCAACCGGGTGGGGTGGGGCCGGTTTTCACTAAACCCGGACCCGCCCTGCACCACAACCTACAGTCTACGCCCCGCCCTGTGGGTCTTGGGGAATCAGAACCCTGGGTTTCACTAAACCCGTACCCGCCCTGCACCACAACCTACTGTCTACACCCCGCCCTGTGGGTCTTGGGGAATCAGACCCGCACTGAATTGGATCAACTACTCTCGGCGCGTCAGAGCGGGTACCCACAGTATGGGACATGATTGCCATCCCTACTGTCGGTTCGTCTCATATATTTTGCCTAGTTGAATCGATCTACGAACATGTCTATTTTACCTTTGCTCGACGGACACATGATCTATGTTCTTAGTGCAAATGATATTCATATATAAATTAAAAGAAATAGCTCGTTTTACATGTTTCAGATAGACACCAAGTTTAATATTGGATGTTACCTTTTTTACCAAGGACACTTTTATTGTTAAAATCTCTAGATTACCTATGTTTTCTCTCTCCATTACTTGCATTCAAGCTGCTCCATGTATGTCTCCTATATAAAGGAGACGTGTGTCTCCCTTGCATAAAGAAACACATCCAGTCGAAGGCGCTTTATTTTTTATTTTTTTCAAAAAAAAAGGATGGAGAGGAAGAGACGGAGGCCGTGAAGGGCTCCATTAATATGAGAGAGTGGGGAGAGATGGGAGGATAGAGATGAACGACCCTTAGTAGATTCCAATGACAAGAGGAGAGAGAAAGAAAGGGGTGATGGACTTTAGTATCCGATTCACAAAAAGAGAGAGAAGGTCAATGGTAAGTGGGCTCCGATTAATGAGAGAGGAGACGGAAAAAGTAAAGAGTAGTGGAGTTGGATAAACAAGGGTATTATGGGAAAGAGGATGTATCCTTAGTAATTTGAGGTGTGCATTTAGAAATTATGTTAATATTTGCAATAAATATTGTGTTGATAAACTATTCTTTTAACTTATAAGCAACAATAATGCATAGAAATTTAAGTTTTTCCAAAGTTAAGCAACCTCATCTTTGGCTTGTTTAGTACTTCGGGTGTCTGAGCTAAACTCAATCTTAAAATAAGGTGCAACTAGGAATGAGCAAGAATTTAATGAGACGGACCACTGTAATTAAAAGTAAAAATATAACTTACATTAGTAAGAGTTTCATTTTCTCATGGGCTATATGAAACCAACTTTTATAAGCTGAATAAAGAAGCTTGCAGTCGACTTGTCTCAGCATCTTGGATGTGGATCCTACCAAACCAATAAGAGGGGCTACTACCACATAATGCTTCTTATGGGTTGATTGGCTTTTAGTTTCGGATCTCACAAGAGCCCTAAGTATTCAAAGGCGCTGCATTTATCTTACATTTTGTAACCTTGTTCAAGGAGTTTAGCATATATGCCATTGATTAAATTATTAAAATGGTTCTTTATATTATTTATTTGTCTGCTCTTTGAGTATCATATAATTCTGCTTCCTATTCTACGCCCATATTTAACATGCAAATAATCCAAATGACAGATATCTCAGCAGAACGTCAAACTATATCCACGGCCAATTGGAGCTCTACCAACAAATGCAGCAATGGGAGACGCACACAGAGGACTCCTTGCTCGTTTGTTTGCTCGAAATACTCTTTCATCTTTGTCTCACAAGGTCATCACACGAGATCAGTAGCAGGAATGTCTATGGTCAGACTCTATCCTGAACTTGACTGGAACGTGAATTCGATTAACCAAATTAATCAGGAGCACACTAACAGTTGCAGATGGGTTTTGTTGCTAGGATTTTGAAATTCAAAGACTGAATCCAACGTGGGTATTGAACACGAGATCGAGCCAAAGCCTGGCCACGAGGATAGTAGCTCCTTGTACCTGCCTAACCAGGCCAGCTTGCCAATAAGAAAAGCTCCTGATCTTTAATACGACCTGGTTCACAAATTAAGGCTCAACTTACACTCTCTACATTTTATGACCCACGATACTTTAACTCAAACACTCATCAAAGGTGCACCAACCATAAATCCCTTTTATTTGCATAAACAACGCACGTAACAAGATGCTAATGGATACGAACGTCTATAGATCACGTTAAACGCTATATGATTCATATAGTTAGAATAAATATGCAAGGAACTAGCTAGTAGACTCATATAGTTGATTGCATGCACACCAAAATATGCATCCACGCATGCATGTGTATGTGTGTGTCTAATGAACTGTCTTCACGGTGATGGTCATCATCATCATAAACTCATGAATATCAATCTGCCCATCGCCATTCATGTCTACACTCTTCACCATCTTCTTGCAATCGCTCAAGCTGCACCTCTCTCCAAGGCTACTAAGGACTTTGTAAATTTCATCCGCACTGATTTCCCCATTGCCATTCAAATCAAACACATGAAATGCACTCTCTATATCACTCTCCTTCACCCCTCCTCTCTCTATCACAGCCATGAATTCCTTGAAATCAAGGAATCCATCTCCATCTGAATCTGCAACTGCCATCATCTCAACCACTTCCGCCCTGGAATTGTTTTTCCCAAGAGACTTCAGAACATGCTCAAGCTCTTGAGCAGAGATTTTCCCATTTTGTTGGTGTAAAATTTTCCAAACACTTGCTCCATTTCTTCAGTGTTTGGCAGAAACAGTCGATTGGAACTCTCTTTCCTGGGAAATTGCTTGGAATTCTTGGAGGGAGAAAAGAACAAGCTCGATTTCGCCATTCTCTAGTAGGAATTGGGCTATATTCGACGTTTTATGGCCCCATAATCTTACCTTCAGTCGACTATGTTATAAAGATAACTACACTAGGCTAATTAATAGATGATTTGTGTGGGTGCTTTATTCCATGAAGAGGTATAAAGCTATATATTTATGTTAGATTTAATGTTAATTAAGTTAGGTTTATTAAACTCACGTGCAACAATAACATTTAATTCATCTTCATTTCCCAAATATTCAATTATACATCATTGATAAATGTGAAAGTCAAAAGTCATATGAGAGACTTTTGCATGTGGTGACCAAGAGGAGACAAAGTTCCTTGTCATATCGAAGAATGAGACAAACTCATGTATCCATTTATATAGTTGATAACTCATGAACCTTAGTTCAAAGAGTTTGGGGAGGACATGCTGGATAATACGCGCATTGGGCCAAGCCAGGTTGGGATTGGATTTCCGTCTTCAATCTATCTTTTTGCATGAAAATCTTTTGATCTAATGGTCAAGAGTACTTACATGAGAACGGATACGAAACAGAGAGGTACATCAATTAGATTGGATCAACGATCCATAATACAACATGCAGTCTATAAATAAGCGATTAGGGCTCTCTAAACATATTTTTTACTCGTGAGCGCTCTCTCTCCTCCCACCTCAGATCTCTGCTCCCCTCTGTCCATGATATCCCTTGTGGTGTGACTGCTTCCAGTTGTCCTTCCCTCTAGTTATAGGTGATTGAAGTATATTCGAGGTTGACTTGAAGTTAGGTACATGTCTTTCGAGTTGTGTGTGCATTTTATCTTGAGAGGAAGGCATACGTACTCATTCATACTTATAGTGGGACACTAATTTCTCCAAGGCAAGTCCATAAGGGTAACTTACACAGATAAGTTCTTTTTTTGCTATTGCTTCTACTTTTGTTTTTTGTACGGTTTATTTATGGGTAACTTTGGATTTGTGGTTATTGGTGTTGATTGAGACATGTTTATATTTTTTGCATATTAGTTTATTATGCATGTGTTTCTACCATGCTCTTAGAAAAATTAGTATTTTTCGTACTAAACATGTCTACGATTATTGCCCTCTAACCTAAGGTCGACTTAACCTTGATGTTAGAAAAGTTTGTCGATAACCATTTTAAACAATGACAGTAACATATGAAAATTTGGTTAACCATGTTAGGATTGCATTTGTATATCGAGCTAGATTGTCTCCAACCTAATAGCTCTGACCCTAAAAGCTCGAATAAAATCATCAAGTGGAATGAGAAGGATACCCTATGCCACTGTTATATTTTATTGGTACTATCTATATTTTATTCGATGTATATACTTCTTCCTCTTCCACGACAACAAAAGATCTCTGGATTGCCTTGGATAAAAAATACAATACTGAAGACCTAGGTCTTAAAAAGTATTCTTTGATAAAGTTTCTTAAGTATCAAATGATAAAGGAGAAATATGTAACTAAAGAGGCTCATGAGTTTCCATTTTTATATCATAGTCTATACGAAACCGAGATGAAGCTTCCTGAAAAGTTTATTGTTATATCTATTATTGAGAATTTTCTTAAGTCTTGAGAGAGTTTTGGTCTAGATCTCAAGCATTATAAGAGTAACATAACCCTTGATAACCTAATGATAGACATAATAATAGAGGAAGAGTATAGAAGTCAGAAACCTATTATGCTTATAGACAACCCCCTAGGATTGACCTGACGGTCGAAAGAAAACAACCTAATGATCATAAGAGAAAATAGGCAAACCATAAACTAAAGGGCAATATCCAAAAGAAATCCAAAAACAAATCATGTTGAATTTGTGGTTAGGTTAGACATTAGATGAGGGATTATCCCTCAAAGAAAGTCAAGAAATCTGTGACCGAAGGAGTTATAGTCAACATGATGTTGACAACTATGTCTGCTAGTGACATGTATCTAGCCCCTAAATCCCATATCCTTTCTATTTATGAGTTATAATATTGGATTGTAGATACTGAGATAATTTTTGTTTGTATCTTACTAGGTTGTCTGTGGAAGAACAATGACCTTAGGGATCATTCGACTACTAAAGTCAAGGATGAAGGGTTTGTGGACTTCAAGTTTCCTTCAAAAAATATTCTAACTCTTGAGGGAGTTAGACACATTCAAATAATTTTTGGAATATTTATTTGAAAAGGGCTATTTGTGTGATGTGGAGGACCTATTTAAAATTTATGTAGAACTAATTGTTAATTCATGTATGAATTTTAATGATAATAAAGCCTCTACTTCTGCTTTATCTTCTTTTTCTATGTATAATATTGAATCATCTAATGTATGACATGCTAGGTTAGTTAAGTAAACTTTAATTTCATAAAAAGAATGATGAACTTAAATCTTATCCCTAAGATTGTTATACATAAAAAAACACAAATATGATATATGTCTACAAGCAAAACAACATAAGAAACCTTTCTATATGGTTGAAAGCAAATCTAAGATTTTGGATTTGGTGTATACTGATATTTGTGAATTCAATAGAATGACTATAAGGGATAACAAAATATATTTAATCATGTTTATTGATATTGTAGTAGATACTATTATATCTACTTATTTAAAAGTAAAGATGAAGCTTTATAAAAGTTTCAAATATTTAGGAATGAAGCATAAATTCAAAGAGGCAAGATACTTAAATGATTAAGGTTTGATAGGGAATGAGAGTATACCTCAAACCTTTTTTTCAAGAATATTATGAAAACAATGTTATTGTTCATGAGGTTATTACTCCGTACTCTCCTTAGGAGATAACTGAACGGGAAAATAGAACTCTATGTGATATGATTATTATTTTACTTCAAAGTTCTCGGTTACCCACCTACATATGGGAGAAGTTTTGAATACAACTTGTTATATTTTGAATAGAGTTTTTCATAAGCATAATAAAAGTAGTCTATTTGAGATTTGAAAGGATTAAAAGACTAGTCTCAAATATGAGACCTAAAACAATGGATGATATATTTTTGCATTATATAGATACAAGTTATGCATACAGGTTCTTGGTCATTAGATATGATGTTTGTAGTATATATATCAATATAATAGTTGAGCTCCATGATGCTACATTATGTGAGAATGTGTTTCTCATGAAGACTTCAGTTCTCCAAAGTGTATCTTATATAGATTTTGACTCTATTACTAGCTTCATTTTAGATCATATAAAAAGGATGACAAACATAGGGAGTGAACCTAATGTATTGTTTTCAGACCAGATGACTCTGAGGAAATAACTAAACCAAGGAGAAGTAAACGATCTAAGATATAAAAGGATTTTGAAAGTTAATGTCAAGGATGATCCTATCACCTTTAAGTAGGCTATGACTACACTCAAGGTTAAGTTTTATAAATAAACCGTTAATGATGAAATCCAATAAATTCTCTCTAATAGTATTTTGGAATTAGTGGATTTGTCTATTGGTTGTTTTATTGTGAATTGCAAGTGGATCTTTAAGAAGGAACTAATTAATAAGTACAAGGACAAATTAGTTGGTAAGGGATACATATAAAAGGAAGAATAAATTACTTTGATATTTATTCCCTAGTTTTTCAGATAACCACCATCTGAGTGCTTATAATACCAGCCTTTGTATATGGCCTCACAATCCATTAGATGGATATGAAGACTGCTTTACTACATGGTGACCTCCATGAGAAAATTTATATGAACCAGTCAGAGGGATTTGTAGCTTGTGGGAATGAGTGTAAGGTATATAAGCTTTTTAAATCATTATATGATTTGAAATAAGCCCTTAAATAATAACATAAAAAATTTGATTATGTGATATCATCTTTTAGGTTTGTTTCTAATGATTATGATAAGTGTGTCAACTAAAAGTCAGTTAATAATGTTTTCATCATTCTTTGCGTATACGTAGATGATATATTATTATTTTGTTTTGATATGAGAATAGTAAATGAGAACAAGTCATTTTTATATAATAAGTTTAAAACGAAGACATGATGTGGCTGATGTGATTTTAGGGTTGAAAAGTTGAAAATCTCAAGGTCTATTGATAATATAATAATCTCTTAGTCTCATTATATTGAAAAAGTTTTAGAGAGATTTGAATATACAAATTGTAGACCTTTTAAGACCCTATATAATTCATCTAAGACTTTGTATAATAGTAAAAGTAGTATTCCTATGTCTCAACTATGATATTTTTAGATTATCGATAGGTTGATGTATCTAACCAACTGTACATAACCATATATTAAATTTATTGAGTGTATGTTGAGTAGATATACCAGTTTCAAGATAGAATATATTATGAAGCTCTAAACAAAGTACTTTGCCATGTAAAGGAAATGATTTCACTTTGATTGTATTACATTAAACATCCTTTTGTTCTTAAAGGATTTAGTGATGATAGTTGGGTAACAAAGAACTTTGGAGTAATTAGGTCATTATATATGTGTTTCTTGTCGGTGGTAGCGTTGTCACGTAGAAATCAAGAAACTTATGTGCTTTGTTCATTCTACCTTTGAGATAGAACTATGTGCTTTGGATGACACTGTATTGAAAGTTGAATGGCATAAGAAACTTATGTTCAGTTTACCTATGGTAAAGAAGCTACTTCCTGCAATTTCAGTGTACTATAATAGCATCACTATAATTGTTAAGATCAATAGTTTAAAATACAACAAAAAGTAATAGAGACACATCCAAGTTATACTAAAGTCTATAAGGACTCTTGTGTCTAATTGGGTCATGATTGTAGATTTTATTGGATACAAAGATAATACAGTTGATCCTTTGATTAAGGGTCTATCAATAACCTTACTTAAGAAATCCAAGTTGGGGATGTGACTGAAACCCATGATTTATTCACAAGTAGTGACAACCCAACATAATTGAGTGGAGATTCCACGAAGTAGGTTTAATGTAGTAGTAACAAGTTATTGGGTGAATAAGATGACACTTTGTATTATGTGATACTTTTAGTATGTGTATATCTGTCTACTTTAAACCTAAATGTGTTATAACTGTAAGTTTATCAAGAGATTATTCTCTTAATGAGATCGAGTCCTAGGATAGGTTGGTAGCAATGCATCCTTAGAGATACCCAACTAAGTGATTAACATTGTGTGACCAAAATAGGGGAATTGGGTTGTTTCCTGAAGTCAATCATGATATAAGAATTGCATGCATGGTCATTAATGCATCATCCTTAAAGATCACGTAATAGCTTTTTATTATATTATTAAAAATAGATACCTTTACACCCAAGGTTTAGGTTCAAGACGTATGTTCGCCTAGTTCCTTTAAGGATAATATTGGATAACTCATGTAACGGTTCAAACCAGAAGATATCATTACTGAAAGCATAATATAAGGGTTGGTTTAGGAGGACACTTTTACACTTAAAGGACTTTGTGGGGATTGATGGATTTAATGTTAATTAAGTTGGGTTTATTAAACTCATGCACATTAATAACATTTAATTTATATTCATATCCCAAATATTCAATTGATGCATCATTGATATATGTGAAATTCCTAAAGTGTAAAAAGTCATAAGTTTGGAACTTGTGTATGTGATGACGAAGAGGAGACATAGTTTAGTATCATATTAAAGAATGAGATAAACCCACATGTATTTTTATATAGTTGGTAGCTCATAAACCTTAGTTCAAAGAGTTTGGAGAGAACATGGACCAACCATAAATCACATTTCATTTGCATAAACAATGCACGTAACAAGATGCTAATGGATATGAACATCTATAGATCACGTTAAACACTTTATGATTCATATAGTTAGAATAAATATGCAAGGAACTAGCTAGTAGACTCATATAGTTGATTGCATGCACACCAAAATATGCATCCACACATACATGTGTATGTGTGTGTCTAATGAACTGTCTTCACGGTGATGGTCATCATCATCATAAACTCATGAATATCAATCTTCCCATCGCCATTCATGTCTACACTCTTCACCATCTTCTTGCAATCGCTCAAGCTGCACCTCTCTCCATGGCTCCTAAGGACTTTGTAAATTTCATCCGCACTGATTTCCCCATTGCCATTCAAATCAAACACATGAAATTCACTCTCTATATCACTCCCCTTCACCCCTCCTCTCTCTATCACAGCCATGAATTCCTTGAAATCAAGGAATCCATCTCCATCTGAATCTGCAACTGCCATCATCTCAACCACTTCCGCCCTGGAATTGTTTTTCCCAAGAGACTTCAAAACATGCTCAAGCTCTTGAGCAGAGATTTTCCCATCTTTGTTGGTATCAAATTTTCCAAACACTTGCTCCATTTCTTCAGTATTTGCAGAAACATTCGATTGGAACTCTCTTTCCTGTGAAATTGTTTGAATTCTTGGAGGGAGAAAAGAACAAGCTCGATTTTGCCATTCTCTAGTAGGAATTGGGCTATATTCGACGATTTACGGCCCCATAATCTTACCTTTAGTCGACTATGTTATAAAGATAACTACACTGCAATCTTATAAGAGTGTAAGGCTAATTAATAGATGATTTGTGTGGGTGCTTTATTCCATGAAGAGGTATAAAGCTATATATTTATGTTAGATTTAATGTTAATTAAGTTAGGTTTATTAAACTCACGTGCAACAATAACATTTAATTCATCTTCATTTCCCAAATATTCAATTATACATCATTGATAAATGTGAAAGTCAAAAGTCATATGAGAGACTTTTGCATGTGGTAACCAAGAGGAGACAAAGTTCCTTGTCATATCGAAGAATGAGACAAACTCACGTATCCATTTATATAGTTGATAACTCATGAACCTTAGTTCAAAGGGTTTGGGGAGGACATGCTGGATAATACGCGCATTGGGCCAAGCCAGGTTGGGATTGGATTTCCGTCTTCAATCTATCTTTTTTGCATGAAAATCTTTTGATCTAACAGTCAAGAGTGCTTACACGAGAACGGATACCAGACAGAGAGGTACATCATTTAGATTGGATCAATGATCCATAATACAACATGCAGTCTATAAATAAGCTATTAGGGCTCTCTAGTTATAGGTGATTGAAGTGTAGTCGAGGTTGACTTGAAGTTAGGTACATGTCTTTCGAGTTGTGTGTGCATTTTATCTTGGGAGGAAGGTGTACGTATGCATTCGTACTCATAGCAGGACACTAATTTCTCTAAGGCAAGTCCATAAGAATGACTTACAAGATAAGTTCTTCTTCTGCTATTGCTTCTACTTTTGTTTTTTGTACGGTTTATTTATGGGTAACTTTAGATTTGTGGTTGTTGGTGTTGATTGAGATGTTTACATTTTTTGCATATTGATTTATTATGCATGTGTTTCTACCATTTTTGCCTAACAATCTTAGAGAAATTAGTGTTTTTCGTAGTAAACATGTCTATGATTACTATCCTTTGACCTACGGTCGACTTGACCTTGATGGTAGAAAAGTTTATCGATACCCATTTTAAACGAAGACAGTAACATATGAAAATTTGGTTAACCATGTTAGGGTTGTATTTGTATATTCTGACCCTAGAAGCTCGAATAAAATTATCGAGTGGAATGAGAAGGATACCCTATGTCACTGTAGTATTTTATTGTGCCATCAATATTTTATTCGACGTATATATTTCTTCCTCTTCCACGACAACAAAAGATCTCTGGATTGCCTTAGATAAAAAATACAATACAGAAGACTTAGTTCTTAAAAAGTATTATTTGACAAAGTTTTTTAAGTATCAAGTGATAAAGGAGAAATATGTCACTGAAGAGGCTCATGAGTTTCCATTTTTATGCCATGGTCTATACGAAACCGAGATGAAGCTTCCTGACAAGTTTATTGTTATGTCTATTATTGAGAATTTTCTTAAGTCTTGAGAGAGTTTTGGTCTAGATCTCAAGTATTATAAGGGTAAGATGACCCTTGATGACATAATGATAGACATAAGAATAGAGGAAGAGTATAGAAGTCAGAAACCGGTTATGCTTGTGGACAACACCCCTAGGGTTGACTAGACGATCGAAAGAAAATAACCTAATGATCAAAAGAGAAAATAGGCAAACCATAAACTAAAGGGCAATATCCAAAAGAAATCCAAAAACAAATCATATTGGGTTTGTGGTTAGGTTGTACATTAGATGAGAGATTATCCCTCAAAGAAAGTCAAGAAATCTGAGACCATTGAAAGAGTTATAGTCGACATGATGGTGACTTCTGTACCTGTTAGTGACATGTGTCTATCCCCTAAATCACATCTCCTTTCTATTTATGAGTCATAATATTGGATTGTAGATAGTGAGACAATTTTTGTTTGTATCTTACTAGGCTATCTGTGGGAGAACAATGACCTTAGGGATCATTTAACTGCTAAAGTCAAGGACGAAGGGCTTGTGGACTTCAAGTTAGACACATTCAAATAATTTTTGGAATATTTATTTGAAAAGGGCTATTTGTGTGATGTGGAGGACCTATTTAAAATTTATGTAGAACTAATTGTTGATTCGTGCATGAATTTTAATGATAATAAAGCCTCTACTTCTACTTTATCTTCTTTTTTTATATATAATATTGAATTATCTAATGTATGACATGCTAGGTTGGTCAAGTAAACTTTAATTTCATAAAAAGAATGATGAACTTAAATCTTATCCCTAAGATTGTTATACATAAAAAAACACAAATATGATATATGTCTACAAGCAAAACAACATAAGAAACCTTTCTATATGGTTGAAAGCAAATCTAAGATTTTGGATTTGGTGTATACTGATATTTGTGAATTCAATAGAATGACTATAAGGGATAACAAAAGATATTTAATCATGTTTATTGATATTGTAGTAGATACTATTATATCTACTTATTTAAAAGTAAAGATGAAGCTTTATAAAAGTTTCAAATATTTAGGAATGAAACATAAATTCAAAGAGTCAAGATACTTAAATGATTAAGGTTTGATAGGGAATGAGAGTATACCTCAAACCTTTTTTTCAAGAATATTGTGAAAACAATGTTATTGTTCATGAGGTTATTACTCCGTACTCTCCTTAGGAGATAACTGAACGGGAAAATAGAACTCTATGTGATATGATTATTATTTTACTTCAAAGTTCTCGGTTACCCACCTACATATGGGGGAAGTTTTGAATACAATTTGTTATATTTTGAATAGAGTTTTTTATAAGCATAATAAAAGTAGTCTATTTGAGATTTGAAAGGATTAAAAGACTAGTCTCAAATATGAGACCTAAAACAATGGATGATTTATTTTTGCATTATATAGATACAAGTTATGCATACAGGTTCTTGGCCATTAGATATGATGTTTGTAGTATATATATCAATATAATAGTTGAGCTGCATGATGCTACATTATGTGAGAATGTGTTTCTCATGAAGACTTCAGTTCTCCAAAGTGTATCTTATATAGATTTTGACTCTATTACTAGCTTCATTTTAGATCGTATAAAAAGGACGACAAATATAGGGAGTGAACCTAATGTATTGTTTTCAGATCAGATGACTCTGAGGAAATAACTGAATCAAGGAGAAGTAAACGATCTAAGATATAAAAGGATTTTGAAAGTCAATGTCAAGGATGATCCTATCACCTTTAAGTAGGCTATGACTACACTCAAGGTTAAGTTTTATAAAGAAACCGTTAATGATGAAATCCAATAAATTCTCTCTAATAGTATTTTGGAATTAGTGGATTTGTCTATTGGTTGTTTTATTGTGAATTGCAAGTGGATCTTTAAGAAGGAACTAATTAACAAGTACAAGGACAAATTAGTTGGTAAGGGATATATATAAAAGGAAGAATAAATTACTTTGATATTTATTCCCTAGTTTTTCAGATAACCACCATCTGAGTGCTTATAATACCAGCCTTTGTATATGGCCTCACAATCCATTAGATGGATATGAAGATTGCTTTACTACATGGTGACCTCCATGAGAAAATTTATATGAACCAGTCAGAGGGATTTGTAGCTTGTGGGAATGAGTGTAAGGTATATAAGCTTTTTAAATCATTATATGATTTGAAATAAGCCCTTAAATAATAACATAAAAAATTTGATTATGTGATATCATCTTTTAGGTTTGTTTCTAATGATTATGATAAGTGCGTCAACTAAAAGTCAGTTAATAATGTTTTCATCATTCTTTGCGTATACGTAGATGATATATTATTGTTTTGTTTTGATATGAGAATAGTAAATGAGAACAAGTCATTTTTATATAGTAAGTTTAAAACGAAGACATGATGTGGTTGATGTGATTTTAGGGTTGAAAAGTTAAAAATCTCAAGGTCTATTGATAATATAATAATCTCTTAGTCTCATTATATTGAAAAAGTTTTAGAGAGATTTGAATATACAAATTGTAGACCTTTTAAGACCCTATATAATTCATCTAAGACTTTGTATAATAGTAAAAGTAGTATTCCTATGTCTCAACTATGATATTCTTAGATTATCGATAGGTTGATGTATCTAACCAACTGTACATAACCATATATTAAATTTATTGTGTGTAAGTTGAGTAGATATACCAGTTTCAAGATAGAATATATTATGAAGCTCTAAACAAAGTACTTTGCCATGTAAAGGAAATGATTTCACTTTGATTGTATTACATTAAACATTCTTTTGTTCTTAAAGGATTTAGTGATGATTGTTGGGTAACAAAGAACTTTGGAGTAATTAGGTCATTATATATGTGTTTCTTGTCGGTGGTAGCGTTGTCACGTAGAAATCAAGAAACTTATGTGCTTTGTTCATTCTACCTTTGAGATAGAACTATGTGCTTTGGATGACACTGTATTGAAAGTTGAATGGCATAAGAAACTTATGTTCAGTTTACCTATGGTAAAGAAGCTACTTCCTGCAATTTCAGTGTACTATAATAGCATCACTATAATTGTTAAGATCAATAGTTTAAAATACAACAAAAAGTAATAGAGACACATCCAAGTTATACTAAAGTCTATAAGGACTCTTGTGTCTAATTGGGTCATGATTGTAGATTTTATTGGATACAAAGATAATACAGTTGATCCTTTGATTAAGGGTCTATCAATAACCTTACTTAAGAAATCCAAGTTGGGGATGTGACTGAAACCCATGATTTATTCACAAGTAGTGACAACCCAACATAATTGAGTGGAGATTCCACGAAGTAGGTTTAATGTAGTAGTAACAAGTTATTGGGTGAATAAGATGACACTTTGTATTATGTGATACTTTTAGTATGTGTATATCTGTCTACTTTAAACCTAAATGTGTTATAACTGTAAGTTTATCAAGAGATTATTCTCTTAATGAGATCGAGTCCTAGGATAGGTTGGTAGCAATGCATCCTTAGAGATACCCAACTAAGTGATTAACATTGTGTGACCAAAATAGGGGAATTGGGTTGTTTCCTGAAGTCAATCATGATATAAGAATTGCATGCATGGTCATTAATGCATCATCCTTAAAGATCACGTAATAACTTTTTATTATATTATTAAAAATAGATACCTTTACACCCAAGGTTTAGGTTCAAGACGTATGTTCGCCTGGTTCCTTTAAGGATAATATTGGATAACTCATGTAACGGTTCAAACCAGAAGATATCATTACTGAAAGCATAATATAGGGGTTGGTTTAGGAGGACACTTTTACACTTAAAGGACTTTGTGGGGATTGATGGATTTAATGTTAATTAAGTTGGGTTTATTAAACTCATGCACATTAATAACATTTAATTTATATTCATATCCCAAATATTCAATTGATGCATCATTGATATATGTGAAATTCCTAAAGTGTAAAAAGTCACAAGTTTAGAACTTGTGTATGTGATGATGAAGAGGAGATATAGTTTAGTATCATATTAAAGAATGAGATAAACCCATATGTATTTTTATATAGTTGGTAGCTCATAAACTTTAGTTCAAAGAGCTTGGAGAGAACATGGTAGATGACACACACGCACACGTGCGCACTGGGCTTGGGTTTTGATCTTCACTCTATCTTTTTGCACGAAAATCTTTTGATCTAACAGTGAAGAGTACTTATGTGAGAATGGTTACGAGACAGAGATGTATGTCGTTTAGATCAGATCCACGATCTATAATCCAACACATAGTCTATAAATAAGCGATTAGGGCTCTCTAATAACAGATTTTTTAGTCGTGAGCACTCTCTCCTCCTTCCTCTGCTCTCTGCTCCTCTCTGTCCATGATATCCCTTATAGTGTGACTGCTCTCAATCATTTTTCACTCCAACCATAGGCGACTGAGGCGTGATCGAGGTCGACTCAAAGTAAGGCACGTGCCTTTGAAGTTGTGTATGCATTTTATCCTGAGAGAAAGGCACAAATACCCTTATGTACTCATAGCGGGGCACTGATTTCTCTAAGGCAAGTTTGCAAAGGTGACTCGCACATAACTTTTTTTATTATTGCTTCTGCTTTTGTTTTCCGTACGGTTTGTTTAGGCTTACTTTGGATATGTGACTATTGTTGCTAATTGGGTATGTTTACATTTGTTGTATATTATTTTATTATACATGTGTTTCTATGAATTTTGCCAACAATTTCATCTAGAAGTGTTTGACTCTATGCATTGATAGCCACATGTTTTTGGTATACCACATTCTCTCTATGTTTTCTACTCCACGGAATATCCTTAACAAAAGATGTAACAGTTGGGCATGAAATACTCACCATGACTATCAAATTACGTGTAAGAATATGTCATGTCTCATCAAGGTGCGTTGAATGAGGGCCTTTAGATCTTGCGATTCTTGATAGAGTTTGATGGGCGCATGCAACTCTGGAGAATGGAGTTCACGCAGAGCATGATCAAAAGTAGCATTTTTAAACAAGGACATGCAAAACTGTGGGAATTGCTCACTTTTGATAAAGAAGATGGTGCATGCAGATTGGTTGGTATGCGAATCACTCATAACTGTTTGATCAAATATGACGGTTCAGATTCCAACTTTAAAAAGTTACCTTATTCCTTTTCCATAAAGTGAAATTAATTTCGTCTACTCAATAAGCAAAAGCAGCTTCTTTTAATTTGAATGTAAACCTTTGATCAAAAGATTATAAGCAGTTTATCTCGGTTTGCATACAAATCCATTTACAAATACCAACTTCCCCCTCTCCACTCATATTTTATATCTTTATATGTATATTAAGATCTCCTTAGGAGCGTTGTTTCTATCTACTATTGTATGTGTAATAGCATCTACTATACGAGGAATATCAATGAACCCAATTATTGCAATTGCTCAAGATACCTTCTTCTAGCTTCTAGGGTCATATACTAGTTCATATATATAGAGAGAAGGAGGGGCCCTAGTCTGTGCTCAATCTTCCTCAAACATCTCCACCATTTGATGGTCATGGTCAACAGTGAAGATATAAATCTCAAACAGTAAGTTTATTATTTACTTCATGTACTCGCATTTAATGCTTAATGATAAACTTTACTTTTCATTTCAAATCTCTACCATTGATCGTTACAATCAAACGGTGGAGATGTTTAAGGAGATTTTATCATGTATTCAATTGAGCATATACCACTATATATATGTATATACGTGTATATATATATATATATATATATGTGTGTGTGTGTGTGTATATATATGTGTATATATATATGTGTGTATATATATGTGTATATATATATGTGTATATATATGTGTGTGTGTGTGTATATATATATATATATATATATATATATATATATATATATATATATATCAGGTCCTGCCACCACTGTAACCCACTCGCTCATGCCCACCAATTATTTTGCGATGACATGAGCGTATTTTGAAAAAATAAAAGATAATGTTATTAGAATAATACCTCCAAAAAGTAACATATAGACATGAGTTGCAACATGATCCAACCATTCATAAATATACACACACACACACACACACACACATATATATATATATATATATATATATATATATATATATATATATATATAGAGAGAGAGAGAGAGAGAGAGAGAGAGAGAGAGAGAGAGAGCTCTCCATGCCCAATTGAGCAGTTTACATGGTTCCACGAATCTAACTACGTGTCATTGCCCTCCATCAAATTCCACTATTCCTTAAATATTCAAAATTGTCTTTACCCATCAAAACCATCTCGTCAACAACAAAACCATGGATAAAAAGGTGGTGGAGGGTGGTGGCCGATGATTGGATGGAACCATACAAGACACTCGATTGAACACTTACCACTCAATATATATATGTATATATATGTGTGTGTATGAATGATCCAAGCTGATAATGGTTCTACCTTCCGCTTATGATGAGCTGTTCTTGTTTGGTTCATGATCTGAAGACCTGCCTTATTAAGCTCTATGAGCTGGATGTGAACATTTGCAAGTTCAGTTCAACTCCTATAAGCTTGTCTGTTGAAGTGTGAGATAATCTATACATGTGATAGAAAATCGTGTTAACCCAATCAACTGTGTGGGCGTAGAAGTAGTTTATGTAGAAATTTTGTTTACATGGTGGGATTTATGTCATAGTTGAGGAGCCTATCTAACCAACTGAAAAATAGAGAATTTCAATAAGAACTAGATTTTTGATGAATTTTTGAATCTTATATGGGATTTTATTAATAGCCTCTTTACAACTCTTGAGAATCGACTTATTTTTGTTATAACACCCTTGTCAGAACTCTGACCCATACTGTTGTTGATTCCACAAACTTTTAAAAAAATAAAATTGACCATTTTAGATGAGAAAGGACTGAGTTAAAGCCATTTCTCTGGAAGATATACTTGATAGACTGAAACCTCATATTTTTCTGATGGAGTTATATTGTTTACTCTATATATCATTTATTGTCTGAACTCGGATTGGAGTAATTCTTGATTCGTCAGAGAGCATATGAAACAAACTTTTCAGTCATTTAAAAATTGGTAAAATCAGTCTTCAACTATATTTTTCGTAATTGAGAGCAGATTCTGATAGACTAAGGGTTTAATTGTGCAACTGAATCAAAGGGCATCAAAGTAGTGGCCCATAGTTCTTGGATAGTAGTGAAGGCACTTTAGCCGTATCGAAAGCAGGCAGTTACTCTCGCAAGTGGCTCTCTTTTCAATATTTTTGGCGATAATAAACCCTTAACACAGTCCCATTTATCGTTATTATAGAACAGAATTACTTCCTACTTGTTTGCATGCACAAGACTCTAACTCACCTCTTATGGAAAATGGTGTGGTATTGGTTTGAGTTTTGGACTGTATGGTAGACTATATTTAAGAAATCAGCCATGATAATGAGTTTACTGCGTTCTTTCTTAGACCTATAAAGTTCAAGAGATGGCAGCCAGAGAACACCATCAGCTTAATTAATCATCTCTGATTCTTGATTAATTCCAAGCAAATGCAAAATTGTGAAGAGGCGCAATCGGAGTGATAGCTCACATGGCTACGGGGATCGAATCACAAGTTGGTCATGAGTTCGACACCCAGGGGGTGCACACCACATCTGGCTTCATACTCCAAATTGTAACCCAAAATGAAATTACAGAGGCATTAAAATTCACCAGCGAATAGTGCTTATTATAATAATGCAATGGACTCCTTAAAGTACCTAAGTTCACCCATAAAGAAGCACCGCGTGAGCTGCTTTATTTTTCCTGTATAGGGTAAATGGGTGCAGCTAATGACATTAACATCTCAACTGTGAATAATCTTACCATGATGACACCATTAATGCATCAACACACCAGACACACACACAGACCCATAATGATCAAGTGAGAAAGATGCTATAACAATCTAACAACAAGAACCACATTGAATTCAACCCAAAAATACAAATATACAAAGCATTTTAGAAAGAAACTACAAATACTCTGTCAAGATTCTCACGATAGGTGATATCATCAGTCTAGAAGTGGATTCCAAACGAATGACTGTAGTGTCTCTCTTATGCTTTTAAAGTTAAATAATACTCAAAGAATGAAATACAACAACAACAACTAAGCCTTTTTCCATACTAAATGGAGTCAGTTATATGGATTATTTGTTTCCAAAGAGCCCTATCATGTGACATGGTAGCAGTTAACTCAATATAAACTAGATCATTCTTTATAGTTTCTTTCCAACACTTTTGTGGTTGTACTCTTCCTTTTTTAACATTTTTACAATCAAATTTTTCGTATATTCTTACAGGAGCATCCTTTTTTACTCTTTCATATCCAAACCATATTAAAGATTTTCCCTCAATTTATCCTCTATTGGTACTACTCTCAATTGGTTTGTAATAACCTCGATATGTATATGGTCTTTCCTAGTGTTACCACTCATGTTGATGATTAATTGCCCAACACTCATAACTATAAAATATAGTAGGTCTAATTGTTGCTTTAGAATATTTACCTTTTAACTTTAACTGTATCTTCTTATCACACATAATACCTTATGCCCCTCTTCATTTTAACCAACCAGCATTAATTCTAATGGCAACATCTTCATCAATTTTTCTATCACTTTGAAAATTTAATCCTGTGTATTTAAAACTTTCCTTATGACTGGTGCATTGTGTATCAATCTTAATTTGTATCCAAATGATCAAACATACATTTCATATGTTATGTCTTTGTTCAATTAAGTCAGAAGCCTTTACTTTCTAACGTTTCTCTCTATAGTTCTAATTTTCTATTAACTTTTTTCTTAGACTCATCCATTAACACAATATCATCTACAATTCACATACACCAAGGTACTTCATTTTCAATATGTTTTGTTAACTCATCAATGACCAATATAAATAAATATGAACTTAAAGTTGATCTCTGATGTAACCCAATATTAACTCCAAAGGAGTCTGTCATTCATTTATGAGTCCTCACACAAGTTTTTCACCATCGTATATGTCTCTAATAAGATTTATATATGTCAATTGGATATTTCTCTTTCTCAAGATTCTCCAAAGAATATCTCTTAGCACCTTATCATAAGCCTTTTCTAGATCAATAAATATCATGTAAAAATTCTTGTTCTTTGCTCTAAAATGTTCCATAAGACATCTCAATAGGTGAATTACTTCAATAGTAGATCTAACGGATGGTGGCTTTGCTCTTTTTGAATTGTTTCGTCTGAATTGGTTCTCTATTGTACTCGATACTTGTCTTAACCTATATTTGATAATTCTTTCTCATAATTTCATAGTATGACTCATTAACTTGATACCTCGATAATTCAAACAATTCTAAATATCTCTCTTGTTCTTATATATGGGTATAAGTGTATTTGCTCTCTATTCCTCAAGCATCTTTTGAGTTCTCCATATTTCATTAAATAGTCTTGTGAGCTAAGTGAGCCCCATCTCTCTTAGGATTTTCCATACTTCTATAAGAATATTGTCTTGTCCTACAGATTTACCAACCTTCGTATATTTAAGAACCTCTTTGACTTCATTCTTTTGAATACGCCGATAGAAATTACGATTTATATACTTTTTGATTTGGATAACTCTCCTAAGTTAATACTACCATTTGTATTTTCATTAAAAAACTTACAGAAAGAATATTTTATCTATTTTTATATCATCATTCACCACTAAAATCTTCTAATCATCATCTTTGATGCATCTAACAAATGTAAGATCCTTAGTTTCCTTATCTCTACCCTTAGTTATCATAAAAATATATCTTTCATCTTCTTTCGAATTAAGCTTTTATATTAATCCTCTCAATTTTTGACTTTTGCTTCACTAATAGTTTTTTTCGTTTCTTTCCTTGCTTTCTTATAAACCTCTCAAGTTTCACTAGTCTTCTTGGGATCATGCAATTTGTAACATGCCTTCTTTGACTTGATTTTATCTTGCACCACTTCACTCCACCACCAAGCTTCTTTTTGTGCCGATATACCTCCCTTAGATTTGCCTAACATATCTTTTGTCACTTCAACATATCAGAAGGCATACCTCCAAATCTTTTTTACATTTGAGGTTTCACCATCTAGTACGAATAGCTCTATGCACTTTATTCTTCTTTGTTTACTTTTTACCTATAAATTCATTACTAAAAGTCGATGTTGAGTAGTTAAACTTTTTTTTAAATTACCTTGCAATCTTTACAACATGGTCTATCTTTTTTCCTATAAAAGAAATAATCAATTTGTGTTTGTGATAAGCCATTCTTATAAATAATTAAATATTTATCTAATTTTTTAAAAACTGTATTGGTTATAAAGAGATAAAAAAGCATAGAAAAATTTAAAATCTTCCTACCCTCCTCATTTATATCACCAAAACCATAGTTTCCATGAATACCTTGATATCCTAATGCATCTTTACCAACATGTCCATTTAAGTTTCCTCCTAAACAAATCTTATTCCTTTGTGAAATCCTTTGAATTACCTTATCTAACTCCTCCCAAAATGTATTTTTCATACTATCTTCTAATCCTACTTGGGTGCATAAAAACAAACTATATTCAAAGCCTCTATTCCTAACACTAATTTAACCATCATAATTCGGTCACTATATCATTGTATGTGTACTACACTATCATTTAACTCTTTATTTATAATAATATCAACTCCATTTTGAGCCTTCTCTTTTTATGAGTATCATTATTTAAAACATGTATTATCAATCTACTTTGCTTTTTCTCCAACCCACTTTGTCTCTTGTAAACATAAAATGTGAATCTTTCTTCGAATCATATTATTTACCATCTCCATTAATTTACCGGTCAATATTTCGATATTAAAAGTATCAATATAAATTTTATTATCTAGGATCAACTTTCTTACAAGGTATAAATGAGGAAGGTAGGGAGATTTTAAATTTTGCTATGGCATTTGATCTCTTTATAGTCAATACAATCTTCAAGAAACGAGATGAACATTTAATTACTTATAAGAATGGCTTATCACAAACACAAATTGATTATTTTATTTGTAGAAAAAAAGATAGAGCGTGTTGTAAAGATTGTAAGGTAATTCTAGGAGAAAGCTTAACCACCCAATATCGACTTTTAGTTATGGATTTATAAATAAAAAAATAGACAAAGAAGAAAAGAGTGCATTGAGCTATTCAAACTAAATAGTGGGACCTCAAAAGCAAGAAATACGATATATTTAAATAGAAAGTTCTTCAAGGAGATGCTTGAAATTATTTTAGTATACCTTCTGATATATTGAATAATATGGCTATACGTATTAGGACAGTGGCAAAAGATGTGTTAGGTGAATCTAAAGGAGGTGTACTGGGACAAAAGGAAGCTTGGTGGTGGAGTGAAGTAATTCAAAATAAAATCAAGGCAAAGAGAGCATGTTACAAATTATATTATGGTAAGAAAATTAGTGAAACTTTAGAGGCTTATAAGAAAGCAAAAAAGGAAGTGAAAAAAGCCGTCAGTAAAGCAAAAGCTAAAATTTGAGAGGATTTATATAAAAAAACTCAACTCAAAAGAGAGTGAAAGAGATATTTTTAGGATAGCTAAGGCTAGAAATAAGAAAACTAAGAATCTTAATTTTGTTAGATGCATCAAAGACGAGGATAAAAAATTTTAGTGGTAAATGATGATATAAGAAATAGATGGAAAACTATTTTAAGTTTTTTAATGAAAATAAAGATGTTAGTATTAGCTTAGGAGAGTTAGTCAAATAAGAAAAGCATATAAACTACAATTTCTACTGATGTATTCGAAAGAATGAAGTCAAAGAGACTCTTAAACATATGAAGGGTGATAAATTAGTAGGACCAGACAATATTCGTATAGAAGTTTGGAAAATCCTAGGAGAAACAAAAATCACTTGGCTCATAAGACTATTTAATGAAATATAGAGAAACCAAAAGATGCCCGAGGAATAGAAAGCGAGTACACTTATACCTATATATAAGAACAAGGGAGACATTCAGAATTGTACGAATTATCAGGATATCAAGTTAATGAGCCATACTATGAAATTGTGAGAAAGAATTATCGAATGTAGGTTAAGACAAGTATCAGTACAACAAAGAACCAATTTGGATTTATGCCAGACAAATCTACTGTTGAAGTGATTCACCTTTTGAGACGTCTTATGCAACATTTTAGAGCAAAAAAGAAAGACTTTCACATGATATTTATTGATCTAGAAAAAACTTATAATAGGGTACCGAGGGAGGTTCTTTGGAAAACCTTGAAAGAAATAGGTATCCCATTGGCATAAATAATCTTATAAGAGACATGTACGATGATGCAAAAACATGTGTGAGGACTCATGAAGGAATGATAGACTTCTTTGAAGTTAATATTGGGTTACATCAATTATCAACTTTAAGTCCATACTTATTTATAATGATGATTGATGAGTTAACAAAACATATTCGAAGTACCTTGGTGCATGATATTTGCAGATGACATTGTGTTGGTGGAGTAGCCTAAGAAAAAAGTTAATAGAAAATTGGAAGTATGGAGAGAAACATTAGAAAGCAAAGTCCTCCGACTTAGTAGAACAAAGACAGAATATATAGAATGTAAGTTTGATCATTTGGTTACTTCAGAGGACATTGAAATTAAAATTGGCGCACATTGCATCCCGCAAAAGGAAAGTTTTAAATACCTAGGGTCAATTTTTCAGAGTGATGGAAGAATTGATGGAGATGTTACGCATAAAATTAATGCCGGTTGGTTAAAATGGAAAGCAACATTAGGTATTCCTTGTAATAAGAAGATACCATTAAAGTTAAAAGGTAAATATTATAGAGCAACAATTAGACCTGCCATGTTTTATGGTTCTGAGTGTTGGGTAGTTAATCATCAACATGTACAAAAGATGTATGCGACAGAAATGAAGATGTTGAAATGGATGAGTGGTCATACAAGAAAATACCATATACATAATGAGGTTATTAGAAACAAATCAGGAGTGGCACCAATAGAGGATAAAATGAGAGAATATAGTTTAAGATGGTTTGGACATATAAAAAGAAGATCAAAAAAAGAACCTGTAAGAAGGAATGAAAAACTAAATTTGGAAAGTATTAAAAGAGGTTGAGAACGACCACAAAAGTGTTGAAAAGAAACAATAAAGAACGATCTAGCTTATTGTGAGTTAACTGCTAGCATGACACATGATAGAGCTATGTGAAAATAAAGAATCAATGTAGCCTACCCCATCTAGTATAGGAAAAGGCTTAGTTGTTATTGTTGTTTAGGACTAGCTTCCTTACCCATCCCCTCGCATCCGTCAATTCTGAAAATGCGAAGACCCTTGTTGTAACTTTTTACTACATTCGAGCGATAATTTAGCGGGACTAACTTATTTACCCACACTTAAAGAATGAAATAAAGACAGATAAAATGTGCATATGCATCATCATATCATATGCTCTGACTCACTAAACGAAAGAATTGAAGAGCTCCAACAAAATCCAAGCTCTCAAAACTGGTTTAAGCCTTCCCTTTCTTGAGCATCTTAACAGTTTCCCAGGTGAAGTCTGCATCGTCGCGTCCAAAATGCCCATATGCAGCAGTTTTCTGATACCTGAAGTTGCCTCCCCTCTTGAGATCCAGATTGATAGCAACCATCCCTGGCCTAAAATCAAAGTTCTCCTTGATCAGCTGCAGAATCTCCTTGTCAGGAACCTTCCCAGTCTTGTATGTATCAACAAACACAGAAAGAGGCTCAGGCACACCAATTAGCCCAGCATCTCCATGGGGTCCTCCAATCACAAACCGACCGGAGGGTTGAGGTGGAAGATAGTCTTATCATCAAGGTATTGAGCTGGGATGATAGGTTTTATTACATGCTCTTTCAAGTCTTTGGCAATCTGTTCGTTTGTGACAGTTTCATCATGTTGAGTTGAGATGAGGACTGTGTGCACACGGAGAGGGATCATGGCTCCATTATCATTCCTGTACTCAACAGTCACTTGGGTTTTACCATCAGGCCTCAGCCATGAACATGTTTATTCTTTCTTACTTCAGTGAGCTTGGCACCAAGTTTAGTAGCAAGCACATGAGTAAGTGGCATTAGCTCAGGTGTTTCATCTGTGGCATAGCCAAACATGTGGCCTTGATGACCACCATTTTGTAACATCTCCAACTATTCGAGCCAAGTGTATCGACATACTGGTTTACCTCCCACTTTTCAGGGGTTTTCCCTAGTTATGTCAATTCCTGATTACTATTGTAATCAGAACCTATTGTGTGGTTATTTCTCTATACAACAAATCATCTGTTTTATGGTTATTTACCTATACAACAATTGTATATCTTTTGTATGGTTGTTTGCCTATACAACAAATCAAACATATCTCAAACCCATGTTTCCAACATGTTTTGAGAAGAGTTCTTTCGTTATGCCTTTTGTTAAGGGGTCTGCCAACATGTCTACTGTTGGCATGTATGAGATGGATATTTCCTTTCTCATAATCATATCATGAACATAGTGGTATTTTACCATTATATGCTTGCTTTTTGAGCAATCTGCTCCACTCTTAATAAGAGTAATTGCTGTATTGTTATCGTAATAGATAACCACTAGCTCGTTTGTTATCTCCAACTTCAAATCTCGTATGAAGCGGCTTATCCGGACAACACTTGTTGTAGCCATACAACAAACAACATACTCAGCTTCCTGTGTATGCAATGCTACACAACCCTGTTTCTTACATGCCCAAGAAACGGCACCACCTCCAAATAAAAATATTTGTCTTGAGGTTGATTTGTTGTCATATTTGCTCCTAGCAAAGTCAGCATCTGAGTATCCTACCATTTTCAGTTCATTTGCTTGAAAACATAGTTTCAAGTCCTTTGTTTCTTTCAGATATCTTAGAATCTTTTTCACAGCTACCCAACACTGCCAACCAGGGTTACTTTGATATCTACTGACAAGACCAACAGCAAAGCTGATATCAGGCCTTATACACAATATAGCATACATCAAGCTACCAACAGCTTGTGCATAAGGAACATTAGGCTTATCGTCTCCTTCACCGGGACAATCAGTCTTACTCAATTTCACCCCTTTTGCTACAAGTGTATCTGCAGACTTGCATTCACCCATTTTGAACTTCTTGAGGATATAGTCTATATATCTCTCCTGACTCAGGCAAAAGAGTCTAGATTCTCTATCTCGAGAGATCTTTATACCCAGGATATAGGATTCTTCCCCCATATCCTTCATTTCGAACTTGGAGTTCAACCATGACTTGGTTTTGACAATCATCTCATTGTCGTTTCCAGTCAACAATATGTCATCTACATATAATGATAAGATGACAAAGTGGCTCTTAATGTTCCAGACATAAACAAAGTGATCAAGTTTGTTAGCCATAAACCCAAGTTCTATAATGACATTTTGAAAGGTCAAATACCATTGACGAGGTAACTATTTCAGGTCATATAGGGATTTTTTCAACCTATATACTTTATCTTCTTGGCCTTCAACTACAAATCCTTCGGGTTGCTGCATGTATATGATTTCTTCTAAATCACCATTTAGAAAGGCTGTTTTTACATCTAACTAATGTAAATCCAAATCATTGTATGCAAATATTGTCAGGATTATCCGTATGGATGCAAATTTTGCAATTGGGGAATATGTCTCAACATAATCTATCCCCTCTTTTTGCGAAAAACCCTTTGCAACCAACCTCGCTTTAAACTTGTTGATTGTACCATCGATCTTGTATTTCTTTTGTAGAACCCATTTACAGCCTATAGCTTTTCTTCCTTTTGGCAAATCAGTCAATTCCCAAACTTGGTTTTTCTCAATGGATTCAATTTTCTCATCCATGGCTTTCTCCCAGTAAATTGCTTCTGATGAGTTCATTGCTTGCTGATAAGTCAAGTTATCAGTCAACTCATCTAAATCTACCGAATTATACACTTCTTGTGCAAGATAAGTGTGATAATCCTTTAAAATGGACGGAGTGGCTCTTGGCCTCTTATGTCCATTTAAGGTATCGGTAGTTTCAGGAAGATCTTCTATGGGCTCAAAAGATGATTGGTCTAAATCTATCAAATCATCAATACATTCTTCATTGTTTTCCAAGATGTCATTCTTAGAATCTTCTAAGAATTCAACATCTATGCTTTCATTGAGTCCGTGGTCCTTATGATAAAACCAATATCCTTTTGAACCTTTTGGATATCAAATAAATATACACCTTAAGGACCTACTGTCTAGTTTATCTCTAGACTGATCAAAGATCTTAACATGTACAATTGATCCCCACCTCCTGAGATAACCTAAGTTAGGTTTTCTTCCAAACCACATCTCATATGGTATAGTGAATACAACTTTACATGGTACTCTGTCGAGTACGTAAATGGTTGTACTTACTACTTCTCCCAAAAATACCCTTGGAAGAGAGACATCAATCAGCATAGACCTTGTCATATTCAGCAAGGTTCTATTGTATCTTTCAGCTACACCATTTTGCTGAGGTATCCTGGGCATTAAGTTTTGTTTAGCAATACCAAAGTCTTTGCAAAATTCTAAGAATTCTGCCGAGGTATACTAACCTCCTCTGTCTGATCTCAAGACTTTCATCGAATGCCCTAATTGATTTTCTACTTCTTACTTATATTCTTTGAAAGCATCAAGTGCCTCTGATTTATGTGCCAAAAGATATATACATATATCTAGAGTAATCATCGATAATGGTTACAAAGTAACTCTTTCTTCGATGTGTCTTTACTCTGAAAAGTCCACACAAATCTGTGTGAATAATTTCTAACAGGGTTGTTGCCCTTGTTGTTTCCTTGGGAAAGACTTTCCTTGTCATTTTCCCTTGTATGCAAGCTTCACACTTGTTGAAAGTCTTTTCCTCAAATCCGGGCAATAAGTCAAAGTTGGATAATTTTCTCAACTTTTTTAGACTTATATGCCCTAGGCGTTTATGCCACATATTCACATCAACAGAAAAGGCACTCTCAATATAAATAGAAGATTGATGATTTTCATTATATGCCCTAGGCGTTTATGCCAATGATAACTTGAACAGTCCATGTTCTACATCAAATTCTCCTGAGAACAAGATTCTCCCATGTTTGCCCATAATCACCTTGTTAGGTATAAACCTAACTTCAAAATCCTTCTTAACTAAGGCAGGGACAGAGACCAGATTGCGTCTTATTGATGGCACAATTAACACATCAGTTAATACAATTGGGTTGCCTGTACAAATATCTTAAAGGATCCAATATCCATAACATTTGAGAAAGTATTGTTTCCCATATATACACGATGTTCTCTGGGTTAGTATTCCTTCAGGTCAATTGCCCCTTCCTTGGTCTTTGAGATATGTCTTTTAGCTCCCGAGTCTATCCACCAACCTGTAATTGGGCGGTCCAAGTATAGACATTTTGAAATTACGTAGATTATATCATGCTTCTTCGACTGTCCGCACTGTGGGTTGTTTCCTTCACCTTTCTTGTTGTAGTAGTCCCTCTTATAGTATCCCATCTTTCCACAGTTGAAAACACTTGATTCGGGAAGCGGTTTCTTACGATTTCTCAAAACTTTGATCGCCTTTCTTATTATTCTTGCCAAATCTTTTATTTGGTTTCTTTTTCTAGTTGGATTTGGAGCTAGACATTAACTCATCCTGGACCACTAGCAACTTCTCCTTTTTGTTTTTGAGAATATGTTCTTTCTCAATTGCTAGTTTTAGGGGCAACTCAGAAAGATTGATTTCAGGCCCTAATCTTAAGGCAATGGTAACCATATTCCATGATGGAGGTAGACTGTTCAGTATGGTTGATATCTGCATCGGTTCTGAGATGACTGATTTTGCTACGGCTAGGTCTCTAGCCATCACTAGCATGTGATTTACATGCTCTACTACATTTTCTTCTTCTTTCATTCTGAAAGAGTTATATTTTTGTAGTAGCAACTGCACATGCAATTTTACAGTTGTATCGTATTTAGTTGTTAATGAGTCAAACAACTCTTTTGTGGTCTCATATTCTTCAAAGACCCTAATCAGATCATCCTCCATATAAGTTAACATGACTGTTCTTGCTATGGTATCGTCTTTTAGAAATGTTTTATACATTTCTAACTGTTGCTGGCTTGCGTCTTGTGGTGGAGGACACACTGTTTCCTTTAAAACATACTCTACACCTATTGTTAGAGCGAACAGGATTTTTCTCTTCCAAGTCTGGAAGTTCAGACCGTTTAGCTTTTCTGTTTTTGTCAGTTCAGGCACACATATCCTAGAACTCATTTTTAGGTGTTTGGCAAAAATATCAATCAAGCGGTCTAAAAGGAAACAGAAAACACACAAAGCAAGAGACATGTTAAAGTGATGCAGAATATGAAACATAAAAAATTTTCTTAGGGTTTTTCTGCCTCTAAACCCCCTAAAAAGGATACGAAGGGATAAATTTATAATTTTATCTATTTGTCTTCTTTTGTAATTTTTGTAAAATCACAAGAACAAACTCGTAAAATTGCTATTTGGTATTCCTGTAAAATTCGTAATTGATCGGGATTAAAATCTTAATTTTTACTCTCAGGGCGAATTTGTAATTTTTCTAAAAAAATAGGGGTAAACCCGTATTTTGACTAAGTAGCAAAACCGAAATTATCCAAACCGGGTTGGATAATATTGTAAAATAACAGCCCCTAATTTTCCTATAATTTTCAAAAACTGCCAAGGGGTAAAATTGTCTTTTTATCATGGCAGACTATGTAATAAAATGAAATGGGTCAAGGGCATTTCTGTCTTTTTTTACACAAACCCCGAGGCAGTTTTCAAAAACCACTAGCGGTTTCAAAAAACCGTTGATAGTTTTTGGAAAACCGTGAGCGATTTTGAAAAATCACGATTTTCTCGCCGCGGTTTTTCGAAACCATGGTTTTTTTTTTTTTGGTTTTTTGTTTTTTACAAAAAATGCTTAAAAGCTTTTACACTCTCTCTGGAGTGTTCCGAGAGAGAGAGAGAGAGAGAGAGAGGCGGTTGCTGGAGAACTCGTTCCGGCCGATCGTCGGTTGTTTCGGTGGTCGGCTGTTTCAGCCTCTGGTTTTTTCAGTTATTTTGGTTGATTTCGCCTCTGGCCGCTTTGGCTGTTTCGCTGTTTTGGCCGATTTCGCCTCTGGCCGCTTCGGTTGTTTCAGATGTTTTAGCCGATTTTGCCTTTGGCCGCTTCGACTATTTCGGATGTTTTGGTCGATTTCGCCTTTGGCCGCTTTGGCTGTTTTGACTGTTTTGGCCGATTTCGACTTTGGCCGCTTCTAGGTTTCTCCTTCCGCCTTTCCTACCGACTACCGCCTTCCACTAGATTTTTTTTTCCTGTTCCCTTCCTTTCTTTCCTCCCTTTTTCATCCTTTTTTTTCTTCTAACTTTCTATTTTACAGGGAACCAGGCTCTGATACCAATGTCGGCGAAGAAGAATACCTTCTAGTGAAGGATGCTGATGCTCATCGGATTCCTGTAGCTCTCTGTTTTTCTAGAGATGAAAATCGCGTAGCAGTAAAGGCGATGGACACGAGGTTCCCTCACAGGGGCTTGCTCAGACAAATGTCTTTCTCTGTAATTTTTTGGTATTTCCTCTTTTGTATATCACCACCTCTATTGTCTCTGTATGTGCCTGCCTTTTTATAGGCAATCACTCTCCTATTTTTCTGAGCTTATCCACCTGTGGCTTCCCTCGTCTGGGAGCTTTAACGGGCGGCCGTTACCAAAAAATCCGGTAACGACTGTCCGTTACTTGGTTTGGCCTGATCTTCGGGTAATGGCTGGATGGCCAGTCCAGCCGTTACCCTAGCCGAGAATGGCCATCATTTTGTAACAGTTCCCATGCACACCTTGGGCAATATCTGGGCTCTGTTGCTCAATGTTCACCAAGACATTGCAGTTATCCGCGTCGAGGCCAACATTAGCCGATGTGAACCCAATTCCTCGGCAAGTATCGCGAACAATCTGTTGACCTTGGCCTTTGTAGTGATCTCTCCAAACACCATGACCATGTTGGTCTTGGTGCATGTCTCACATGCAACCTTGCTGTCAGGGTCTTGTTCCAAGCAAGCATCAAGTATGGCATCAGAGACTTAGTCACAGATCTTGTCAGGGTGCCCCTCATTGACGGACTCGGAAGTGAAGAGAAATGTATCCATCTGTAAATGCCAAAATCAAAACACAATGAGAAGTCTCTTTACTGCAATATTTCTCTCCTCATGACCTTGGTTTTATCCTTCTTCTTCTTTTCCTGTCAAAGTTTCTTTCCTTCTCACTGCCGAAGCATCCTCCATCCAACATATTCATTTCAATGGGTATGCAGAAACGAAGCCAATCTACTATAAGAATATTTCTTGATGCCTGGGCTCTTTCCTCACGTCTTTTCTTTTAAGACATAACTTGCCAATAGAGTGTGCACTCACGCGCATGCACACACACAGTCATGCTTACCTTTGTGCATGCACAGATGGAACCTCAAAAACCACACTCAAATAACTTCATAAATATAAGAGAATGGAACTTATAGCATCAAAGGATGTTGGGTCCTAATTCATGGATAAACCTAAAAGTAGATATGTCTGGTTCCGGTTAATCTGGAACCTGGAATCATAACCGAATAAGCCAGCGGCCGATACTAGAACCATTCGGAATGGGTAATTTTTTTAAAAAGAAAAAGATGAAAAAGGGTCTTAAACTAAGTGTGCATCATTGGGTGTGAAGTGGCCTGCGCACAAAGTACGCATATGCGCACTAAGTAGTGCGAGTCGGATGAGGAAAGGCTATCGGGATCCAAATCCGGTAACACATGTAACATAAACTGAGGATGCCACACTCATGTCGGACACTTTGACACTCGTTTCGACTTACCGCTACTTATACTAAATAAGACAATCATGAATATTGACTGGTTATTTAATTACTTTATTAGTCAACTAACTTATTAAAAGTTAATATGTTCGGTTATTGACATTTTCTAGTTGCCTAGTTTATGAGATAGTGAATGTATCCTGTTTATATGCGATATCGCATACTCATGCATTTTTCTTGCTTTGGTTTTTATGAGTTCCTTCGCTATAACTTTTTAAATAACACCAATGCCCTTCAAAAGTAAAAAATGTATGACTTAATCTTTTCAAAGGTTTATAGGACCTAATTTTTCTACATATTATATTTATATATAGTTGAGTCCTTTCACCCATTATTCTATGTCCTGCACCATGTATCCACCCATGTGACATAGGGTGAGATCGTATTGCATATCCATAGATATGGCTGGTTCCTAACTAGTTTGGAGGTTCTAGTAAAAAACAAATCGGATCAGGAACCGATTGAACCAGAGCCGGTTGAATTGGAACCAGAGACCACTCAATTTGGTTTCGGTTTTACTTCTTATAAAACTGGAACCGATGGTTCCAAACTACCGGTTCTGGTATTTTTTTATTTAAAAAAAACATGAATATTATTTTATAAAAATTCATTTTTCTCTAAACAAATCTAAGCATTGTGATGTTAATATTCCAGAATGAACATATAAATTTGATTTTACTGTATCACCGAGATGCCAATCAAAACCAAAACTAAAAGGGTCTGCTATATGGATTCTTAACATATTGACAGAAAACATGATCATGCATGGTTTATTCTTTCCTTTCAACACTTACATAATCAACACAATATTAGATTGGGGGAAGAACATGATCATGCATGGTAATTTATTCTTTTCTTCCAACACTTTCATAATCAAGATAATATCAGAAAAGTTGGATGACAAACATACCTTCCAAAAGGAGAAGATTAAAAGCACTTGGGAGACAAGAGAGCTTAGATGAATATGACAGGAACAACTAAAAAAAGGAGACGAATCTGAGGAGGCTATTTATTTCCTTGCAGCATTACTTTCGATTAGATTTCTAACCTGAAGAAGGGATTGAGAAAGTCATTATTGACTCGATCAACGCTCCTGTTTATGTGGATCACCTCCTTCTTCGCAAATAGCTCTCACCATGTCCATGGGAATAAACCTGTCACACAGACACTTCTGCAAGAGCACAGCATTGGGCACTAAAGCATTTCATACTTGATAACAACAACAACTAATACATTTCATACTTGATAATTAGCAATATATCTAGGGCTGGCGAATGAACCGAACAACTCGTGTTCGTCATTTCCTATTCGAAACAAGCCGTGTAGTGACGGATCTAGAAATTCTTTTAGGGTGGGACGAATAGACCACAGAGCAGTTTAGGGCTGGACGAAGTATATTTTAAGCTCACAGTTCATTTACGAACACATACACTGAGCATGATTGAGCGAGAGATGATTTGAACCGAGACAAACTAAGTGGCGTGCTTCATTTACCAACCATAAATATATCGAAGGAACTCTGGAATATCCGATGAATTACTGATTTATTAGTGAATAACAAATGATAAAAACTGAGTTTTCCTTTTAGCTTAATGAGATATCATCAATTATATAGAATGATATACCCTATAACGTGTATTATTGTCTCACTAATGTCATAAACGAAGGGATTTACTTATCAAATCCCTAAGTTGATTTGTACCCTATCTGACCCCAAAAAAAAACTTTCTTTAAGAGGTAGGATAGGGTTTTGAACCCATAAAAACTAGTGTTGAATGATTAATTACCTTCAGCATAGGGGAACAGAGAAAGCATAGAGATCCAACCTAGTGCATGGAGATAAACATGCTGGTTCCACTTACTCTGGAACCAAACCGGCCTAGGGCCAGTTCCGGAACCATTGGTTCTGGGGCTATTCCAATTTGAGTCCTAAACCGCCCAAATCAAGCCAAAAACATTTAAAAGATGAAATTTTAAAGAAAAAATTCTTAAACATTCAGGAACCAGCTTTTTGGAACCGATGAGTTATGGTTTTGGGCTAGTTCCAGTTTCATGAAAAGTGGAATCAAAACTGAATTAGGTTGTCCTGTGAGTCCGGTTTCAATTCCTGGTCCGGTTTGGTTTTGGTTGGAACCGTTGGGCTTGTTGCAAACCCACCATATCAAGATGGAGATATTTAAGAAGGGCGTAACACAAGCCCAATGAGTTGTGCCGGTAAATGAGCCGAACAAGCAGAGCAACTCTTCTTCATTGCTTGGCTTTTTTCCTGTACGAATTAGAGATTCTATTCGCTAGCTGAACATCCTCACTTCAAATACTTTCACAAATGCTTTTTTTTAATCTTTTCATGAGTTGATCTAAACCAAGTTAGGCGAACATTTTCCTTAAGTACCCTAAATGGAATGCCACTTATTTACCCAAAACCTTCATTTGCGAAAAAAAAGTTGAAACAAAAATGACCATTCGTTCATCGTATCCAACTATCTGCAAAAACTATTCCAACCGATGTAGACAGCGGGAATATAAAAAGACATTTTTTCACTATAGAGTGGAAGGCCGAAGTCACGTATGCATGCCCTACGTATGAAAGCTAGGTTTAGGCAAATCGACATCAGGTGTTGAAGGCCCTGGTTGTGGGTTAGTTCAATTAAACATTACACCAAGCCTTTTCCACAGTAAGTTCTGCCGACTATATCAATTTTTAGCTCTTATTGAGCTTGATGTCATGTTATATCGGTATCTTCTTTTTTTTGTTACAAGAGGAGGTGAAGCCTGACACATACACACCCACACATGCATCCTCTGGGAGTCGAACAACCCACCAGCAGCAACAATGCTCCGCCGTTGAGCTAACACTCTGGGTGTGCGTTTTATATCAGTATTTGATTAAAACAAAACATTTCCTTTCTCTCTTTTTCTGGTCCCGTGTCTTGTGCAAGGAGCATTCCTTGCATCACATCAAGCCAATGAAATGGCGAACTAATGGTTTTCTGCATCAAGTAGTAAAAGTCAAGAAACGGGCTAGCAGGTGCTTTTTTGAGATTAATGGATGACTATTACTGAATTTAACCATAGAGTAACATGTTTTTTATTGAGATGGAGTTCCGTAGACTGCCACATTAACAATCTAAAATTCGTTGTTGGGTGATTTTCAAAATACTTGGTGAAGGATTATGAGTTATGTTGTAGCATTAAAGTAATTTCTTGAGTGATAATTGTACTTGATAGTGATAGTAACTCATGTTATGATATTAAAAGTTACTTTCTTGAGTGAAAATTATGCTCATTAGTAGGATCACTTGATAGTAGTTGTAAACCATGGTATAATATTGTGACATTAAAAGCCACTTTTTTGAGTGTCGAATATGCTCATTAGTAGCATCACATGAGTTACATCTTCACCATGTCTATATATAGTAGTGATGTTAAACGAAATTGGTCATATTTTTCTCCTACGGTGTGAGTCCTTTCATACCTAGTTTTTGAAGAGAATTTATAAGTCTTATTATAGTGCTAATGAGATTTGTAACGATATCATCTTTGTTTTGTCTATTTGTCTAAGACTTAGTTGCATTCGTGTAAAACAAACCAATGATCTTCATACTGTATCTTAAAGGTATTTATCGAGATCCATTATATCTATTTATTTGATACTGGTGATGGCAAATAAACTTAATGGTTAGCATTTATCATGTCTCGAATAATACTATTATCCTAACCTTCTTTTTCAGGATGTTATATATGATCTCTCATATCCAGACTACTCAAGAAACGGTTCCATTTATAAGAGCTCAACCCAACCCCCACATCCCCCACCCCCATTGCTTTTACACGAATCTCCTAAAAGCTAGCCGTTACACAAACTTATGGTTCCTTAGGAAATTGTCCGAAGAATTTTGCAAGTTCTTTGCGCAACTCATAGAAAAGATCAAAATAGCTACTTGCAACGGGCATGAGTTATTGGATCGTATTCATCAATTTCATCTCTTCCAGCCACCTTCCTGGTGCATCCCTGTCTAAAGACCTCTCGATGAAGTTACGCCTCTTCGATTGGTTAACTTCTCAGTCTAAAGATTTATTATCAATACCCATGCATGATTTGCATACTTAGCAAGGATTTATATGTATCAATGCACTTCACATCAGTTTCACCGACTTGTCAAAAGATGATCCAACACCAAAATGCATGTCATTCATATCATCTAACACCAAAATGCATGTTATTCATGTGTCCTACGCAATCACCCAATGTTGGCCACCGAAGGTGGTGGTGCTAAACTTTATACGATTCTCACTTGATAAGAACGAACAACGGACGCCATCTTTACTGGAGGAGCTTTTCTAAATGGTAGATGCCTTTACCACTTTCTAATCAATAAACTTCAGATTCCTTTTGACAAAAAAGGGGGAAAAACATTTAGAGAAGAAAAAAGAAAGGTAGACAAGCGAATAAGGAAGCGACATAAATGACGTTTCTTGCTTCAGGTTTCATGCATTGTGTACGAAACTCGAACTATAACACAAGAAGAAAGAAGAAGAAAAGCGAGAAGAGAGAAGATGACGATTGTGATGAAGCAGGCAGCAGCTAAACCCAGCCTGACGTTGGAGGACTTCAAGAGGTGGCTGAAGCAGTTCGACCGCAATAGTGATGGGGTTATAAGCAGGCGTGAACTGCGTGCAGCGATGCCCACAGCAAGCGTGCGCTTCAGCTTGCTCAAGAGTGGTGAGGGCATGCGAGAGGCGGACAAAAATGGAGATGGTGTGCTTAATGAGCAAGAGTTGGATAACCTGGTTTCCTTTGCAGAAAAGAAGCTCGGCATGAAGATCACTGCCTACTGAAGAATCTCTCTCTTTCGATGCAATTGTAAGACCAGGTAGTAAGGTGTCAATTTGTATCATGGTGTGTAACTCATTGAAGTTTCTGTGCTTGGCTTTTCATTAATGTCTTCCGATCAAAAGTTTGTACTATTGGAAGTTAGAGCCCATGTCATGTATCATGGTATTATATATCGTTGGCTTTCCTTCTCGTGATCCACTGAATTCAATAAAGTGATCCGTTCATCACACGACGGTTTTTGGCTTTCCCCGCTTCTATCCGTCGCTCTTGGTTCTCACCAGCCTGGGATGGCTATGGTTCACATAGAAATGGCTGCACTGCCTTTATTTTTCTGAGGAACTCTTTAATATAGAAATCCGTAAGTGTGAGCCAAGAAACACACGAAAGAGCGAGTGAGAGTAATATGTATGGCACTGCAAACGGAAGCTTCCAGGATTGAAAGGATACAACCCTCGATTAAAAGGGACATCTAACATCTCGATCACCATAACTGAAATGAAAGAAGATTGGTGAAATTAAAAAATAGAGTGAAGAAAGCTGAAAGTGAAATAAGCCTCACTACCAAGGATCTTTATAGGGACCAGATCCAAGTTAGCCAACAATATATCCAATACATACATTAGAAATGGAACCCTAATCCATATCTCGATCATTAGAATAACGCAATCTCGACTCAAGTATATGAAAGCAAACCTAAATTTTACAAATAAGCTAAACGGTAATCCTATTGGCCTAATTTGACAACTAAGCGAACCCAAGTACATGGTTGACTGCTACCGAAGATCGATATAAAAAGCATTAGAGATCAACGGCAACATATTGGCTTGCCAAAAGCCGCACTATATGTCATCATTGAATTATATTCTTCAAGAATTGCACAATGACAATCAGTATTATAAAAATCATATTATATCGTACGATAGGATACGATTTTATCATATATCGTATGAAGATACGGTATGATACAGGAGCACATCACTTATTGTGATTTATCGTGCCATATCGTACCATATTGTACAGTATATCGTATCGTACGATACAAGAGTGTATAGCACTATATCGTACGATACACTCCATATCGTACGAGTCAATGTTGATTTTTTGGTTGTAAAATCTAGAAATCCGAAATTTGCGGATTTCATTGTGTTTCTTACCAAACCCTTTTTCACGTTATTTCCTTCCTTCTAGATTCTCTTCTTACCTTATTCTTATTGATTTCATAGCTTATTCACAAGATTTTCAAGTGTTTTACCCAATCCAACTCCCCGTCTTTAGGGTTTTTGTCAAATCTGTGTCATACCTCTTTTCTTTGGCATTTTACTCGATTTTTCACTTAAAAAATTTGAGGATTTTATAGATTTCATGATTCTTAACCTCTAAAAAGCCTTTTCCTTCTTATTGATTGTCCACTCTAGTCTTAATGGCTTTCGATTGAGTCGATCCGGCATAAAAATATTGCATTCTGGTGTATAAAGACAATAGGCTTGTGAACAAATGCATGTGTTGTAATGTAGTAAAATATGATGATATTTCTCGTATGAAACACCACATTGCGAAAACCAAGAAGGATGCTAGTGAATGTCCTCGGATTCTCGAAGTAGTGAAGTACGAGATTGAGCATGTATTGAAAGCTTCGAATGAGAAGAAGAGATTAAGGGTGAGAGAGATGATAGAAATAGGTTATTGGGATATATATCAACCATTTAAAGATGCTTATTTTCAAGAGATTTATGGTGGTGATGAATTTTATGGTACAACTGAGATGGAAGAAGAGATGGCTAAGAGGAGAGGAGAAGGCGAGAAAAGAGAAAAAATGTAGATTCTGGTAATAGTAGCAGTGGACTTGACTCTTGTACCACTGCAAGAGTTCCTACTCACCCGATGCCTACGAGGGGTACAAGAGGAGGTAGTGAGATGCCTTTATTTTTTCCCCCACGTACGACTGCTAAAGTTCAACTATGGCTTCAAAAGAGGTAATTGAGAAGTATATTTGAAGTGTGATGAATTTTTTTTATGAAAATTACCTCTCTTTCAGTGTTGTAAACTCATTTTCTTTTCAAAATATGGCGAATGTTATTGCCAGTGTGAGATCGGGTTATAGAGTCCCTTCTTATTATACTTTGAGGAGCACATTATTGCAGAAATGGGTTGATATTGTTAATGCATGAAGTTATGAATTTAGGGAGTCGTGAAAGTATACAGGATGTTCTATTATGGTTGATGATTGGACAAATAGTCAGTGTAGATCTTTGGTAAACTTCTTAATCTATTGTCTCAAAGGCACACTATTTTTGAAATCATGACTTGTCCCATATTGATAAAATTGTAGATGATTTACTCCCTATTTTCGAAAAAGTTATTGAGGAAGTAGATATTTGAAATATTATTCAATTCATTACTCATAATGCTGCAAATTTTAAAGCAGCTAGCAAGATGCTTGAGGAAAACCATCCATCCTTAGTATGAATTTCACGTGTTGCACGTTGCATAGACTTAATGCTTGAAGATTTGAGTGCAATAGATGAAATAAGAGGGACTATAGATGCATGTAAAAATGTTACAAAGTTTATTTATAATCATTATTCTATATTGCATTTGATGTGAATTTATACAGGTATAAGGGAATTGATTAGACCTTCATTGACAAGATTTGTTACGAATGTCATTACTACGCAAAGTCTTCTCATACAAAAAAATGAATTGAAAAAATTGTTTACATCTGATGAATGGGGCTTTATTAGTTGGTCTAGAAAGAGAGAGTGGATTGTTGTGGTAGATGTTTTCAATGTTGATTTTTTGAAAAGTTGCAACAAATTTGTGAGGATGACAGTACATTTAGTAAAGGTAATGAGGATGGTGGACAATAAAATTAGACATACTATGCCTTATATATACGACGCTATGGATAAGGCCAAATTGAAAATACAAGCAAATCTTGACCGCAAGCAGTTACTTCTAAAGAATGTTTGAAAGATAATTTATACACGTTGGAACCACCAAATAAATCATGATTTACACGCTGCTGCATATTTCTTTAACCCTTCTATTCGATTTTCTCCTAACATTGTGGAGGATGAAGAAGTAAAAAAAAGTATATTAAATACAATTGACATTGTTGAAGATTCATCTACTCGTATTTAGAGCTAAGGAAGTATATACAGAGTGTTGGAAATTTTGGAAGACCAACTGCAATCAACTCCGCTCCCAGATGCGACCAGGTATTGTGTTTCTATTAATGTTCATTTAAGTTATTAATTGATTGACTTTGAGTGTTTCATTATTTCTTAATTATTATCGTGTTTTATTTCAAATGAATGGTGAGCTCATTTTAGTGTAAATGCACTGAGCTTAGCAAGGTTTGCTCAATGTATATTAAGCCAAACATTTAGTTCGAGTATGTGCGAGAGGAATTAGAGCTTTTTAGAACGCATTCACATGAAAAAGCGAAACAGATTATAGCATGCTTGACTGCATGATTTGGTATACGTTGCCTATAACATGAAGTTAAGGCAAAAGTAATAATTTTAAAATATATACTTTTGTTGTTGCCTAGTTCTTTCTTAATCTTATTAATAATGAATGATTGATGTGTGTATATTGCATTTGATATTCTTTATAATTTAAATATTCTTTCTTTACATATAAATACAAAATGATGCAAGAAGATCAGGGAATGTATCATATGACCCGTTGAGTTACAAAAATGTTGATATCCTTGACAATTGGGTCAAAGAGGTAGAGCCCCTATCAAATTAGAGGATGAAAACTGGATGACAATGAAAGCCGAAGCAAAACTTAAAGTTGAAGATGAAAATGAAGGTATTGGAGGAGCATATCCAATTATGAAGGAAGAAGAGAGAGGAGATGATGATGACGGTGACCCTCACTATGTTGATTATAATACTTTTATTGATTAGAATCCACATTATGGATGATTGTAATTTGTTTTAACTTTTATTTATAACTTTGTAACGTTCTGATCTTTGATGATTATAAGTTGTACTTGTAACTTTGTTGTTTATTAAGTTAAACCCGAAATGTATTCTATTTATGTTAATGGTATGGAATATGAATGCTTGTAGCCTTGTTCGTAACTTCATTAAGAGATGTTTTTGTTATAGCATGGATGTTTCTTCATGTTGTTCATTAATTTTAATTTTTGTATTATTTATTTATTTTTTAATATCAAATTTTTTATACCATATCATATCATACCATATGATATGGTACAATACAAGCATATCAATATGCAGTGCAATACGGGCATCGATACGGTTTTTACAACATTGAGGACAACCCATAGCTTAATATTAGAATAAGGACATATCATCATAGAGAGTGAATATTACAAGCTTCTTTGAAGTACTCTTGCTACATAAATTGATACCAGCGATATCCCTCAATGGACTTCAAACGAAAAAAATACAAAGAATGACAAATAATTATACGAACATTTCCTTTCACAGATGCACCAAAATTTTTTGGAATGCTCTACAAATGCTTTACAATTCTTTCACCTATTTCAATTAGAAGCACCATTAATTAATCTGTACAAGCTAGCTCGTCGGCCAAAATGAGATTGCTTTTGATGGTGTGCGCGACAGGACCATCTCTATGGATGATTGGTTCGAGTTCAACAGATTATCTGCCAAAGATGCAAAAAGTATCATTGAATAAAGCTGGATGATAAAGCAAAAAATTTCTTAGCAATTTTGAACAGAATAAAGATCATGAATCATAACTACATTGAACAGACATATTTGAAGGTGATCACAGACGAGCATACCTGTCTGAAACTCTGGAGGCAGATTGAAGTTAACAGTATCATGAATCTGATCGGCAAAAACACTGACAGAAACGTATTTCAACGATTCCTATACACAAACAGGTTTCATAGAGAGAAACACCTGTACTAACAAGCAAATTAAGGGGATGTGTTAGCGGGCTCCACAAAGCCATGCTTTTGTCGTCCTTCAATCACGAACATCAAATGATAAAGCATTTCCATGAAGTCTTGACGCAACTGTATTAGTTTTAATCACTGATATCAGGAAGTGGCATTTTCCAGTAGTTCCATGAATTAAAGTCCTCCTGAAGCAAATCATGCATTAGCAAGCAGCAAAGGTGAATAACATCTAAAAACGAACTGTTCCTACAGATACATACTGGTTCATATGAGGACATGGCAGGAAATATGCCATTAACAAGGGAATGTAAAGAGTGATATGACTTTGTATCAATCCTACGGTTGACAGCCACCTCACCCTATCAATAGTAAGTATCAGAGCTTCAGCATGTGGACACGGACATCAGCTTGGGAAGCAAAAGGATATTATGAGCAAAAAGGAACTAGCAAAAGTACCTTCGGATTAATAATAAAGATTTTTCCCTTTGGAATTCCGACCTTTCGATAGCTTATCTCATCAGTATCTCTGTTTCCGAATCCAGCATAAAATGGATTGCAATCACGAGGAAATAATGCACGAATATCCTGAAACAAAGAAAAGTGAAAAATGTGCCGTTCAGAATGTGCCTTGGCAAAACCAATCAGTACTAAAACACAAAAGGACTCTTGGGTTTGTGGCTTAATTATGAGCGGCTTTGATCATAGACAAGCCCAGAAAATATGTAATATAAAAGATCAGGATAGTAATGGTAGCAAACACAACTTAATCTTAAATACAGACTCACATCCATTTTCTTCATGAGTATTCTAGAAGTCTATGGTACCTATCACAAGCAACCATACAACTAAGAGTCTAGTTTATACATCTGCCAGATGTTTCCCGAGGTCCATTAAGATAATCTATAAAGTCGGTAGATGTGACATGCTGCTGATATTTAACCAGCCCATTCTATACTTGGTTGCTCCAAGTTCCAACCTTCTCAAAAGATGGCTTCTCCATGATATAAATCAAAAAGAAAAAATTGGTTTGGCTGAAAAGAAGATGATTGACTTATTTTTAGGACCACCAAGCTCTTTGCTTACCAACATAATTCCACAACATTTTGGGCCAAGACTTTTTACGCACCGTATACCTTATAGACAGGATGCAATTGAAAGCCTTTACTAACATCTGCCTCTAGAATGATTTTTCCAAATTGAAAAAGATTACCTGAGACTTAACTTTTGCTATGTAAATGTTTATTCCAACAAAAGAACAAACTAGACAACTAAAGCTATTAAATGTGTTCCTTAGATGGTGAAACACAAAAGAGCAGTAGGATCTACAACCTTAAGGACAAGATATGTGTTAAGAAATGTCTATTTCCTTGGAAAATGAAATGTTAAAAACTGGAGCGTATGATAAAATTTACTCTACTCATCCTTTCCTCAAACTTGATCCCTCTAGAAAATTATCAAACCGAATATCATGTCTTGGATAAAGACAATAAATTGCATTGGTGATTATTGTACTAAGAATCAAATAGATAATGAGACAATGGATGGATATCAAGAAGGACTGGATGGTCATGATTTATCGCTCTGAACCAAACACAACAACAGAATTTATAATATTCAAGAACCAGTAAAAGGGATGAAAGTGCACCGCAGAGATATTTGAACTAGAAAAACATAGTGATATAGAATCTGGAAGATCCTCCAAAACCTAGTGACATGAATCTATAAGAGACAGAATCTAGAAGATCCTTTGAAACAATTAAATGGCCTCAAAGATTTACACTAGGCTTAAAATATTATTCGATGAAATATAGAGAAACCAAAGATGCCTGAAAAACAGAGTAAGAGTACACTTAACCCATATACTAGAACCAAAGTAACATCCAAAATTATGCAAATTATTGAGATATTAAGTTGATGAGCCATATAATGAAATTATGATAAAAGAATTGTGGAATGAAGGTTAAGAAACAAGTTGAATTCATGCTAAGGAGATCAACTATTGAGGCGTCTTATGAAACATTTTAGAGTGAAAGAAAAACCTTTACATGATATCTATTGATTTAGAAAAATCTCACTATAGAGTGTAAAGAGATATTCTTTGGAGAATCTTGGAAAAGAGAAGTATCCCATTGATGTATAACAGTCTTATAAGAGATAGGTATGATGGTGCGCACACGTGTGTGGATTCGTGAAGAAATCAGGGATTTCTTTGAAGTTAATATTGTATTATTTGAAGGATTAACTTTAAGTTCATATTTATTTATCTAAGTTATTGACAAGTTGACAAAGCATCTTCAAGATCAAGCACCATGGTATATATTAGGTTAGTGGATGAGTTTAAGAAAAAATTAATAAAAAATTGGAATTATAAAGAGAAATACTAAAAAACAAAGGCATTTCTCACTTAGCAGAACCAAGACATAATATATCAAATGCAAGTTTGATCATTTTGTTACTACAAGTGATATAAAAATTAAGATTGAGACAAATTGCATTCCTCAAAAGAAAGTTTTAAAATATCTAGAGTCAGTCTTTTAGAGTGACTGAAAAATTAATAGAGATGTCAAACATAGAATTAAGGTAGGTTGGTTAAAATAGAGAGTTGCATCAAATACTCTATGTGACAAGAACATACCATAAAATTGAAAGGTAAATATTTATAAAGCAACAATTAGACCTCATATGTTATATGATGTTGAGTGTTGAGTAGTTAATCACCACCACATAAGATATCATGATAGCAATGAAGATGCTAAGATGGATATGTGACCATTAGGAAATATTGTATTGATAATGAAGTTATCATAGACAAATTGAGACTGGCACCAATATATAATATAATAAAATAAAACTGTTTAAGATGGTTTGGAGATGTGAAAAGACAAGAAAAGGAAGCTCTAGTAATAAGGTGTGAAAAACTAGACGACAAATGTGTTAAAAGAGAAAGAGGAAGACCACAAAAGTGTTTGAAGGAAACAGTAAAGTGACCTATTTTCTATTGAGTTAATTGTTAGCAACGCATAGGATTGAACTCTATGAAAACAAAGAATCCATGTAACCGACCCCATCTAATATGGGAAAGGGCTAAGTTGTTATTGTTGTTGAATCATGTTGTCAAAAGATCTTGCTTCATAGTTGTTCACTCAAGTTTCAAAGCAAGGACAAAAGCAAGGTAAGGGTCACCCCGAATGGATTGAGGCTATGAATTCTCAAAGCCTGGTTATTCATCTCTTCTTCCCTGTTTACAATACCATATTATAGTTTCCAGAGACAAATTTACTTTCAAGTACTCCCTTTCCTTTAACTTCAGTTCTTTTACCAATAGATGATAAACTTTTATATCCAGAATCCCACTTCTGACTAAACATTAGTGCAATTTTAGCACCACATTAACTATGTGGTGTATTTACCTAAACAGCTTCATCTGAGACGCCAAATAATTAATGAATCAGAAAGATAGACATTTTTGACATTCCATCAGTATGCAACCACAGTGATATGATAAAAGATTTTGAAGGAAATATTCTTGATGTATATGGCTTCGCAGACCTGGTTCAAGCCTAGGAAGCCTCGAAGCAGCTCATACCGAAAAATGCTGGTACTGGATAAATAGTTACTCTATGCGATAGTTTACGAAGCACCAAGATAAATAGTTGACAGTTCCACACGGATTGCAGAGGCAAAGTAAAACCAGCCTTTCTAGATACTAAATGAGGCCTACTGCATGGGTTCTTTCTGTCATTTTGATTTGACTTTGGTTATACCTGCATGCAAATCTAGAAGAGTACGATGATTTTTTGTACCCTTCTATGTTCCAACACTTTTTAGGCCTTCCTCAATTATGGTGTGCATTCTCGGACTTCTCATGTCTATGCATTGGAACAACATTTAATCATTTCTCCAGAAGTCTAAAACTCCTGGAACCATGTCTCTCTCATTTTACTGTTGCTGCACTGAAATTTGGTGTTTCTTGTTTGATGAGACATCGACCTCAGGTCTTCATTGCTAACATAGACATCTTTTACCTATTAACTGGCCAACGCTTGGCACCATATAACAGCCCCATGGACATCTTTTACATTGAATTTTATCTAATCTGCATAACTTCTACGAGTCACATATCCATCAGTTTTTCCATCTTGCTGCAACACTAACATTAAGTATTTAATAAGTTTGTTTGGATGAAGATTGAAAATTCAGATTCTATTTTCAGTGTGATGTTCATCAAATGCAATTCCGAACAAAAAAAAAGGATATCAGTGTGTGTGACAATAAAGTATGGGAAAAGGCTTAGTTGTTGTTGTTGTAAATTTGGAAAGTATTAAAAGAGCTAGAGGACAACCACAAAAGTGTTGGAAAGAAACAATAAAGAATGATCTAGCTTATTTTGAGTTAACTGCTAACATGGCACACGATAGGGATCTGTGGAAACAAAGAATCCATGTAGCCGACCCCGTCTAGTATGGGAAAAGGCTTAGTTGTTGTTGTTGTAGTGTGTGTGACCATGCTAGCACCTCTTTCAATATAAGCACATCAAGCTAACAACTCAAATCAGACACATAAGCAAGGCGCATCTGACCAAAACATTGATCATGGCTTTCCTAAAACCAACAAGATCACATGGAACACACTGTCTCTTTCTAGTAGCCAATTGTTGGGTACTTACAAGTCTCCTTGAAAACATGGTTAATAGAACAGTTCACGCATCATTGCCATGATAAACACTGTTTCAGACTTACATGCATCCCCAGCAAATGCTCACTATATTGGATACTAAAACATCCACAGATAAAAGAAGAAAGAAATGGACAATTTGAAGAATAACTCCCAACTCAGTTGAAATACTTCATAATTAGGATCCCTGAGTGACTGGAGTAAAATTACGACTCAAGCATGAGGAATAAAAAACATGGATCTAATAAACCATAAGGGGTAGCAATAAAAGAGTGTTCATAGGTAATTCGGGTACTTCTGAACCACAACCGTTACGAGAAGACAAAGATCCTTCACAAATACGGATATCTAAAACCTATGTCAATAACCAATAAACCTTGCATATGCAAATTACAGATGAACAAAAATAGTGGAATATAAAGAAACGTATGTCCCCAGTCGCACAGAAAGGAAGGAGTACTTAAGCATCACTAAAGAGGACTATTTAACCCAGTGTTATCCGTATCGCCACGATACGATACGGTAACCTGTATCGTAAGATACAGGTTATCGTGCCGTATCGTACGATACGGCCCGTATCGCCCGTATCGTACGATACGGGCGATACGCCCAAAATTTTTTTTTTTCAAAATTTTTTTTTTTCAAATTTTTTTTTTTCAAAAAAGTTTTTTTTTTCAAATTTTTTTTGCATGTTTCTGCCCTCTCTTTCCCTCTCTTCACTTCCCTTAAAGGCATCCTCCAATATGCTTATAATTTGGGTTTATAATTTCATTTATTTAATAAAAATAATGTATACAAAAAAAATTATGACAAAATCATTTCCCTTTCTGTTACAACTTTTAGGTATATTTTTGCTAACAGTTTCTAATTTCATAAGATCGTAAACAATTAAAAACATTTAATTCTCTCGGTTCATTGAGTAGGGATTTCACAACTTCACTATTTTAAGGTTCACGTTACATGACTTCCATTGAGTTGAACATGATCAATGTGTGTGAGGCTTAACTCAGTCTGTGAAGTGAGAAATGAAGCTCATGCATTAGTTAAAAAGCTAGTCTCCAATAAGAGAAAAAGGGGACATTATCAAGTAATAATATAACATCATTAAGGTGTCATAGACTCAATAATCAAAGAAATGGAGCTCTTTGTTTTGCTCACATATGAAAATTAGCAAATATGACTACATGTACAAAGATAGCAGTTTGTTAATTTTGATATATTACATGAGTGAATTATGGAAGATAACGAAGAAAATGCACTCCTAAGTCCTAACTGAAGAAGACATTGCATGAATTAATTTGAAGTACAACAACATCATCAAGGAGAAGATGAAGATTATTTAGTTAATGATCCTGATACAAATTTACAATATGTAAAATATAAATGTATTTCATTTTTTGATTCAAAATATATAATTTTAGATGCAATTGTTCAATATTAAATGTTCAATTTGTGCTAAACTTTGCATTATATGAATTTAAAGCAATTACCAGATTTTTTCAAAATTTTCCAGAATTTTCTTGATTTTTTTCGGATTTTTACTAATTTTATTGATTTTTTAAATAATTTTTATAGTTTTTTAATATTAAAGTACGATACGATACGATACGATACGCCCGTATCGTGGAGCCCAGCGATATGCGATACGATACGCGTCGGACAACACTGATTTAACCGTCATTAAAGAATGGATAGTTCAAAAAACAATATGAAGTGCATGATCAAATCTGAGGATCTGATATAAGCACCACTAAGACATATCTAAACATATCCTCAGGTGCATGTCCCAAACTTTTTCCATCAACATTAAGAATGTACTGTAACCAGTGTTGTGCATATCGGTTTGTATTGTACATGTATCAAAAGATACGATACAAGCTGTGTATCATGTCATGCAAGTGTATTGGAACGTATCATACGATATGGCCCATACCGAACATATCATATGATACAATCGATATGGGTCCTGATGCATGTGTTGAACCTTATTTTCCACGAATTTTACCACTTTAACTTGGGAATAATGATGCAAGATACCAAGAATCACCAAGTTCCAAGGATTGAGTCCCAAGCATGGGAGTTACAAATAAGAATAAATATGAATTAAGAGTTGAGACTTTCTAGGTACACAATTAATATTTATAGAGTTCCAATGATAGTGATTATTAATTGTTAGGGTGTCAAACACAAATTTATTAATTGTGTTAGATTCCATGGGTGGTAGTTATTATCTCTTAGAGTCCCAATCATAGATTTATTAACTATTAGAATTCCATAGACCTGTTAGAGTCCCAAGCACACATTTATTGATGGTAGAGTGTCAAGTGAGTTATTAGGAAACACATTCCCAAACCAAGAAATTATTGTGAATGTAGGTGCTTGATACATTAACTCCGCCCATGTAAGGGATCACCCTTGCATTGCCGGTCCCAAGCCCGGATAAAGGAGGAGGGTTGTGTTAGGCTTCCGACAGCCAGCGTAAAACTTCGTCGGATTTCTACAACATGGATTACAAAAATTATGAGCATTGCTTTGGGGCGTTCCCGCCTAGCGACGTGCTGCAGAGCCCGAATGCAGTAAGAAGTAAGCAAGGGCCACTACATTTTCGCCCGAATGTAGTGAATCAATTGCAGAGAGGGTTCCCACATCATGGACGGGTGTGGGTAAAGAAGTTAGTCCCGCTACATTGCCGCCCGAATGTAGTGAAAAATTTTCAAAGAGGGTCTTCGCATTTTGATTATGGACGGATGCGGGGGGTAAGGAAGCTAGTCCTAGATAATAAGATTCGTATTGGTTCTTGGAATATCGGAACATTATCGGGTAAGCTAATGGAGGTGGTAGATACTATGATTCGGAGAAAGATTCATATTCTATGTTTACAAGAGACAAAATGGGTTAGAGAAAAAGCAAAGGAGATAGAGGATACAGGTTTTAAATTATGGTACTCAGGTAAAGAAAAGGCCCGAAACGGAGTTGGTATTCTCATAAATAAAGATTTAAAGGAGAGTGTAGTAGACATACACCGATATGGTGACCGAATCATGACATTGAAATTAGTGTTAGGAGCAGAGGTTTTGAATATAGTTTGTGCTTACGCACCCCAAGTAGGACTAGAAGATAGTATAAAGACAGTTTTTTGGGAAGAGTTAGATAAGGTGTTTCAAAAGATTCCACAAAGGGAGATGATTTGTTTAGGAGGAGATTTAAATGGACATGTCGGTAAAGAGGCATTAGGATATCAAGGGATTCATGGAAATTTTGGTTATGGGGATATAAACGAGGAAGGTAGGGAGATTTTAAATTTTGCTATCTCATTTGATCTCTTTATAGTCAATACAATCTTCAAAAAACGAGATGAACATTTAATTACTTATAAGAGTGGCTTATCACAAACACAAATTGATTACTTTATTTGTAGAAAAAAAGATAGAGCGTGTTGTAAAGATTGTAAGGTAATTCCAGGAGAAAGCTTAACCACCCAACATCGACTTTTAGTTATGGATTTACAAAAAAAAAAATGGACAAAGAAGAAAAGAGTGCATCGAGCTATTCGGACTAAATGGTGGAACCTCAAAAGCGATAAAGAAGATATATTTAAACAGAAAGTCCTTCAAGGAGATGTTTGGAATTATGTTGGCACACCCTGTGATATGTGGAACAATATGGCTATACATATTAGGAAAGTGGCGAAAGATGTGTTAGGGGTATCTAAGGGAGGTGTACTGGCATAAAAAGAAGCTTGGTGGTGGAGTGAAGTAGCACAAAATAAAATCAAGGCAAAGATGGCATGTTACAAATTACATTATGCTGAGAAAACTAGTGAAACTTTAGAAGCTTATAAGAAAGCAAAAAAGGAAGCAAAAAAGGCCGTTAGTGAAGCAAAAGCTAAGATTTGGGAGGACCTATATAAAAAACTCAACTCAAAAGAGGGTGAAAGAGATATTTTTAGGATAGCTAGGGCTAGAGATAAGAAAACTAAAGATCTTAATTATGTTAGATGCATAAAAGACGAAGATGAAAAAATTCTAGTGGCAAATGATGATATAAGAAATAGATGGAAAAACTATTTTTATAATCTTTTTAATGAAAATAAAGATGTTAGTATTAGTTTAGGAGATTTAGCCAAGTCAGAAAAGTATATAAACCACAATTTCTACCGACGTATTCAAAAGAATGAAGTGAAAGAGGCTCTTAAACATATGAAGAGTGGTAAATCGGTAGGACCAGATAATATTCCTATAGAAGTTTGGAAAATACTAGGAGAAATAGGAATCACTTGGCTCACAAGACTATTTAATGAAATATGGAAAAACCAAAAGATGCCCGAGGAATGGAGAGCAAGTACACTTATTCCCGTATATAAGAACAAGGGAGACATTCAAAATTGTGCGAATTATCGAGGTATCAAGTTAATGAGTCATACTATGAAATTATGGGAAAGAATTATTGAACGTAGGTTAAGACAAGTATCAAGTACAACAGAGAACCAATTTGGATTTATGCCTGGTAGATCTACTATTGAAGCGATTCACCTTTTGAGACATCTTATGGAACATTTTAGAGCAAAAAAGAAAGACCTTCACATGATATTTATTGATCTAGAAAAAGCTTATGATAGGGTACCGAGGGAGGTTCTTTGGAGAACTTTGGAAAAAAGAGGTATCCCATTGACATATATTAACCTTGTAAGAGACATGTATGATGGTGCAAAAACATGTGTGAGGACTCATGAAGGAACGACAGACTTCTTTGAAGTTAATATTGGGTTACATCAAGGATCAACTTTAAGTCCATACTTATTTATAATGGTGATGGATGAGTTAACAAAACATATTCAAGATGAAGTACCTTGGTATATGTTATTTGCAGATGACATTGTATTAGTGGAGGAGTCTAAGGAAAAAGTTAATAGAAAATTCGAACTATGGAGAGAAACATTAGAAAACAAAGGCCTCCGACTTAGTAGAACAAAGACAGAATATATGGAATGTAAGTTTGATCATTTGGCTACTTCAGAGGACATAGAAATTAAAATTGGCACACATTGCATTCCCCAAAAGGAAGGTTTTAAATACCTAGGGTCAATTTTTCAAAGTGATGGAAGAATTGATGGAGATGTTACACATAGAATTAATGCTGGTTGGTTAAAATGGAGAGGAGCATCAGGTATTCTTTGTGATAAGAAGATACCATTAAAATTAAAAGGTAAATATTATAGAGCAGCAATTAGGCCTGCCATGTTTTATGGTTCTGAGTGTTGGGCAGTTAATCATCAACATGTACAAAAGATGTCTGTGACAGAAATGAAGATGTTGAGATGGATGAGTGGTCATACAAGAAAAGACCGTATACATAATGAGGTTATTAGAAACAAATTAGGAGTGGCACCAATAGAGGATAAAATGAGAGAACATCGTTTAAGATGGTTTGGACATATAGAAAGAAGATCAAAAGAAGAACCTGTAAGAAGGTTAGAAAAACTAAATTTGGAAAGTATTAAAAGAGGTAGAGGACGACCACAAAAGTGTTGGAAAGAAACAATAAAGAATGATCTAGCTTATTGGGAGTTAACTGCTAACATGGCACATGATAGGGATCTGTGGAAACAAAGAATCCATGTAGCCGACCCCGTCTAGTATGGGAAAAGGCTTAGTTGTTGTTGTTGTTGTTGTTGTAGGTGCTTGATACATTATTAAATAATTTAAATAAGTCATATGATGTACTATTGTTTTGAACCTTTGATACAATTTTCAAACTTATCCAGTTATCCTTACTTATTTTGATTCATAATAATCATTTAGATTTTTTTCTGTTTTTATCTATTTTTATTTTTAAATTATTTTTTAATTAAAAATTCATGATATGGTATGATATGATACACCTGTCTCATGGATAAAAACGATATACAATATGATACAAACAACACTGACGGTAACTAACCTAAATTAAATTAGCAAGATACCACACTGCCTATTTTGTTATTTCAAATGCAAAACCAGATTATTACCCATACATTGTGTAAAGAAGTAGGAAGTAAGAAAGCTCGTGAACTACAACCTTATGCATATCACTAACGCACCCAAAATTTGGACTGAAAATGATATGTACAACAAAGAATAAGGAGAAGGATAACTCACCTCAAGGCACGCAATCTTGAATTCATGAGGAGCTCTTCGAATAACTGAAAAAGAAAATATTAATATGACACTCCACACAAACATGGATATACAAACAAAAGGCACATAAACGTGCACACTCATTTGTCTCATGCAAAGAAAATTCAAATCCAAATTTAGCTCCCACTGCCCAACTTCAAATCACTAAACTTACAACATAGAAAATGATAATAGCACAGTCAGAAATAAACCACACAGGTAAATGGAATCAGAAATGCATGAAACGCACAAATAGCAACACAAGTGAAAAGAACCAACGCCAAACCCTGAATATTTTTAGATAAAACATGATCTTTCCTTCTTGTAGTTAAATGTCAATATGGCACAGGATTGAGCTCTAATGAGACTAAGAATAACCCCAGAGTGTGGGGAAAACCCTGGTTTTGGCTCTACTGCAGCAATTGGAAGTGTGCACTAAAGTATGCTAACCTCAGTACCATCAAATCTTGTCCTATGATAAAGATACCCTATAGTAGTGAGATATGTCTGTCTTCCTCTTCAACAATTTAGCAGTAATGAAGCAGTACACTCACCTACATCACATGGACCCTTCTACCAAGGTACAACACCCATGTCTGACACTCGACACTCATACTTCTCCCGTAACTGACTTTGCACTATTTACTTTAAATATTTTCAGTTCCATATCACTAAGGTACCTTCATGAAAGTTAACTGATTGTTACTTTATTAATGAGTTAACTTATGAAACAACAATTTGGATTGGTTCACATATTAATATTTTTGATTAATTTGATTATCGTCAATAAAGAATGATCTAGTTTATATTGAGTTAATTGCTAGCATGACACATGATAGGGCTCTGTGGAAACAAAGAATCCATGTAGCCAACCCCATCTAGTATGGGAAAAGGCTTAGTTGTTGTTGTTGTTGATTATCACCAATAGTTTCATGAGATATTAATATTATCAATTATATAAATAATACATACAAAATATACTTATATAAAGCTGTCTTCCCACACCATGATTTTTGAAAATTGCTGGGCACCCATGTGACAGACATTCACTAAAGTCACAACAATACTAAAAGATAAAAGGAACACCACATTGTATCCCTTATAGCAGAAACCATCTTCAGAGGTGCATGAACAAAATGCATATGAAAAACATGCAGAATAAGTGAGAAAGATGTTTCATTCCAGACATCCATGAAAATTAAAAACTAATATATCAAGGACCAAGAAAGTGCTGTACCCTACAGGATGCTTACTGGAAATGCCATACACAGAATACAACCTTGAACGCTTAAACAGGAACTAAAAGCACCTATAACTTAACCTACAAACCAATAGATACACTTAGAAACAATCTATTATCAAGGAACAAGTCATCACCTTCACGAAACAAAGAAGGAAACAAGCCATCAGGTGAAATGACGACTGGTCCATCAGGAAGAGCTTTCCCATCCTGCGTGGAAGCATAAAACCAATTTTCCAAGATTCAAATTGAAAGAGTATTCCTCACAAGGTATGTATTACAATATGGACATCAGATCATAACAAACGTATCAATATCCATGGGTACGAGTTAATCACAGAATTGTTTCCCAAATTATTACCTGTTTAAGATTAAAAAGGAATTGCCTTGTCAGATAAGCTTGTGAGATAGCCCGAGCACTAAGGAACAGCAGTTGATAACCGTTCTCCTGCATCAAGAAAACTTCTCAATAAAACGTGTTCAATCATTGTTGCATGTGCATTGTTTATTTTATTGATATTTTTGTCTGAGATGGCATAAATGTTCACATAAGCACCCCAAGAAAATGAGAAGCAGTTTAAAAGTGAACACAAAAGAAAATTGAATCTTCCACCAACTTTAAACAAATTGGCCACTGAAGAGAAAGGACAAACCAAAATATAAAAATGGTGTATACTATTTAGAAGGTTACAGTCCATGGAAGTAGTCCTTTGATTTGAACAACAGTAACTAAATGGCTTGACACTGCAAGTGTTCCGAGGGCTTCAAAACATACCTAATGTCAAAAACTCCCCACACACTTCTACTATGTTCCAGAAAACTAAGATTAGGGGCTTTTGGACATTATATTGCACTATGTATTTCAATGAGCAGCTTCTACCATAAGGTGTTTCTGCAAATTGGTGGTAACATGGCTTTGGAGATGACTTGTTTTTCTGTATAGACTGTATTACAATATCATATTCAAGCCATCCCCGATGAAGATTCTAGAACCCTCGGAAGTCAGAAGGCCAAAGTTGTAGTGTCTTAAGTCCATCAAAAGCCCCATAGTCAGTTTTCTCATGACGTTCATCACCCAAACTATTGTGCCGTAATCTACAATTACATTATCTCTGTTGGATGTTCTGGTGTTGTGGCCAACATACGCTTGACTGCATAACTTACTAGACGGTGCACGTTGAATGCTACAAACTACAATATCTATCTGTGTATTTTGGAAATAAAGAACAAGAAAAGGTGAAGTATAGAGTATCACCTACCTTTATTGCTGAATATAGATGTGCTACACCTAAATGTGACCAGTCTTTTCCAACCAAAGGCATGAATTGTCCAAGAACATCTGATCTGTTCAATCAATCAGGTAAAAGAGATCCATTGAGAATATAAAGCACTCCGGATTTCTTTAAGTCAATCTCAACATGCAAAAGTAACAGCATCTAGGTTTGCGGACTTCTTTTAAGAACTTACTTTGTGATGGTTCCATCCACATCTGAGACTACTATACGTGTGTTCCATTTCCAGAGGTATATTCTAGCATCAACCTGATTCAAGAAAACTATATGCAGTCATGCCACGATGCAGACACTCACTACAATAGTTAAAGAGAAATGCTTCAGTGGAAACAAACACCTGTTGCTTCCCAAGCATTGCCGTTGAAAATGTAAAGGTTACTACATTCTGTCCTTCTTTTAGATTTAGCGATGCCAACTGCTCAGATGTTGGAACAATTGTCTGAACCCTTTTAGGGGTTCTTCTCATGCTTTCCTCCCCAGAACTAAGCTTGTCATCAAAATTTTGACTACCATTTTCATCAAGGGTACCAGCAAGCGATCGGGAAGTTGCATATGTTCTTGATTTTTTACCAAATGGCCAGAATCTCCAGCTTCCACTTGTGGGAACAATTGCAGTAGATTGGTACTTATCAAGTGTCTTTTCAACTGGCTCCACAACAATCATGCCCTTGCGTTCAGAGGTGCTTTCCCGTCCAAATGAAACCATTCCCAAAACAATTGGTGCTGCAGCTTCCCATGGAAAGTACTGCCCGTTTATACGTACTATGAGCTTATCATTGTTCAAAATTGACGGCCCTAAAGCACTGAACTTCTCAAAAGAAATTTTCTCAGCATCAAACGCCTTTGAAGCAGCATCAACCCCCATGCCTTCAGACAGCAGATGCTTGCAAAGAGATATTTCTGCACAGAGCAGAATACACATACAACTAACATGAGAACCTGTACACACACACACACACATATATATATATAAATATATATGTTGTATGTATGACGTATGTTGTATGTATGTATATATGTGTTTGAGTTCATGTGTAAATATAAGCAAACCCACAGACATACACAACAAAAGGCCACTTTCTACTCTATAAACACATTCATAGGAGACATGATAACCTACCAACAGCAGGGCCATTAGAGAGTCCTGCATTTTCGACTGTGACCTGAGTTTCACTAACAGAAACTCCACCCTCAGGCTTGCACTGCTCTGGCTCCACATCCATCTTAGAGTCTTCCATATGCTCTGAAGGACTTTGGGAATCCCTCTGAAGCATTCCCATTTGCAAGAGCTCATAGTTTGAAGTTAGTGAATGGCTAAGCGTATGAAGGTCAAGGCTTTCAAGATCGGAGATGCACGATCTGATAATTGGTAAAGACTTAGACAGCTGTTCAGCATCATCTTTATGCTTGCAGACTTTCGGAATGTCTATGGCTTCGGATCTCTTCCCATCTTCGAGGTGCATCCTGTCATAGATATCATTTAGTGATTCTCGAGTGTAATCTTCTATGGTTGAGTCCGCTAGAAAAGAAGACTGGAATTCATTAATAGTGAGCTCAGATGACAAAGAGGATTGGTGGTGTATCTCGTTAAACTCAGTTGACTCCCGAGTATCATCAATAGCATGCAATGCCATGCTTTCTTCCTGAACAACTGTATTTTCATGAAGTGACACTTGAAAATTGATCTTGTCATCTGAAACTTTGGTAGCACCACCAGGAAGGTCGCTATCAAAATTGTTATACCCTTCTATTTGACCCGATTCTACTGCAGTCAGATTGTCATTAGAAGGTTTAGTGGGACTACTTGCAGATATGTGATTTTGAACCTCGCAACATGCTTCTAGGTCATGGTAGTCCACATTTGAATGGCTATTGCAGGACAATGTAGTTACAGTTGATGATGCTTCTGGACCTGATATTCGATGGCTTATCTCAATATCAACGTCGTAAGATAGACTGGCACCATTAGCTGAGAACCTCTCTTCCAATTTTTCCTCATATTGAACCTCAACAATTTCAGAAGGATCAGGGAACGAGCAGCCCCGATCAATAACTTCAGTTTTGTTCCCGCAGCTCTTCAAAGATTCCAAGCAAGTACCCCTCTCCCTTGTTGCCACCCCTTCATTGGCATTGATCTCAATATTTTCATTCTCCGATACATCATCCATTTGAAACACTTCAAGATGTTCAGCATGGGCTGAATCATATTCCACTAATCGCTCATTACCATTATCAACCAAGTCACCGAAAGCATCCAAAGCAGAATATTTGGTGTTCTTCTCTTCCTCCATCGCAACAGCAGTTTCATAAATATGACACTGACCAACATGCCCATTTGGTTTCAAATTCACACAATCGACATTTTCTTCTTTAATCTCTACAACCAAGTCAGATAATGTCAGTTCATGAGGAAGCTCAGTTGTCTCATTCAACACCATGGTGTGAAGTTCCACCCTCTCTATGTAACTTTCCCGAGATGTCCCCTGCTCCATAACCTCATTATTGCAACTCGGGCTGCAAACAATTCCACTTTCAGGACAAATACCATCGGAGCATGACGGAGAGCCATCTTTCAACTCCCTTTCCTCGTCTGTATCTGCAGCAGTCAGATGGATAACCGTGTCACTCTCACATGGTTCTATGACTGTCTGAGAGACTCTGTCGTTTCCTAGTTTTTTTTTATCAACGTCGCCTGATAATTCAGAGCCACTTTCCGGTACGGAACTTAAATTCCCGGATGCCGGTACCTCAAATTCAATGGTGCTGTTACCTACAAGTGAATCATCCTCCGGAACCAAAGATGGGGTCTCCTGACAGAAATTTCCCAGTACCGTTAGACCAATTTCACAATTTTCTGGAACCGAAGATGCATCATCCCCACCAAAAAACTCCAATTTCAAAGAACCAACATCTGAACTTTCTTTTGTGTCTAAAAGTAGATCCTCTACACCAGAATTTTCCACTTTCAAAGCACCATCATCACGTTTTCCATCTACTGTTTGGTCGTCACCTAAATCAGCATGAACTCTACTGCCGGCCAATCGAGAAGAAGATTTAGGCTTACCTTCGTTTCCCAGATCGGGAAGATTCGTGGACCATTTCACCTCGAGAAGATCCGCGGCGATCTCCGCCCTCTCGAACGAGTCAATCCGATCAACACCACTACCATCTTTCCTCTCTCTCTTCATAGACCTCCTCCCGAGCACGAGCCCAAGAATCGTCGACCTTCTCGAGCTGGTTCTCACGATCATCTTCCCGTTGCTTTCGTTGATCGTCGTCCTGACCTCAATCTCATCGGAATTTCCACTGCGGCGATTCCCAGAATCCTCCGATGCAACGCCGCCGGTCTTGTTCCTCCGCTTACCGTCTTCGGTGTCTTCACCGGAGGACGGTGCGCTTGGGGCTCCGTCATCGTCGTCGTGATCGATCTCTCTCAGAAAATAGGCCTCCCCTTTGTGGTCCAGGAACATGTGGAAGCCCGCTTCTTCACCATTGACGCACACCGTGACTAACTTCTCCCTTCTCTTAAGCACACCCTGGAATTTGCCGAACTTCACGTACCAAGGCGACGATTTGAAGGTTCCGTCTTGTTGCTGGACAACGATTATATCAACGGCGCCACCGAAGGGATGGAACGGAGCGGCGACGGTGTAGACTCCTTTCGTTATGTAGCTGCCTAGCCGCTCTACCGCGTTCATCTTTCCGGCGACGGTAAATTCCCGATTTTCTTAGGAGATTTGAGTTTGTCGCGGAAATTGATAGAAAATAAATTGTCGGTGTTCGTGAATTAACCTCTACGAGCGAAATTGATCGAATTTCAGAGACACCAACTTTGAAAATGATCGATTTTGGAGGCGTGGTTCTTGAATCCTGAGAGGAAGAAATCGTGGAAAAGCGTCGATTTCCAGGACGTGCTTTTGCATCAATCCTGACAGAAATCAAACTTTCGGTGATGGAGAATTCGGTTCCTCCGAAGTGAAACGATCGATTCGGAGGCGACAATGTCAGACGGAACGGGTTTTCGTGAAGAACCATGAACAAAATCGACTATTTGCAGACAACCGTCAAGAGAAATTTGGGTGCACGTACGAACATTTTGCCTAGGAAAGGCCCAAAGATGGGGTCAATAATTCATTCGACGGCGGGCTCCTGCATATGGAGGTAGACAGCGATTGAGGGAGAGAGGATATTCCAATGGATGCGAGGAATGTGCCTGCGTTTATTGCTCGTTCAAGAGAGAGAGAAAGATTTGTCCAAACTCGGACAAGAACCACTACTTTGTCCTTTTCCTTCTCGATCTAGTTTCTTGAGAGAGAGGAGGGGAGGATTAACGAAACTCGAGTGTCTTTGTGGGAGTTGGACATCATTTCTCTCCCTCTCATGAGTTGGTTTGGAGGCGGTGGCGAGTGGGTGCCGGTTTTTGGGCGTTTTTCCTTGTGGTCTGTTGGTTACTTGGCTTGGAAAGTTTGATCATCTCTGTCTGTCTGCTTCTTTCTTTCTGTTCTGTGGTGAATAATTATGAGCTCACTTGGCCCTGCTCTTAGGTAAGAAGGATCGGCCCTCAACCAACTTTCTCTTGCGGTCCGGTCTTACGCATCTCAGCTACTGCTAAAGCTCTAACTAACTAAATAAATTAAAAATTAATATTTATACATATATAGAGAGAGAGACTTGTTCTTATGAACCTCAAATGGTGTACATTTATAAGACATAAGTGTAACTTAAAATTTAAAAAAAATGTTTGAAAAAATAAAAATACAACAGTATTATACTTATGCACCTACAAAGCAAACTTGGCCTAATGAATCAATCTATAAAGTTCACGTCTCCGCATGCCTTTCAATTAAGAGATTTAGATAAGTTATGATATCACTAAATGCAAGTGATGAAGCACGTTATCATAATCTACACCTAACCGCAACCATAAAAATATAGTTCAATACCTATGGACAAAATACATCCAGATTGCTACCAAAGCACGTTATCATAATCTACACCTAACCGCAACCATAAAAATATGGTTCAATACCTATGAAGACAAAATACATTCAGATTATATATATATTAAACTGAATCTTGTCCACCTGACCATTGTTTTTTTTGGTGGTATGACTATAATTTTAAAGATTATAAAAATATTAAAAAATAATAATAAATAAACTTTATTACATTCATATTATCAAAAAATAATGATTGAACATTAATACATAATGTCGCTTAAAGTATTTAGTAAAAAATAAAGAGGTTTTGCAACACATTTTGTGATCGTTGGTTGGACCATTGAACTAGGTTTGGAACTTTATGTATGATATGATAGGTAAGTCAGCTCTGGCCTCCAAACAAGGGTAATACTATAAAAAAAAATTATCGATCATGAATACATAATGTCGCATAAAGTATTTAGTAAAAAATAAAGAGGCTTGGCATCACATTTTGAGATCCTTGGTTGGACCATTGAACTGGGTTTGGAACTTTACGTATGATATGATAGGTAAGTCAGCTCCCGGCCTCCAAACAAGGGCCTTCAACTTATTTATGATCAGCTTTATTATGATAAAGAAAGATTTCACATTTCTTTTTACATAAGGCAAGTGGAGTTAGGCAGACCCGCACGAGATGTATTGCTTTTTAGAGAGATTATACAAGACATGGAATCCAAATGATCTTTTCAAGATTTCTCTACACCTAACTTGGCTAGTTTTGTCAAATACATAACTATGTCTGTATCTATATATAGGTAGTCCTACATACATAATGCACAATGAATGATCTAATGGAATTCCTCGTCTCAATAATTTTCTAGCTGGTTTTCACAGTGGCAACAACGGTTTTGGTTGATAGAAGATGTTCTAAAAGGTGGGAGTAGTGAAAAGTGGTGGAGTAGTTGAAGTGATGGAATGATGTCAAATAAGGATTATGTAATATTATGCACTGTAATCATTATCATGCATATAAGTACTCTCTCTATATATATACATATATATATGTGTACGTGGGGTAAAAATAGGAGGCCAAAACCAGATTCATGCATTAGGTATTGAACTCATGACCTTCAACTTGTGAGTCCATAGCAAAGTGAGTTGTTGCTTATTCGTGGCTATCTTGAAAATAATATGCCAATTATTTTATTCTCCATCTTTAATGTTCCTTCCTATCTTTAATGTCCCTTCTTGGGACAAATGTCCTACGTAAAGATAGTTTTTAAAGCGGTCTCCAGTGTTATATCTCATGCATAACATAAACCTTTATGCATCCTTGTTTGAGAAGATACATCAATTAAAGTTTCACTATCGTTAGGTAAGGAATGTCAGCTAAACGAAAGCTTTTACGTTCATCCAGTAAGACTTCTGAAGCATAAAAGTATATACATTGAATTGTTGTATGTGGTTCTTCAATCTTCTTCCACAGCATAATCAAATGCAGCAAACCTTGTTGAACATAAATGCACAACTTGTTTCCTTTAGTCCGGAGCGAATTCATTCTAAGTGCACAGTTTTTGAATCAATCTCACATAAATGCATGTTGAGAAACATGTGTTTCATTATTAATCAATCGTTTACAATATTCTATTGATGGTCTTCTACAGAAGTTTATTATATGTGGGAGGAACCTTTCATATGTCATCTTATTTTACGCGAAATTTATCTAGTTGATTGAAACTTAGAATCCTACGATTTAAAGTTAGCTCTCTCCGAATGTTCGAAATTTGCACAAGGAGCTTTGCGAAATGTGATCCATGTGACTAACCCTACTTAGTATGCGAAAAGGCTTGGTTTTAGTGGTATTGTAAGAACTAATCTATCCCCATAGTGCAAATTTTATGAATCCACCTTTTTATCATATGCTTTTGAAACCAAAAGACATTGCGCTATGCATCTTGATTTCCAAAGATGAACACTTATCATAATCCATAATTTTTTTTGTCACAAGAGGAGGTCGAAGCCTAACACCCACACCCACACCCTCTGGGAGTCGAACTCCACACCAACAGCAACGGCGCTAGAGCACCCTGCCATTGAGCTAACACTCTCGGTGCAACTCTTATTTTTTATTAACCTTCAAAAATAACAGGAACTCAAACCGTAGCCTATTAGGCAAAGCCAACACTCTGAACTAGTGAAACTAACGAGGGGGAACTTGATCGGACCAAGGTGTTGAAGGCCAGAGGTGAAAAATAAACACGAAAAATTTTTGATATACGAAATATCACAGTGGTACTCAAGATCATGTTTGCATCTCCGGCTAGCACAGGCCGAACCTGAAAAACAAGGTTGCCAGTGTCCCACGACTCAAACAGGGGCTTCATGGCCCGTAGAACAAGTTGAGTTGACACCGCATGCCCTTTCTAAATGTATTTAAGCAGGCTATTGCATCCGTGTGCGTGCTTGCTCCATGCATACCGCATCAGCGAACATGCCCTAAGAGTCCATGCCACCCCCTTCTAGTGTAGAAAAAGATTTAGCTTGTTTTAGTTCTACTGGAACTCTTAGATACTCTGTCCATATGATTTAGCTGAATTAGCAAATTATCAGTTCCAAATGCAAGTTGGATGCAATTGACGCATCACATGGGATGTCTCTACTATATGTGTGGTGTGTCTATAAATTATTGGTGGCCACTTTCGACTCCAATAACTATATTTAAGAAATACGTTCTGCGATTCAGTTGATCAAGGTGCAACTATCTTCTTCAGTATCTGTGTGTGAGCATGAGCATGTGGGCATGGAGTGGCTCAAGACAAGTTGAGGATTGAACCTAAATACCAAACCGGGCCTCATTAAGCACGGCGAAAAGTTCATAACACTTGGTACCTCATTAAGCATGGCCAACAGTTCATAACACTGCACTTGATAGTAACCTAAAATTTTTCGGGGCCTAAAGCGGTTCTGTTACCACGAGCCGCTGCTATCTTCCTATAATGTTGTATGAGTTTTGAACATTCTATTGTTTTCTTAAATAACTCTTCGTCTTCATCCTCCATGTATGTTTTATAAGCAGATCATGTCAACCAGAAGATTGGAAAGGGACCAATGCTTCAATTAGGGCCCATGGATGCTTGCTTGTGAGCAGTATCACATCTAGGAAGTGCATGGAGTCATTACTTATGGAGTTCAGATGGCTAAGCATGGGGCACCCCAATAATGTGCATTGTCTAATATGCCAGAAAGCAAGGATCTCATTATAGAATATTCTACCACAAACCAATATCACAAAGACACGTCATTTTGGTGACATGCATTGGACGACACGAGCAGATTCATTGGGATCCTTGGAGCCGTCTCTGATGGACATGCCTATACCCAGCTATAAACCTGAACCTCAATTTTTTTACCCCTGCCCCACTTAAACTCTTCTCATGTGAGGATCACTCTTGCATAGTCGATCCCATATAAATATGAGAGTTGCGATAGGTAGTTGACAACCAGCGTAAAACTTTGTTAGGTTTGAAGAAGTGATATTTTGAGCATAAATACACCAGATTCTATCTAAACTCTGAAGTTAAGCATGCTTCAGTTAGAATACTACTAAGAAGTCCTAGTATTAAATTCACCAACAGACTCCACTTAGTGTAGGAAAAGGCTTGTGTTAGGTACTCGCTTAGGAAATGGATTTGGGTCGTTTTTTATGTGGGCAGTAGGGCACCTCCTACTCTGACTCTGGCTTCAGTAAAGCTTTTCAAATCAAAATTATTTCGGATTAAAATCAGCTTATATTTAGTTTAAGTTATTGAAACATTTTAAAGTTGACTGAAAATTTGAAATTTCAATATCATATGTAGAGAGAGACACTAACACACACAATATATATAAAAAAGGAATTATAAGGTTCTCCAAAAGTATATGTTATTGGAGCACCGTCCCACATCATCCACATCCATGGTCTCCTAGATGTGGATGATGGTCTTTTAAAAATATATACTCTCGAAACACCTTATAATTCAATTTATAAATAAAGAGAGAGCTTGTTATGACATACCCTGTTAAAGATGTTCGAGTTTTTTTCATACCCGAACCCCAACAGCATTCGGTTCTGGTCCCATCATGGGTAGTGCCAAAACATGCAGGATACATCATACAGTTATTTTAATGAGCTAACAGACAAACTCGCTTCATCATTTGGACTGAGTTGTTTATTAAGCTTCCCAAAGGGCTCTCTTAAGTTATTCCTTATGTGGAATATTATGTGTCATATCTTTCTCGAATCCAAGGGCAAACGTCATAAATTGTTGGTTTGTGAGTTCAAAATAAATAGAGTGTATTTAACAGATGGTAAAGAAAGATCATTAGATAAATAAGAACAATACCAATTTCGTGTCAGCTCGCCTGAAAAGGTAGATGCCGAATGAGTGCTGGTTTCAGTACATGTGAATTGAGGTACAGGAACATGTGAACTGAGGTGTATGATGTTCTGTTGCTGTTTGACTTTTTTAGTGCTATCTGATAAGCGTATCTTCTTTGTTGGTGACCTGTATCTGTATCCTGTCAATCCTTTTTGAACAATCTCCTTGTAACTTGATGTGAGACATATCCATAATGTTGTATCCTTGTAAACATATTCATTATCATGATTTGGTTTGAAATGGATACGAGACTCTTGTAATTAAAGGAAAGTGTTATTGTTAATCTAAAAGGTACTACAACTACAACTAAGCCTTTTCTCATACTAGATGGGGTCAGCTATATGGATTCTTTGTTTTTTTTTTTGTAGAATCCATGTTAAGTCCGACAAAGTTTTACGCTGGCTGTCGGAAGCCTAACACAACCCTCCTCCTTTTTCCGGGCTTGGGACCGGCCTTGTTAATCTAAAAGGTACATTACAAAATTTTTTCTTCACAATAATATTTGGGGGTGTTTACATAGTCACAGAGTTGATTGTTATATTTGTGGTGGGCCAAATCATATAAGAAATTGCCCAAAATGTAAGAAGATGAGCACCTTAATAGTCGAGGATCAGGCAGGATGGAGCATTCATGATGACACTAGATTGAGCGTTCAAGCAGACTTCATTTGAGATGCACTCTTGTAGTTGTTGAATGCATAGCAGAAAAAGTTATCACCATGTTTGAGACTTGTGCACGTGGAGGTGAATATTGGGCAGCACATTGCATGATTTGATGGACAACGATACCACTCATTCAGTTATGTCGATAACTTGCTTGAGGATAGTAGGCATACAACTCACCGCTTTCAAGAATAGATTGAAGAAAGGTGAAAGCATATGTTGAGAGGATAACATGAGTTGCTACGTCAGTCCGGGTGGATTGTTGGAGTGGTATCCTTGACTTTACCATGAAGGACTTCAATGACTATGACATGTATCTTGGGCGACATGGTAGTACCACGTCTTGGAGAGTGTTTGCATGCAACTGACCACCATCATCACTGCCTAGCAAATCCCCCCATTCTCTCGCTCTCTATTGAAAGCAAAGAGTAGAGAGCCATCCTCTCTCTACAAATCGCAGAGGGCATCGTCTCTCTCTCTCTCTCTCTTGCTGAACGCGGAGAACCCTCCGTCTGCTGCACTCCTCAGCCAAGGAGAAACCAAGGAGACCGAGGGCCTTACACCACGAATCAAACACACCAAGGTGTGTATATCATGGTAGATGACCGTAATATTCTGGATATGACAATCTAACTAAGAGAGCTAATCAACCAGATATAGGGAGCTAGTACAGTGTTTTAGGTTGCTGTATCCCCTCCTTTTGTTTTGCCCTTCATTTTTTTCTAGCAGTAAAAATAGGGGATATTACTTCATGCATCACCTCCAAGCTGGCAGCCACCATTTTGATCAACTCTTAAATGTAGATATGTAGATGCTTGGGAAATTCTAATGGGAATTTATAAAGCAGAAATGAAGGCTCACATTTTCATAAGGGTTTTAGTTTAACCTACATAAATAGAAACCAAGAAGAAACCGAAGATAATAAGATTATTACTGATTCAAAGAAAAAATAAGAACAAAGATTTTACTTGGGTTTCATGTAAATAGTTGACCATTAACTACAAGCAATTCGAAGACTTTCAAAATAGTTAATGTTAATATATTGCCAAATAAGATTCAGAAAATGTTTCTCACTGTCTAATTTCCCTTTCAACTTTGAATCTGAGTGGAGTAAAAAACTCTGCCATGATTTAATTTCTGCCGATGGTGGAAGTGGCCGATTGCAGAATGGGACATCTTCAAGTTGATCTCCACCACCACAATATACAGTCAAAAGATCTGTAATTCATATATTTATAATTCTATTCTTCTCTTCGGAGTCTTTATTTCGAATTTCTCGGATGGTCATCGATTCCATCCACCATAGATGATTAAACAGGCCATTTTCTATGATGCAAAGAAATCTAAATAGTGGCATACTGTACAACACTTGGATTAAAATTCAATATCCATAACTTTCAGTATACGACGAATAGTATATGAAAGAGATGAACAGAAAGTAATATGACTACATTAATACTAACTCAGGTTTATTATATCTGGCTACTATGTATCAGATTCGCCGTTGCATGAATTTTTGTGATGCAAAATTTATATATAATATTCTCGCCTTAGTCACCTTTCTTATAGACGCGTGGCAGGCGTGCGGGCATGTCAGACAGCAGCGGATCTAGATTAAGACGAGTTAGGGCGACCACCCCACCTGAAATTCCAATGACTAGATTAAGACGACGCTAACCTTTGCCCTCGAGAGGGAACACTGAGTTTGATGGGATCAGGTTAGGTGCGGGTCATTTATAGCTGGTCGGATAGTATAGGACTCATCTTCATGACATATTTTGTTTCGTATTATCCAAATACGCCAAACCTGAAATATGAAAAGAACGTTCGCAGTATTTTGAAGCCAATCATACAGGAAAGATTTGGTTCTCCATCAATTAAGTTCACGAACCATATCGCTACATGGCTTCCTTCTAAAACCAATTTTAGAGCCAACAGAATTCCACATGTTGTCTGAGGAGGAGCATGAAAGAAATAGATGATCATGGGTTTCTTCATCTTTATCTGTAAGATAAATCCCTTTCTTTCGGAGTTGATCTTGTGTAGTCTTGAAGCAGTTGCTATATAAAGAGTCCATGAACCTTTAGGAAGTTGATGAGAAATCGATAATTTTTTTCTCCAATTCTTGATAGAGTATTTCTCACGAACCATTGCTAAAACTTGATTCCTACTCTTAGATGAGCCTAACACATGCACCCTGTGGGAGTTGAACTCCCCACAACCAGCAACGGCATGCCGTCCATCTAACACTCTCGGTGCTATGAGATCGAAGATATTTATTTTGTATAATCCTTGTACATGCAAAGTCACCAACCGTTACCTGTATAGATATTAGACATGCCCGCTTGATATCTTGCAAGTGACCTGAGGCCTACGTTGCCTTTAATTTGAAGCTGACAAAGCACCTGTCATCTAATGGCATGATATTTACTTCCAGAAAACTACCCTGCGATAGGGAATTGCAAAACCTAGTTTCTAAGAAGCGAATCACCATCAAAGGTACTTTGAATGATAAAAGCCAGTACATAGGGATGCTCAATAAAATTGATCATATCAGGCTATCATCTGCAAATAACAAATAAAAATATTCTGCCTTCATCTCAAAAAAAAACTAAGGGTACAAATCTCTCCCTCGATGAAAAGGTAAGGTGAAAGTGGACCGCTTTGCTGAAAGCCCTGTGAACTGTGAAATTCAACTCCTAGGACACCGTTAATGAGGATACAGAAAGAAGCAATGGAAACACAACGTAAAGAATGATCCAACGACTTTCCAAACCAAGAAGAGCAAGGGAATGTTGCAAAAAGTTCCAATTAACTCAATCATAAGCCTGGGAAAGATCTAACTTAGAAGATAAAGCTTGTTGCTTATGATAACTGCTAGAATATAAACTCATGAGCCACGAAGATAGTGTTTCTTATATCTTCAGCTTTTAGGAATGCCCCTTGGTTGTAAGAAATATTTTTGATCAGAATAGGTGGCATACGATTAACCGTAACTTTGGTAATGATTTTGAAGAAAAATTACACAAAGAGATAGGAAGAAACCCTATAATGCACTTCTCCAGACTTCTTAGGGATAAGAACAATGTTTATGCTCTTAATTCAAGAAACAAGTCGGCCTTTTGTGAGAAATTCTAAATAGCTTTGGTGGTATATTTGCCCACAATGTGCCAGAAATGTTGATAGAAAGCTCCGAAAATCACATAGACAAGGACATTTGTCTCCTTTAGATTGAAAAATAGATTGCTCTACTTTATCATTAGAAGAAAGGGGAGCCTGATCTGCAAGACTAACATTGGCGCCATCTGGAAATGCTAATACAACATAGCAGTTTCTTCTTTTGAATACAATTTTCGAAAAAGGAAGTACACTTTTCTTGAATGGTATTCATCTCCACAAAATCATGTCCCTCTTCACGGACATGAGAAATATTATTGATGTGATTTCTTGCCTGAAATGAAGATATAAGTATCTTAAATTTCTATCACCTTCTTGAAGCCAGGCATATGAGATTTTTGTGAACAGCTGATAAATCAGCTTGCAATTGAGCCTCTTTCCCTAAGGCATCACAATCTTCAAGTTGAGTAAGATGTTGAATATGAGAAAGTTCAGATTACAAAAGGTCAAGCTTGTGAACTACTTTCAACATAGCACATCCTGAGACTGGTCGTTACCAGCAATCCTTTACTAGACGGGAGCAGGCATCATCTTTACATGTTAAAATACATGTCTTGTGCTCTGAGAATTTTTCAATACAAGAAAAAATTGTAGCACTATGGTCGGAGACTTTGTGAGGAAGTATCTTGAGTGAAGAGTCACCAATGAAAAATCATATTCCAATTGTCAGAGGAAGTATCTTGAGTGAAGCATCTCCAATGAAGCAAGTAATTCTGGACAGTTGATCTCTTTCAACCTATAATGTTGCGAACTCTATCTTTTCTAGTATAATCTTGCTTTGTAACCGTCCATAATGAGGATGTCTTCTAAAGTTAGAGATGTGCTATCTTGAATATTGAGAGTCTAGCAGAACAAAAAATTCTGGCTTGTGATGAGAGAGTAATGCAAGAAATCCATGAATAGCCTCATCTTGCACCATGCCTCTTACAATCCAAGAGAGAACCTTCATCAAACATATTGATAAAAGAGCATACTAAAGCACTCAATATTACCTGGTTTCAATATGAGAGATGCAATACTAAGGTTAAGAGTTGATGGCATATGTGAAACATCTCAAGTGACCTCCATTCCTTGACAAAGAAATACCAAATCAACAGGAGTAAGGAGAGGCCAAAGTAACAATCTTAATACAGTACCAAACTAACCATACCAAAAGGGATTCTACATGAGTACACAATGTACCCAGGTGCTTCCTGGATCACAAAACTTCAAACTTCAATGTAGGAGGAAGGGTCACCTCTTTCTCATCAGACTCAATGTGAATAGAGGCACCTGCATCCCATGTGGAGTCACATATATTTAAAGTTGTATAAATTTGAAGGATCCTATGTAGTTGGATACAAAAAATTCCCTTAGAGCTCGGTCAAAGTTAGATGGGTCCAAAGAAAATGGGTTGGTAACTCGGTATGCATGGATGAAACTATATTAGCCATTGAAATTTGTTTACTTTTTCCATGTGAGCAAGACCGGTGTTTTAAAACTTCTAGGTAGGCGAGGGCATACTTTTATCCTTCATTTCCAATTGATTCTGTACTGAATTCAAAGAGGTATCAGTAGAATAATGATGAAGGTGAAGCAACACGTGAGTGTTTGAAGTAGCATTTTGTAGGCTCATGGTAGATGTACTGGCAATTTTGTCAGCGTACGATGCAATAGAATTGCCTTCAGCGGTCCCTTCATCTGCAATGAGTTCAAAGGCGAAGAGTCCAATGCACTTGTCTTCATTTCCGGTGCAGTTGAATGTTTTGCCATTATTAGCTCACCAGTATCTGTTTGAAGCTGATTGAGAACAGGGAAACTGCTTGAATCAGGTTGATGAGGCTCTTGGAACCCTTTCTTGCACCATACATGCTTAGAAACTTCTTTCCGATCCTGTTACATACAGTCAAGCAGAATTGTGTTGTTTCTGATAGCCCTATCTGAATAACACCAGTTTATACATGCTTTATCTTGATGATAGATAGAGCAACCAATAGAGCAAAACGATATGACTCCTTCATGCTGCCTCACAAAACAGGTATTTTACTTGTGATTTCAAGCTCCTAAGGAGAATCTAGTTTCCATCTATTATCAATCAATGTGCAACCTTGGAATTGCCAAACCCCTCCAAGGAGAACATGTTCAAGGTCATGTTCATGATATAACTGAACCAAGAATGAGCCATGTGGTAGAGAATACGCCATAAAAGGTGCAGATAAATGGAAAAGATAATCTTCGTGACTTGCCCGCTAATCCAGCTATAAGTGTCCACTGGAAGGGGCAAGCCATTTCCATATAACATGATGCTGGGACGAAAAGACATCGAATATCATCAACAAACCTTTATTAAAGTAGCTAGAATTTCACATATTGTTGAATAGTTAATCTGCCCCCAACAACAACAGACCAGGAATGCTTGTCTCGAGTTATTTCCTGAAGCCACTTGAGTTGCTGACTATGTTGCATGCATACGGGTACGGTACCTTACCTGGTATGGGTACGGGATACACAATTTTTTTTAAAACTAAGGTACGGGTACGCGACTAATAAAAAAAATAATTTTACATAAATATATATACAGTGTTATATAGAGCATTCTAGTGTTTGAGAATAATTCTATTCTAACTATAAGAATGTCATTTATATTCTTCTTCAAAATAAGAACAATTAAACACCTTACCCAAACATCCAAGCCATCTACAAATTTTTTACCAAGACTGCTATTGCTGCACTAGAATGTATGCTACATCAGTGTTTTATCATTGTCACATTAGGAGCTATGCCATATTAGCTTTTTCCGTTAGATACATCAAACTCATGGTGATGGCGTGTACTAAAATAATGAGATAGAAAGTGAATCACGATATGATAAACCACATTGTACTAATATCAAGTTTTCAAATATATATTATAACAATAGATAGGATCTTTGATATCATCAAGATACAATTTTTTTTTTGTCGAAGTAACCATTGATATCTAAAAGCCACCAATCTGTGTCGAACCACCATCCGGCTAAATCTCTCCCAGCGATGGTTTGCTTCCTTAAAAAGATTTGAACTTGGGACCTTGTTTAGGTTATTGGATCCTGTTTTGGTTACCGAAATATCAGCTCTTGTTTAGATCCGATTCAGAAACCAACCGTATCATTTTCTTTGGGTAAAAAAACCAACCTGTGTCATCACAAATGAAGAAGGGTATCTTCATAATTTTGACTATCTTACTTGCTACTGGCTCTACGTATTTGAGAAACGCGCCTACCCAGTTATTTATAGCCACATAGAGAGTTTGTGGTCGAGTTGTGAACTGAAGGGGAGTTTGAAACCGGAAGTTGGAGTTGTTCTACTGGTTGCTTCCTTTTTAATCTTGCTTCTCTGCGATTTTTATATGATTGGGTAGCTCTAGAGGAGGAAGAAAGGCTGTGGCAGTGGCAATGGAGAATTGTTGCAACGGCGCTGCTAGGACACAGTCAGTGGGCATGGGTCCGAGCGAGTCTCGCGGTGCCAGAGCCGACGCCAACGACGTCGTCGATCTCTTCTTTGGAGGACATGGCGCCCATGGCCTTTACTCGCAGATCAAGGTGAGTTTGATTTCTGTGGCTCCGTCGCTCCGCTTCCTCCATTACTGTGTTGAGGGTTCGAGTTCAATACCGCTCTTGATGTACTCACATTGGGTACGAGTACTGGTACACACCTACACGTACTGGTACGCGTACCCGTATCGGGTACCACTATTGACCGGGGTCCCATGGCTGTGAGCTTGTCGGAATACCCTATTCTGTTTCCGTCCTACAAGGCATCGTTTTCGAGCTCAAAATTTGTACAAGCAATACATCAAACAACTGGTGCATAGAAGCAAGTGTGTCAAGTAAAGCGAAAAAAAACCCGTATGGTCTTAAGCTCCTAAGGTCCTTTAATCCCCGATTTAGTATCCTACAAAAATATGAACGGGAAATATAAGGGTTACGTAGCATCAACTATCAGTATAGTGACAGAGCAATCTATATTCATATACATCACGCAATCATGCATGAAACCAATCTCAATAAACCAGATGTGATCGATTGACTTCCACAAAACGACATATATCAATCTACCAATTCAGAAGAGCTCCAATACGATTGTAAGCTGTATCTAATCACTTTCTATCACGATGTTTACCCTCGTGTACGTCTACCCTTGTGATTATTCCATGATGAAACTAGGGGTAGGGGTGTTCAAGGAACCAGCGGGACCGATCCAAACTGCTAGAACCGAACCACCAGTTCTAGATATCGAGCAGTTTGATCCAGTTTGGTTCCATGAAAAAAAAAGACTGCGGGTTCATGTTTCCAACATTCAAATACAAATAGCTTTTCAAGGACACGAGTCTAATCACAATATCCTTTGTATTTTCTCAAAAAGCTCTTAAAAATTTTAAATTATGCTCATCATAGAAAATTAATAAATGAGTACGAGTGAGTACCTGCATTTCTTATTATATATATGTACATATAATATATGTATATATAAAGTTTTTATACTTATAAATATAAATCATGTAATGTTTAAATATACAAGTTTTGCAACCTCATATATATGTATATATATATATTATGTGAGCCATAGATCCGCTAACATAATACTATAGGTAAACCTGAAAATAAGAAGTGTGGCTCATAACCAAACCAAACGGGAACCTTCAGTTTGGTTTGGTCCAGTTCTGATCATGACACATTTGATTCAGTTATCTAAAACCAAGAATCGAGAATAATAGTTTGATCCACGGTTGAGGCTAGAATCAAAACCTTAGGGTGGACTCAGAACCTTAAGCGCCGATTCCATCCAAAAACTTGAGTACCCACAAAAATGTGGATGCCAAACTTCCATGAAACCCACATTTCCTTAGGAGTCGCACCTCAAAGAGCATGATCTTTTCCATGGCCTCAACGAAATTACTCCTTAACAGCGGATAGAAATCGCAGGTCCTAGTTTACCCAGAACCGGCCAACTCTAGCTCCACAAGTTAGTGTAGTGGAATAGCGTCTCGGCTTCTAGTTGGCAACTCAGGGGCTTCACTCTTGCTCGGACTAATCTTACAAGACCAATGTTTGGTCCACCACGAACCAAAACCGAACCAAGTGGTCTCCAACCCGGGTCCAGTGTGACGGATTCCGGTTTGATTGGTTCATGACCCGATCCAGATCCTGTTACAAAACCGGTCATGTCTGATGCAACTCGTTCCAACTAAGGTATCGTGGGTTTAGTATCCACTTGGTCTGGTTGAAATTGCAATCACTACTCGTGAAGTACTTACTCTGCAATTAGCTGTTGGATTTGGTTTTGGTTCCATACTTTGTATCCCCTTTCCACCACGAAATCCCAAGATAAGTCCACCAAATCCGAAATGTGACATTTCTGTCTTGGATAGTCAATCGGGCCTTTCTTCCACTCACCACCTGGCATGGCTCTCAACTCTACCCCACGCAGGGTGTGAGTTTGATTCCTGGACATGCATGCCAGTCTTCAGCCTCTGTATTGTGAAAAGGATTGAGTAGATTGCAATACCCTTGACACTGAGCGGGAGAGTTTGCACGCGTTTGTGTGGAAATCGATCCGACGCAACTGATAGTTGTGATTCCTCCGACACCTGGTACAAAATAGCGTATGAAGGTCTGCTCATCATTTGTTCGACCTTTGGTTGCTATGGACATCGCAGCAATACTTGCACGCAAACCACGAATTCAAAGTCAGGTCCATCATCCCCATTCATCCTATTGCTAGAGTGGACCAACCATCGGCTCCGACACCAACTGCTACTGCTACAGCTCCACATCACGAGCTCGAGTCTATGGAGCTCCATGGTGACTTGTTGGTTGTACAACGCAGGAGGCAAACACCTAAGAAATCAACTAAGAAGTTTCGTGATGTGACAAACATTGGGTCCCCAATAAACTCACCACCGTCTTCAATTCAGCCAAGCACTTCGGAGTCCCCCAGTCAGGAACTCACTCCTCCTTGGCAGCCTCAGCCAATCGTGTTTCATGTCACACCTGATTGAGCAACAAACAAGGTAGATGTTTGGAATAAAAAGATATTGTGAAAAGAATTGCACCTTGAATGCAACTCGGCTACACCACCACAACCTTCAAACAGCCCAGCCAACCATGTGTTATCCATTGTCCTGCAGTCTACTCTCAGCATCCCCTTAGTCGTTTGTACAATGATAACTCCTCAAGTACTAACATGCACAGATCAACCAACCAGCATCCTCCAGACTCCCAGGCATGTCTTCCTGCCTCATCGGTTATTTCAAAGGTGATCTTGATGCACTTGGGCACGCATACTCCCCTTCCCCACAGCATACACCCCACCAACACTCAGCCTGGCGACACTATTAGGACGAGCACCAGGTGGATCATAACCACCATGAGTATCACGACCCCAACGAGATGGACATCATACGTGCTGTGACTTGACGTCATTGCGGCCTACCTTCTGCAATAATATTCAAATGGAAGGATTCGAAGATTGTAAATTCATTGTTTGGAACATCCATGGCGCTGCAAATGCAACTTCTAAAAGCCATGTTAAAGACTTGATCATCAAGCACCAACCTCATCTCTTCATAATGGTTAAAACCCACACACAATTTGTTTGCATGCAACACTTCTGAAAGTACCTTGGATTTATGTGTGTGACCCTCCAACCACCATCAACCAAATCATGATCGTGTATTTGGACCCCTTGTGGGATCCCACGGCATCTATCGTTATAAGTTTGGGGCCTCCTCATCGAGACAACCTCTTTTCCTTGTAACTTTGGATAGTTACCCTCACCAAGTAGTAGTGTGAAGAGGACACAGGGCTTTCTTCCTATTCATTACACTCTTTGCTCTTTTGTGAACTCAAAAGAACTCATGCGAACTTAATGTTCTTGCTTTCATAGTGTACCTGAATTTGCATGAAGGTTGGCTTATACTATTTTCGGTTAAGGGTTGGTCATGGGTCAAACCTTTTGGTCATGACAATTTTGGTATTCGAGTACAGTTCGATTGAAAGTTGAGACTTGGAATTGACGCATTGCCGACGTTGGGAAATATTGGCATGGCATCGGCTTTGGAGGTGCATGTGAATGTTTTATCACTGGTTCAAGGGAAGAACTGACAAGAGAAGGGAAAAAGCAAAAAGGGTGCATCTAATGCAGACTTAAACATTGTTGCAATTGTGGAGACCTGTTTGTACAGAATTGAGGAAGAACGTGTTTCCTTAAAGTAGTCATTGATGGTCGCACCCCATGCCAATGATTGCTTTAAGGAAGCACACTCTTCCTCAAGCATGTACAAATGTGTCTACACAACTATGAAAACGTTTAAGTCCGCATTAGACGTGCACCAAGTGGATCATAGCCACTATGGGTATCACGACCCCAACGAGATGGACATCATACTTGTGATTTGACATTTTCAAATGTAATGATTCAAAGATTGTAAATTCATTGTTTGAAACATCTAGGGCACTGCAAATGCAACTACTAAAAGACATGTTAAAGACTTGATCATTAAGCACCAATATGATCTCTTCGTATTGGTTGAAACCAACAACGATTTATTTGCATGCAACCCTTTTGATAGTAGCTTGGATTTATGTATGTGTGTGGCCCTCCAATCACCATGAACCAAACCATGATTCTGTATCTAGACCCCTTTGTGGGATCCTTTCGCATCTACTATTGGAGCCTCCTCATAGAGATAACCCCTTTTGCTTATAATTACCTCCAACCAAGTTGTAGCGTGTAATGGGGACATACAACTTTCTTCCTATTTAATATAGTGATATTTTGTATACTTTGCCTTTATTCCTTTACGAACTCAAAAGAACTCATGCGAACTTAATGTTCTTGCTTTCGTATTGCACACAAATTCGAGTGAAGGTTGGCTTATATCATTTTTGGTTAAGCACTGGTCATGAGTCAAACCCTTTGATCGTGACAACTTTGGTATTTGAGCACAATTCGACTGAAAGTTGGGACTTGAAATTGATGGATTGTCGACGTTGGAGATGTTGGGATAACATCGGCTTCAAAGGTGCACGTGAATGCTTTGCCACCGATTCAAGGGGAGAACAGGTGAGAGAAGAAAAAAAGCAAGAAGGGCACATCTAATATGGACTTAGACGTTGTCATGGTTTTGGAGACCTGTTTGTATAGGCTTGCGGAAAGGTATGCTTTCTTTAAGGAAGTTGTTGGCACGAGCTACAGTCGAAAACAACAAACTAAATGGAGAATTGTTTGACTATGAGTCATCCCTATGGAATTGTATAGATAGTCTTGAGATTGTCCATGACTATCTTTTGGCTCGTTTGGCAATAGAATGAAAACAAAATTTTGGTGGGGAGCCATGGCTCCCAAGTTTAAGGTGAAATGTCAAAAAAAGTGCACTAGCACAAACTTTTGATGTTACTTGGATATGTACATTAAGGTTGAAAATCTCGATGATGAGAAACAGAAGATAACAATGGCCTCAACTTCGTTGTTGATGATGCTTTCTTTTGGTGGTGTTGGAAGCATGAAAAGAATGAGAATGATGATTGTGAGTTGGAGATGTATGATACTTTCTTCTGCATTGCATATGAATTCGAGTGAAGGTTGGCTTACACTGGTTTAGGTTAAGCGCCCATCATGGGCCAAACCCTTTGACCGTGACATGTGGGTTAATTGAAGCCCAAGGGCAGGCTGGGGGCATTTGGGTACTATCTTCTTCCAAAGTATACACGTTTATATTGGTTGATATCCACTCTCAAGCCCTCACCTTCGTCATCCACCACGCTCATCATCATTGGACATGTTCTGCCATCTACGCGACCCCAATTCCAACCCGGCGGACGACAGGGTCTATGGAACCATTTGCAATCACTTAGTCCAGCATAGAAGGGTCATGGTTCCTCGATGGCGATTTCAATGAAGTTATTGCCATAAAAAATCAAAGGAGGCAGTTTTTCCTGTTCGCGTGTAAATAGTTTTGCCTTAATGTTCGACCACTGCCACCTTATGGACATTGGCTCAACCGGCCCTACTTTTACATGGTTCTTGAAGCTTCACTGCAGCCTCATGGCTAAGCACCTTGATCGTGTTGCAGCCAATTTTGATTGGAAGGTGGTATTTCCATAAGCCAATGTACAACACCTACCAAGATTTCATTCTGATCATACTCCCCTTATACGATGCCATGTTGCCAATGCTAAAGGAGACCGCCATTTCGCTTCCTTGCAGCGTGGATAACTCAGGACCTCTTCTCTACGATAGTCAGTGATGCATGACAGCAAGGTGACCGTGATGTGCTGCAGGGGCTACACTTCATGCAAAACGACTCCCAACTCTTTAATAAGTCTACCTTAAGCAACATTTTTCAAAGGAAGCGTCACATTGAAGCACTTTTGCGCGGAGTCGAGAGATGCCTCTTGCAAGCAGATTCACCGGCCCTTCTTCAGCTATTAAGTGCCCTTCAACGTGAATACAACATCATTCTTTCACAAGAGGAGATGTTGTGGTACCAGATTCAAGAGAAAATTGGGTGAGATACGGTGATGGTAACACGAAATTCTTCCATGTCCAAACTTGGAGTACTGATGAAAATGTGCTAAAAGCCACAATCCAAAATTATTTCATAGAACTATTGGGCACACCATCAACCGTCGATCTGCACGCCTGTGGAACGGTAACTCAGAGAATAGGGTAGGTCTGCCCTTATTGCCTCCGTCTCCAAAGCCGAAGTGCACAAGGCCTTCAGCAATGAAACCCTTCAAAGCGTCGGGCATTGATGGTTTCCCAGCCTTCTTCTTCCAAAAATATTGGGATGTTATTAGCGACGACTTATTTCAGCTAATCAAAAGAGCTTGTAACGATGGTGTCATCAATGAGTCATTGGTTGACACCTTACTAGTTAGTACTCATACCAAAAGAATAATAGGCTCTTAATCATCCAAGTAAGTTTCGTCCCATTAGTCTCTGTTAAGTGGTCTACAAAATCCTCAATAAAGTCTTGGTCAACCGTTTGAGACCATTTCTTGCCGACCTCATCAGCCCATTACAAAGCAATTTGACACCAGGCAGAGGAGTAGTTGATAATGCCCTTATAGTACAAGAAGTTATCTACTTCATGCATCGAAGCAAAAAGACAGTGTTAGTATTTAAGCTTGACCTGGAAAAGGCTTTTGATCGCCTGGACTGGATTTTCCTCAAACAAACACTTGAAGGTTTCGGGTTCCCCAGCAGATCGTTGCACTGATCATCCAATGTGTAACATCGGCCAACATACAGGTGCTATGAATGGGAACATGCTGGATGCTTTCAACCTAAGGCGAGGTCTTCGACAATGGGACCCTATCTAGACGTACTTATTTAAGTTGTGCATGGAGCGCCTGTGTTTATTAAGATACCAAGCAATACAAAAAGAAAATGGCTACCTATCCAACTAGCCAAGGGCGGACCATGCCGTTCTCACCTCCTCTTTGCAGATGACATTCTAATTTCTACTCATGTGCAAGGCCAAGAGCAGTCAAGTCAGGATCGTTATGAACACCATCGACTCCTTCTGTCGTGCATCAGGTATGAAAATAAATTTCATTAAACCTATGTGCCCGAGAGTAGTTCCCCTGAGAAAGTAAGAAGCATTCATCTGCATCTCAGGCATCAGGTTTGCAAGCGATTTAGGTCCGTACTTGGGGTTTCCCCTCCCGCATGGTCGCCCTACAAGTCATAGTTTAATGGACTCATGGACAATGACAGATCTACATGGACGGGTGGGAGTGGTCGATCCCTGAAATTTTTAAATTTTACACTAAAACCTACGTTTTACCGTGAATATATAGTTGGGATTCATGCTTGGCCCTCTAACACGATGAAATATTTACATTTCCTCCTCCAAAATTATTTTCTAGATCCGTCAGTGCTCATGAAAAAGCTCATCACACGGCTAGCAAGCTGGAAAGACCAATTGCTTGATCGAGTCCAATGTGTCCACGATAGGGTGGAAGAGACAATTACACATTGCTTGCGCGATTGGCATTTGTGGTCTCGACTACAAGTCCCCATCATCAGATCCGATCCGATCCGATCCGATCCGGTCCCTCTCCGACATATACCATCTTGAGTGAAAATTTCGCGTTAGGGCAAGAAGTATTTACCTGAAATGGCGCAACAATCTTACTTTAGATAACAAGAAATGACACATAATATCGGTCGAGGGCTGGACTCTAAACGATTGCCTTCAATGCAAGCAAGGAGAGATCTTCTCTTAAAACCCGCAGGACATGGACCACTTTATGCACAACACAATATTAAATTTAAGTTTTAATATTTTCTCAATTTCGATCCGAGATCATCTGTTCCAAACTGGCACTGAACCCGGTCGGATCCCAGTTCAGTTTCCGTTCTTGGTTCCAGGCAGACCAGAACCGACATGTCTAGGTACCTACATTTGAATATGAAAAAGTAAGATAATGTATGGCTTTTTTGTTATAACTCTTTCAAGTCTTGGACGAATCTCAAGTGGAGTAAAATTCAAAGTGTCACAAGTCCCCATAATAGAAGCATAATATCTATAAATACGTATCAAAGTTTTGATAATAAGGAGCACCAAACCATCATCTTCAATGGCTATTTGCTATGCATGCATTTATTTCTTTTCTTTTTTATTTGATTTTGAATTTTATAAACTAGGGGAGACCAGGCGGAGCCGACTAATTTACACGAGGAGAGAGGGAGAGAGACTCTCCCACCGTATGTCTCCAATCATCATTAACATCTCTCTGCCGTTCAATAACAAACCTCACATTTTATAATATGAAATGTGGGCCGAAGCAGGTTTATCTTAAACCCAACTCCAACCCCACCCTTTCATAGTAAGGATAACAATGGGGCGGATAAAGAATGAGTATACATACCTATACAAGATCTCAACTTGAACCTTAGGTGTGTTCGATCTTGGTACTAGAAATGTAAACTTAAACTTATATATAGGCTTGCAACCATGGTTCCTCAATTCGTGAGTCATATTGCGTTTGGGTTTTCGTGCGAAGCAGGGTAGCAACATGAGAGGGGCAAGTCTTGGGGTTTTTCTGCATAGTTCTTGAGTTTAATTCCTTTGGCTCAAAATTGGTCCTATGAAATTACAACTTCATGTCAGTAATGAGTTTCGTATTTGATGCATAACCGAACTTAACACTATAAACACCAAAAATCAAGATCCAATTTTCTTAGAATCTTTTATCAAACAGCAGGAATGGGTTCGGACTTCTTTTTCCCAAAATTTAATGAGGTAGGAACATAATATATGTATGTATTTATATATATGTATATATATATATATATATACATAGGGGCAAGTCTTGGGGTTTTTCTGCATAGTTCTTGAGTTTAATTCCTATGGCTCAAAATTGGTCCTATGAAATTACAACTTCATGTCAGTAATGAGTTTCGTATTTGATGCATAACCGAACTTAACACTATAAACACCAAAAATCAAGATCCAATTTTCTTAGAATCTTTTATCAAACAGCAGGAATGGGTTCGGACTTCTTTTTCCCAAAATTTAATGAGGTAGGAACATAATATATGTATGTATTTATATATATGTATATATATATATATATACATATATATATATATACACATATATATATATATACACATATATATATATATATATACACATATATATATATATATATACACATATATATATATATATATATATATATATATATATATATATACATATATATATATATGATCCGTTGGTTATGCTCCGCCCCCCATTTGCGGTTGAGTGGGTCTTTATATTGACATCCCTAAATAAAATCACCCCATCCAGGGTGTTAGGGATTCAGTACCCGTAGGTCTAGTTGAGATTGCGATGCCTACTTACGCCATACCCTGTGAATCTGCGATTATAGAATATGAGAGCCTTTCTCAAGTTGGTTGCAGGATTTTGGTTTCTATTCCCTATATTCCAGTTCCCCAGAAAATTCCAATACTGGATTTGGATCTAACTCGCTGAGAAAGACATCCACCAACTCTTTCGTGATGCACCAACAGTGTTAGCTCAACAGTAGGGCGCTCTAGCGCCATTGCTGTGAAAGAAAACGCGTACCTTCCTTTGTCCGGCCAGATTGCAGTGACGGCCTGTCTGGTGGTGAGCAGCCCTTTGAAGATGCAGTGGAATGAGATGCGAGTGATGGACACGAGGTTCCCACACAGGGGCTAGCACAGACGAAGATTCTTTTCTGTATATAGTTTTCACTGTATGTTGTGTTATGTATATGTCTGTCTTTTATAGGCAGGCGCTCTCCCTTCCTCGTGCTTATCCGCCTGTAGCTTCCCTTGTCTGGGAGCTGTAACGGATGACCATTACTACAAAATTCGGTAACGGTCGTCCGTTACCAGATCTGGCCTTATCCTCAGGTAACGAACTGGATGGCCAGTCCAGCCGTTACCTGAGCCGAGAATGGCCACTTACTATAACATCTCCCACTTGGCCATTCGAGCCAAGTGTATCGACATATTGGTTTTCCTCCCACTTTTTAGGGGTTTTTCCTAGTTATGTCGATTCCTGATTACTATTGCAAATAGAACCTCTTGTGTGGCTATTTCCCTACACAACAAATCATCCGTTGTATGGTTATTTACCTATACAACAATGTATATCCGTTATATGGTTATTCACCTATACAACAATCAAACATATCTCAAACCCATGTTTCTAACATGTTTTGAGAAAAGTTCCTCTGTTATGCCTTTAGTTAAGGGGTCTGCCAACATGTCTTCCGTTGGCATGTATGAGATGGATATTTCCTTTCTCATAATCATATCATGAACATAGTGGTATTTTACCATTATATGCTTACTTTTCGAGCAATCTACTCCACTCTTAATAAGAGTAATTGTTGCATTGTTATCACAATAGATAGCCACTGGCTCGTCTGTTATCTCCAGCTTCAAATCTCGTATGAAGCGGCTTATCCAGACAGTACTCATTGCAGCCATACAACAAGCAACATACTCAACTTCCTGTGTATACAATGCTACACAGCCCTGTTTCTTACATGCCCAAGAAACAGCACCACCTCCAAATAAGAATATTTGTTCCGAGGTTGATTTGTTGTCATCTTTGCTCCCAGCAAAGTCAGCATCTGAGTATCCTTCCACTTTCAGTTCATCTACTTGAAAACACAGTTTCAAGTCCTTTGTTCCTTTCAGATATCTTAGAATCCTTTTCACAGCTATCCAATGCTACCAACCAGGATTACTTTGATATCTACTGACAAGACCAACAGCGAAGTTGATATCAGGCCTTGTGCATAACATAGCATACATCAAGCTGCCAACAACTTGTGCATAAGGAACATTAGGCTTATTGTCTCCTTCACCAGAACAACCAGCCTTACTCAATATAACTCCTTTTGCAACAAGTGTATCTGCAGACTTGCATTCATCCATTTTGAACTTTTTGAGGATATAGTCAATATATCTCTCCTGACTCAGGCATAAGAGTCTAGATCCTCTTTCTCGAGAAATCTCTATACCTAGGATATAGGATGCTTCTCCCATATCCTTCATTTCGAACTTAGTTCAACCATGACTTGGTTTTGACAATCATCTTATTGTCATTTTCAGACAACAATATGTCATCAACATACAATGATAAGATGACAAAGTAGCTCCCACTATTCCAAACATATACACAGTGATCGAGTTTGTTAGCCACAAACCCAAGTTCTATAATGGCATTTTGAAAAGTCAAATACCATTGGCGAGGTGACTGTTTCAGGCCATATAGGGATTTTTTCAACCTATATACTTTATCTTCTTAGCCTTCAACCACAAATCCTTCAGGTTACTGCATCTATATGATTTCTTCTAAATCTCCATTTAGAAAGGCTAACTTTACATATAACTGATGTAAATCTAAATCATAGTATGCAAATATTGCTAGGATTATACGTATGGATGCAAATTTTGCAATTGGGGAATATGTCTCAACATAATCTATCACTTCTTTTTACGAAAAACCTTTTGCAACCAACCTCGCTTTAAACTTGTCGATTGTACCATCGACCTTGTATTTCTTTTTCAGAACCCATTTACAGCCTATAGCTTTCCTTCTTTTTTGCAAATCAGTCAATTCTCAAACTTGGTTTTTCTCAATGGATTCAATTTCCTCATTCATGGCTTTCTCCCAGTCTGTTGCTTTTGATGAGTTTATTGCTTGCTGATAAGTCAATTTATCAATCAACTCATCTAAATCTACGAATTACACACTTCATGTGCAAGATAAGTGTGATAATCCTTTAAGTAGGACGGAGTGGCTCTTGGCCTCTTATGTCCACTTAAGGTACCAGTAGTTTCAAGAAGATCTTCTATGAACTCAAAAGATGATTGGTCTAAATCTACCAAATCATCAACACATTCCTCATTGTTCTCCAGGATGTCATTCTTAGTATCCTCCAAGAATTCAATATCTCTGCTTTCAATGAGTTTGTGGTCCTTGTGATAAAACCGATATCCTTTTGAACCTTTTGGATATCCAATGAATATACATCTCAAGGACCTATTGTCTAGCTTATCTCTAAACTGATCAAGGATCTTTACTTATGCAATAGATCCCCACCTCCTGAGATGACCTAGGTTGGGTTTTCTTTCAAACCACATCTCATATGGTGTAGTGAATACAGCTTTACACGGTACTCTGTTAAGTACGTAAACAACTGTATTTACTGCTTCTCTCCAAAATATCCTTCGAAGAGAGGCATCAATTAACATTGACCTCATCATATTCAGTAAGGTTCTATTATATCTTTCAGCTACACCATTTTGTTGAGGTGTCTTGGACATTGTATTTTGTTTAGTAATACCAAAATCTTTGCAAAATTTCAAGAATTCTGCCGAGGTATATTCACCTCCTCTGTCTGATCTCAAGACTTTGATCGAATGCCCTAGTTGATTTTCCACTTCTTGTTTATATTCTTTGAAAGCATCAAGTGTCTCTGATTTATGTGCTAAAAGATATATATACATATATCTAGAGTAATCATCGATAAAGGTTATAAAGTAACCATTTTCCCGATGTGTCTTTACTCTAAAAGGTCCACATAAATCTATGTGAATAATTTTCAACAAGGTTGTTGCCCTTGTTGTTTCCTTAGAAAAGACTTTTCTTATCATTTTTCCTTATATACAAGTTTCACACTTGTTGAAAGTCTTTTCTTTAAATCCGAGCAATAAATCAAAGTTGGATAATTTTCTCAACTTTTCTAAACTTATATGCCATAGGCGTTTATGCCACATATTCACATCAACAGAAAAGGCACTCTCAATATAAGTAAAAAATGGATGACTTTCATTATCTGATAATTTGAACAGTCCTTGTTCTACATCAAATTCTCCTGAGAACAAGATTCTCTCATGTTTGCCCACAGTCACCTTGTTAGGTATAAACCTAACTTCAAAACCCTTCTTAATTAAGGCAGGGACAGAGATCAGATTGCGCTTTATAGATGACACAATTAATACATTGGTCAGTACAATTGGTTTGCCTTGTACAAATATTCTAAAGGATCCAATACCCAGAACATCTGAGAAGGTATTATTTCCTATATACAAACGATGTTCTTCGAGTTGATATTCTTTCAGGTTTATTGCCCCTTTCTTGGTCTTTGAGATGTGTCTTATAGCTCCCGAGTCTATCCACCAACTTGTCACTAGGCGGTCTAAGTATAGGCATTCTAAAATTACGCAGATTATAACCTACTTCTTTGACTGTCCGCGTTGTGGGTTGTTTCCTTCACCTTTCTTGTTGCAGCAGTCCCTTTTGTAATGTCTCATCTTTTCACAATTAAAACACTTGACCCGAAAAGCAGCTTCCTACGATTTCTTAAAATTTTGACTGCCTTTCTTGTTATTCTTGTTAAACCTTTTATTTGATTTCTTTTTCTGGTTGGTTTTAGAGCTAGACGTTAACTCATCCTGAATCACTAGTAATTTTTCTTTTTTGTTTTTGAGCATATGTTCTTGCTCTATTGCTAGTTTTAGGGGTAACTCAGAAAGGTTGATCTCAGGCCCTAATCTTAGGCCAGTAGTGACCATGTTCCATAATGGAGGTAGATTGTTCAGTATGGTTGATATCTGCATCGGTTCGGGGATGACTAATTTTGCTATGGTTAAATCTCTAGCCATCACTAGCATGTAATTTACTTGATCTACTACATTTTCTCCTTTTTCTATTCTGAATGAGTTGTATTTCGGTAGTAGCAACTGCATATATAATTTTGCAGTTGTATCATACTTAGCTGTTAGTGAGTCAAATAACTCTTTCGCAGTCTCAAATTCTTCAAAGACCTTAATCAGATCATCCTCCATATAAGTTAATATGATTGTTTTTACTATGGTATCATCCTTTAGAAATGTTTATTGTTGCTCACTTGCGTGTAGCAGTGGAGGACGCACGGTTTTCTTTAAAACATACTCTACACCTTCTAGTATTAGAGCCAGCGGAATTCTTCTCTTCCATGTTTGGAAGTTCAGACCGTTCAATTTTTCTGTTTTCGCCAGTTCGGACACACATATCCTAGAACTCATTTTTAAGTGTTGAGGCAAAAATAACAATCAAGCGGTCTAAAAAGAAAACCATCACAAAAACAAAGGCACACATAGCAAAAGACATGTTAAAGTGATGCAGAATATGTAGCAAATAATCTTTGAAAAAATTTTAAGGGGTTTTCTACCTCTTAACCCCTAAAAGGATACCAAGGGATAAAACTGTAATCTATTTGTCTTCTTTTATAATTTTGTAAAACCACGAGGACAAACTTATAAAATTACTATTTGGTATTCTTGTAAAATTCATAATTGATCGAGATTAAAATAATAATTTTAATCCTCAGGGTGAATCTGTAATTTTTCAAAAGAATAGGAGTAAACCCGTCTTTTGATTGAGTGGCAGAACTGAAATTATTCAAACTGAGATGGATAAAATAGTAAAATGGCAGCCCTGATTTTTCAATAAATTTCATAAACAACCAAAGGGTAAAACTGTCTTTTAGCTTAATAAGGGCAAATTAGTCTTTTTATCTAGTGGTAACTGCGTAATATCCGAAACCAGACAGGAGCAGTTTTGACTTTTGGCCACAAACCCCAAGGCAGTTTTCGGAAACCATTGGTAGTTTTTGAAAACCGCTACCAGTTTTCGAAAAACCGTGAGCGGTTTTGAAAAACCGCTGATTTTGAATTTTTTTTTTTAATATATATACAGAAACGCTTTAACAACATTTTATTACACGGAGAGAGAGACTCTTTGGAAGGTTCAGAGAGAGAGGGAAACTGAGAGCGTGGGAGGGGGCCGAAGGGGATCTTGCCGGCCTGCCTTTGCCTTCGGGTTTTTCCCGACATGCCTTTGCTTCGGCTCTTGTCAGCCTGCCTTCACTCTTACATTTTTTTTTCTTTCTCGTTCCCTCTCTTTTTTTTTTGCTAACCCTCTCACTCTTCTTTGCAGGAAATCATGCCTTGATACCACTGACAGAAAACGCGTACCTTTCTTTGTCCAGCCATATTCTAGTGATGGCCTGTTTGGTAGTGAGCAACCCTCTGAAGATATAGCAGAATGGGATGTGGGTGATGGACACGAGGTTCCCACACAGAGGCTAGCATAGACGAAGATTCTTTTCTGTATATAGTTTTCACTGTATGTTGTGTTATGTATATGTCTGTCTTTTATAGGCAGGCGCTCTCCCTTCCTCGTGCTTATCCGCCTGTAGCTTCCCTTGTCTGGGAGCTGTAACGGATGACCATTACTACAAAATTCGGTAACGGTCGTCCGTTACCAGATCTGGCCTTATCCTCAGGTAACGAACTGGATGGCCAGTCCAGCCGTTACCTGAGCCGAGAATGGCCACTTACTGTAATATGCTGCTGGTGTGGTCCGAGGAGGTGCAGGTGTGGGTGTGTGTTAGGCTTCAGCCTACTCTTGTAAAAAAATAAAATGCGGTGCCATTCTAATCATGTTTTATAGTTTTGTTCAAATACTTCATTCATGTTCAACGAATCTAAAGTAGAGCGAAACTCAAAACGTTGAAAGAGGTTTTGAGAATATAAACATAGCATCTATTAATATGTCAAAGTTTCCATGGAAATGAACATCAATCACTTTCAAGGCCTATTTGCTGTGGATTCATGATTTTCTTTCTTCTATTCTATTTGATTCTAAATTTTAGTAGCTAGCAGAGGTTTGGCAGGGGCGACCAATTTACACAAGAACAGAGAGATTTGCCCACCATATGTCTCTTCTCCTCTTTAACAAGGAAGACGCAAGATCTAAAAAGGCTCCGGTCATCTGACATATGACAACTGGTACCCGATGTCAGATCTTAGCCATCCAGCTACGGAGGGTGAGGATTACGTGAAATCTTTGAGCATTCATATAGGATGACAAATACCGAATATCAGAAGACTCAAACCTTAACAGCAAACTCTTTGTATCCAAAATGGTAGGTTGGATTTAATTTCAAGGGCGAAATGACTTCCGTTTTTCTCCTGAAAAACATGAAAATTTGTTGGTCGCTGACTTCCCAATTTGACGATGTTCAGCAACGAAAGCGGTTTCCTTCATGCAACTCGTGATCTTCAAAACCTTGGCCAGGTGACCTTGGGTATGGAACTCGTGACCTTCAACTTGTGAGTCGACCCCTTGGCCAGGTGAGCTATTTCGTGTTGTGCTGGGCTGTTTCAACAATCAAGGTTTAAGAGAGGGGCAATATCTTTCTAAAAAGCCAGACCCTTAACCTGGTCAAAGACTAACAACCTGATCCACCTCCCAAGCCCTTCCCCATGTTCATCAACTAGTTGATAATGCATAATCTAATACTTAACTAAGGCTGCCCATTGTTAATTATGCAACTTGCTCCCCTCAAGTCCAGACTTTAGCTATTCCTAAACTAAATCAAGAACATGGAACAATTTCACAGCCAGAAAGGACATGACTTGCTGCCGTCTCATACGCTCCGCCATCTTGTTTTCGTCGAACATAACCCGCGGCAGACTTATTCATGGGCAATGTCGATCACACCCAAATTCCGAAATTAATCTATACAATTGATCAAAATAACTTGAGAAACTATATGGATCATTTCACCTGAATTTCACTCAAATGAAGTTTCCCTCAACACCAAAAATTTGCTAAGTCCACCTTCAAATATAACAAAGGGTAAGCAAAACTCAGAATGGAGATTTGAAGTCCTTAGCTCTCCCTAAATTGAAAATTTGCATTAGGGGTAGATCTCTCTACTCTTATGGTGAAAATCTTTTGGTTCCGGCCTTTAGCATTGTCAGATGTGAAGGTCATAAACTCGGAGTTTTACGACGAATATTTTCCAATTCTTTGATGGCGGTTTTTCGAAGTCATAGATCAAGAAAAGACTTGCCACTTCCTTAGCATGTTGTATATGCATTGAAGAATGAGACTTTAAAACCAACCGTGAAGTCTAAGCATAGGCAGTTTGTCTTCTAAGCAATCAAGATAAGCACCGGATTACCCGATTACGAAATTCGGTGTTCTCGGCTTACAAAGTTCGGCATCGACATGCAAGAGTTCCGTTCAGTTCTTGAGGATTTCATCTTCTTAATGAAAATGATGTATTAAAATCGATGTTTAACTTCAATATGTGATACCAGCTCAAACTCCACCCATGTAAGGGATCATCCTTGCATTGTCGGTCCCAAGCCCGGATAAAGGAAGAGGGTTGTGTTAGGCTTTCGACAACCAGCGTAAAACTTTGTCAAATTTTTATACCATGGATTACACAAATTATAAGCATTGCTTTGGGGTATCTCCGCCTAATGACGCACTGTAGAGCCTGAATGCAGTGATAAGTAAGCAAGGGCCACTACATTTTTGCCTGAATGTAGTGAATCAACTGCAGAAAAGGTTCCCACATCATGAACGGGTGTGGGTAAAGAAGTTAGTCCTGCTACATTGTCGTCCGAAATCTAGTGAATAATTTACAAAGAGAGTCTCCACATTTTTAATATGGATGGATGCAGGGGGTAAGAAAGCTAGCCTTAAATAATAAGATTCGTATTAGTTCTTAGAATATCGAAACATTATCCGGTAAGCTAATGGAGGTGGTAGATACTATGATTCAGAGAAAGATTCATATTCTATGCTTACAAGAAACAAAGTGGGTTGGAGAAAAAGCAAAGGATATAGAGGATATAGGTTTTAAATTATGGTACTCAGGTAAGGAAAAAAACTCGAAACGGAGTTGGTATTATCATAAATAAAGATTTAAACGATAGTGTAGTAGACATACAATGATATGGTGACTGAATCATAACGTTGAAATTAGTCTTAGAAGTAGAGGTTTTGAATATAGTTTGTGCTTAATCACCTCAAGTAGGACTAGAAGATAGTATAAAGACAGCTTTTTGGAAAGAGTTAGATAACGTAATTCAAAGGATTCCACAAAGGGAGATGATTTGTTTAGGAGGAGACTTAAATGGACATGTCGGTAAAGAGGCATTAGGATATCAAGGTATTCATGGAAACTTTGGTTTTGGAGATATAAATGAGGAAAGTAGGGAGATTTTAAATTTTGCTGTGGCATTTGATCTCTTTATGGTCAATACAATTTAATTACTTATAAGAGTGGCTTATCACAAACACAAATTGATTACTTTATTTGTAGAAAAAAAGGATAGAACATATTGGAAAGATTGCAAGGTAATTCTAGAAGAAAGCTTAACCACCCAATATCGACTTTTAGTTATGTATTTACAAATTAAAAAATGGACAAAAAAGAAAAGAGTGCATCAAGCTATTCGGACTAAATTGTGGAATCTCAAAAGCGAGAATGAAGACATATTTAAACAAAGTCCTTCAAGGAGATGTTTGGGATTATGTTGGTACACCTTGTGATATGTGGAATATTATGGCTATACATATTAGGAAAGTGGCGAAAGATGTATTAGGTGTATCTAAGGGAGGTGTACTGGCACAAAAAAAAGCTTGGTGGTCAAGTGAAGTAGTGCAAAATAAAATCAAGGCAAAGAGGGCATGTTATAAATTACATTATGCTAAGAAAACTAGTGAAACTTTAAAGGCTTATAAGAAAGCAAAGAAGGAAGCAAAAAAAGCCGTTAGTGAAGCAAAAACTAAAATTTGGGAGGATTTATATAAAAAACTCAACTCAAAAGAGGGTGAAAGAGATATTTTTATGATAGCTAGGGCTAAAGATAAGAAAACTAAAGATCTTAATTATGTTAGATGCATCAAAGATGAGGATAAAAAAATTCTAGTGGCAAATGATGATATAAGAAATAGAAGAAAAACCTATTTTTATAAGTTTTTTAATGAAAATAAAGATGTTAGTATTATCTTAGAAGAGTTAGCCAAATCAGAAAAGTATGTAAACCATAATTTCTACCGACGTATTCAAAATAATGAAGTCAAAGAGGCTCTTAAACATATGAATGGTGGTAAATCGATAGGACTAGACAATATTCCTAAAAAAGTTTGGAAAATACTAGGAGAAATAAGAATCACTTGTCTCACAAGACTATTTAATGAAATATGGAGAAACCAAAAGATGCCCGAGGAATGGAGAGCGAGTACACTTATATCCATATATAAGAATTAGGGAGACATGTAGAATTGTGTGAATTATCAAGGTATCAAGTTAATGAGTCATACTATGAAATTGTGGAAAGAATTATCGAACGTAGGTTAAGACAAGTATCGAGTACAACAAGGAACCAATTTGGATTCATGCTAGGCAAATCTACTGTTTAAGCAATTCACCTTTTGAGACGTCTTATGGAATATTTTAGAGAAGAAAATAAAGACCTTTACATGATATTTATTGATATAGAAAAAACTTACGATAGGGTATTGAGGGAGGTTCTTTAGAGAACCTTGGAAAAAAGAGGTATCCCATTAACATATATTAATCTTATAAGAGAAATGTACAATGATGCAAAAACATGTGTGAGGACTCATGAAGAAATGACAAACTTCTTTGAAGTTAATATTGGGTTACATCAAGGATCAACTTTAAGTCCATACTTATTTATAATGGTGATTGATAAGTTAACAAAACATATTCAAGATGAAGTACCTTGGTGTATGTTATTTGCAGATAACATTGTGTTAGTGGAGGAGTCTAAGGGAAAAGTTAATAGAAAATTGGAACTATGGAGCGAAACATTAGAAAACAAAGGCCTCCGACTTAGTAGAACAAAGACAGAATATATAGAATGTAAGTTTGATCATTTGATTACTTCAGAGGACATTGAAATTAAAATTGGCACACATTCCATCCCTCAAAAAGAAAATTTTAAATACCTAGGGTCAATTTTTCAAAGTGATGGAAGAATTGATGGAGATGTTATGCATAGAATTAATGCTGGTTGGTTAAAATGGAGAGGAGCATAAGGTATTCTTTGTGATAAGAAGATACCATTAAAGTTAAAAGGTAAATATTATAGAGCAACAATTAGGCCTGTCATGTTTTATGGTTCTGAGTATTGGGCAGTTAATCATCAACATGTACAAAAGATGTCTGTGACAGAAATGAATATGTTGAGATGGATGAGTGGTCATAAAAGAAAAGTCCATATACATAATGAGGTTATTATAAACAAATTAGGAGTAACACCAATAGAGGATAAAATGAGAGAATATCGTTTAAGATGGTTTGGACATATAAAAAGAAGATCAAAAGAAAAACCTATAAGAAGGTATGAAAAACGAAATTTGAAAAGTATTAAAAGAGGTTGAGGACGACCACATAAGTGTTGAAAAGAAACAATAAAGAATGATCTAGCTTATTGTGAGTTAACTGCTAATATGGCACATGATAGGGCTATGTGGAAACAAAGAATCCATGTAGCCGACCCCGTCTAGTATGGGAAAAGGCATAGTTGTTGTTGTATGTGATACCAGTCCTATACGATTGAGCCTGAGAATTAAGAAGAAAATGCACGAGATTGCACATGAAGAAAATACATTACTATTTGTAAAATTGTATATGAATTGTAATAGTCACAAGGAGTTAGATCAAACAACATAAGACCAGAAGCTAAAACCCTTACCTGCCAAACTTGGCGGATCTACATTGAGCAGAGTGGAGCGGTCGTTTCATCCGAAATTCTAAAATTTAAAAGAAAAACTGTAGGTTACATTTGAGCTTGATCCATACTTTGCCCCACCCTAAACGTCGTCTATTTGCCTCATTCTACAGAAATTTCTAGATCTGTCACGGCTCACAAGAGCATGCAAAGGATACAATGTGAGTAAAAATGAACGATATGAAAACAGGTGGGGGGACTGGCTTAGATCGGTTTGGTGCCGTAAAGCATAGTGAGAGAGAAACTGTGCAAAAGAAACTCTCTCATGTGGGGGCACATGCTCAGATGCCAGTATAAAGGGGATAATAAATGGATTATGCATTAGTGTGGGGCTCCTCACGTGGCCCCCTTTAAACATCTACGATTTCCAGCTCACCACCAACCCTGCAGCCCATATACAATCAAGTCAAGACTGATCAATGTGTGCAACTTCATATATATATGTGTGTGTGTGTGTTTGTATGTATATATATACCTCTACCTGTATCACTGTCACAAATACACAGGCGCAGATGCATATACATAATAGGAACGAACAAGGATTCTAATCCAAAATTCAGCCTTACATGATGTACCTGCACCCAAAAAATATATCTAGATCTCAAACCAATTTGATCGCAATTTAATTCATGTGTAGCTATATGCATAGGGTTGTCTGTGCTATAAACTTTATGATTATGATACGAAAAGAATACCGTTCAGTCAGCCAATCTTAATTTTCTTAGAATTTAGGATTCCTTTTTTGGTTTCGAGTGGTAGTTTTCTTTGCATGCAAGTAAAAGTAAGATAATAAATGTATAAAATACCTTGCAAAAAAACATGAGAATCATCATCACTTTCTCATAATGTTTTGACACTAATACGTAAGAGGAGGAGGCGACATGGTCTCTCTTTCTCTCTCTCTCAATAAAGATTTGGGAGGGACATGACCTGGCATTATTGATCCAGCTGCTGTTGCTCATGCCAGCTTAATGAAAACAAATAAGTGCAGCACTGTGTGATCGATCTGCCTGTGCTTATCTTTCTTGTTTCTGTCCCATCAGACCGATTGCATATATATCGGCCATTCAACATCTGTTCATATTATATAATTGCTCTTGTTTGTTATGCGGTCCTCCTATCGTATTCATTCCATGATGAGCAAGCATGGCTTTGTCTTCTCTTCAAGCACAAACGCAATGATGTAGAAAATAAAATTGAAAATGTCACCGGCCTTGTTTTTGTTGCTATCGAAATGGCCACATTGATTCGAGCTTTCCAATGAACTCGTCGGTGGTCCTCAACGTATCTCTTTCATGTACAGCGCAGCTTTTATATCTTTTATATTTATTTATGTATATATATATATGCGCGCGTGATGAGGATGGATAATAATAAAAAGCATATTTTTTTTCCTTACACTATTTGAGTCGTACATTTATTTTATTTTTTATTTTCAATCTCAACCATTATCAAAAAAATATATTATTGAAATCAAAAAGTAAAAAATACCACTTGAATGAAATATAACCTATAAAAATAACCTTTTGTTTTTTTAAGTTTAATTATTTCTCTTTTGATTAAATGATTGAAATAGGAATACAACAAACGAAAAATATATTAGACTATATTATAGAGAAAGAGGGAGAGACAACTTTTCCTAAAACTCTTTAAACCCTTTATTTGGTGCTACCCTAATAAAGGAGTCTCACTCACCCTGGAAGTTGAACCTCTTAATCTCCTTCTAGCAGCTGTCTGAGACCCTCTGGATGAACCCTTTCTCTAGCTCAGGTAAGGTCGTTTAATTGTACCATATATAAAATTCAACTGAAATTATATAGATCTGTTACGTCTCTCTCTCTATATATATATATATATATGTATATATATATGTATATATATACATGTATATATATACATATATATATACATATATATATATATATATTAGAGAGAGAGAGAGAGAGAAATGGCAAGCACAAGAACGGAGAGTAGTTTCAGTGAGAGAGAGAGAAATGGCAAGCACAAGAACGGAGAGTAGTTTCAGTCAATTCATGGTAAACCAATATCGCCAGAAAAAGCCACAGAACCATGATCTGATGCCATCGCCTTCTTATTACACAATTATAAATTTGTCCACGAATTATGATAAATCTTGAATAAGATCAAAACATCGAGTGTACATGATCTAACAGGAGACTTTTCCCATTGTGTGCATAACTTTTAAGAGAATTTTTGAAATACATGCGCAACATATCAAACATAAAAGATGCCACATAATTAACCTCCTATTACTGCATTTAACTGCCAACGTTTTCAGGTTATCTACACTAAAGATCCATCTGGAGTTTGGAATTATATTTCTATCCATTATAACGAGCGTGTTCTGCACAAACAGCAATACTTCGCCCGCGTAGGAGGGCGATTCACAAGTTGAAGGTCACGAGTTCGACAACCTCCCCGTTGTACTCAGAGAACAAAAAATGTCTCCACTTTGCTTTAGGGAAATCTGAAAATCTATATGTTATCAGTAAGGGGTATTTATCATCGTTAACAATGGTTCCGGCGTTCCCTTTCGACTGTTGAAACAGTCGGAATTACGTGAAAGACAGTCAGATTTATGGATTTACGGCTATGTTTGATGGTCGGAATAGCAAATGTGTTTTATTGTAGAGGTGCACAATAAGTATTTGTCTACTGAGATTAATTTTTCTACATGGAGTGTGGAAAGTTTGCTAACGTGAAACTAGACCACTTTATTAAGATCTACACGCTCAATCATGCACGAGAGAAGATTCCTGGGCTTGCTTTGACCAAAGAGAAGATACCGATCTGCTCACCACCTAATTGCACTGTGCATAGCTGTACGTTCCTTTATAGCTGTACTATTGACAAAATCGATGACACCATCAACGTTATCTGCATCCCTGATGGGGTGACATGGGTGAATATTTAATGATGCATGGTTAAACGCTAGATGCACATACATGCATGCGCTCATGCAATGCATGTTCATGTATAAATACATGTGGGTTCACCCTCTAACCCCCAACCTTGTCCTAGAGAGAGAGATGGCTTGCAGATTAGACCGTCAAGCCTTCTGTGCGCCACTGAGCCCAAGGATTTCCTTCTCGAGTGATTTCGTGAGTGCTGATGAGTTGAACGGTGGGTGCACCAAGCGTGAGAAGGTTAACTCAGCGGAGGACTCAAACTTTGAGTTCTCAGTCGGCAACTACGACATGGTGACAGCAGACCAGCTAGTCTTTCAAGGGAGGTTGCTACCATTCAAGGAAGTTGAAGGAAGCAAGATCTCTCAACATAGTGGCCGAAAGATGACACTCAAAGATGAATTATGTGAGGATCAGGACCCATTGGGTAGGTCATCAAAGGGTTGCAGGAGATGGAAAAAGTTATTGGGTATGAAGATACCAACGAAAAATCAGCCAGATATTGACGTAAGAGCTGAAAGGAAGATATGGGGATGGAGAGAAGAGAGTGATCGGCAAAATCCATTTAGTTGGTATGTCCAGAAAGATATTGAAGACGTAAAAGAGGAAGAGGGAGGAGATCAGGTTGAATAAAACTTGTGTGTTTGTTAAAATTTGTAGATGAAAGTGGGGTGTAGAGAATTATTATTGACAGGCTGATTTGCTTCTGATTTTGGTAAAAATACTTATTACAGAGGCTGGTGTTCGTGGGTTCGGGTTGGTTTTTGTTACCTTGTGTCAATCTTGCTTTGATCTTCAAACTCTGAGTGTTAGGCTATGGCTGGTTCTTGTACAAACGTCTTAATAAATGAAGAGGTTAATAGTTTTGCATGTATTATGTTAGCGTTGTAAGTATCATATAACTTATGTAAATGATGAAACCAGATATGGATCCCCGCTTACTTTTTCCTAGTAATGACTGTGGAGAGAAATTAAACTCTACAGTGGGGCCAAACTAATGAAGGGAATTAAGCAGATCTCCCGAACACCATGAATCTCTTTCTGTATGATTGCTTGTTTTCACAGCTTTTCTCGTGGCCTATTGATACATTGCTGATCCTCATCGATCTCCTATTATATTTCAATTCCATCTTGCAATAACATCAAAGCAAACCTTTCTGTTCGGGCCAACGTCTTCAATTTGTCTTCATAGAGTGATGTGATTTTGATTAGATGATTAGTTCATCGTCAATGAGTTCCTGTGCCATCTTTACCTTGCGTGCGTTTTCTTCATAGCATAAGGTGGTGATCTGTCTAAAAGCAGCGATCAACAATCAAAGAGAGAGATTGAAATCGAAATGATTTTCATATCTTCTTATTTGTAACCCATCCACTATTATTGTCACTGTCCTATCTACACCACCGCCCAAAATCTAGAAAACTGAAAAGAGAATCATGGCCCACGGCTGAATCATTGAGCTATTGTAGCTTAGTGCTATTCAAGGTACACTCAGAAAAATTCTGTCTATGAACAAAGGCCATGGTAGAACCATGCGCTATTCGCACCAGCCTAGAGTAACATCTCTACATTTGTCAATGGTTACTGTGGATTGTGGAAGTTTATGAACTTTTTCATCTCTTTCCTCTCCTAGTTCAGATCATGCTGATTGCATGGTACCTATTGGAAATAAGAGTACGACTATGCATAGATTTATTTTAGGAGTTCTATTTCCAACGGTTAAACCCTCTTTCCAATAGATTCCGATGGTGTGAACCACCAGAATTGCTCCATTATTCGTCACAAAAGGCCAAATTCGTATCATACCCAAAAACTTTTTGCATCAGTTGCCCATAAAAAGGATTAATCCAAACCATTTTATCTTGGTGAGTTACATATATGAGATCCATGCATTGGTTTGGTCAGTTTGGTTGTCCAGTTTGGGTCCATGGCTGAATTTTAATGACTTGAAAGCAATACACACACATATATATTAATAATGAAAACTTACTGTTACCTTTCTATACTTAAAAAGCCTTGTGGTATTCCGATGGTTTTGATGCTCAAAGACAGAACCAAACCGGGTATTTTGGATTTTCAAAACCAAAACCAAACAAAACAAACAAAAGAATTTCATTTCGATCAATTCAATTCAGTTCAGTTGTTCTTAACCGATGCGTACTCTCCCCTACGTAAATCATCAGCTTTTCATAACCTATTAGTTTTTGTTTCAAACAATACCCAATCAGAAACTTATATATATGTTACAAATTTTGAAACACTCAAAAACCCTAACGTGAATAACATAAAATTACAAAATACCGAACTGGGGACCTTCAACTTGTGAGTCTACCCCCTAGTCAGTTAAGCTATTGATCTTTATGCTACATGTACGTTTTGTTTAAATACATCTTCCATCTTCCAATGTTGAAGAAATTGGAATTGCAGTAATGCACCCATTTGCTCAACATACCATCTTCCATCTTCCTTCCAATATATAAGCACTCATTCATGTCCCAACTCTCGTCCTACCCTTTTCGTTTCTCCATATCGAAATGAATGTGGGTGACGATCAGTTTTAGCTTGTGTAATTCCCCAGCTTACCACGAATAACATTATTCATCCATTAAAGCATCTTATGTTCGAAGCTTTTCTCTTTATTCATTTGCATCTTTCCCTGATTTTCATCCCCCCCCCCCGCTAGAATGAATGATAATTTTGACTAAGAATTCACCAACTCGGCGAATCTCATATCATTACAGGAACAAAAAGTTTAAAATGAGATCGCCCTGACTAATTCCGAGTGTCAAAAAGAATTGCTTATTCCGACTGTTTCGACAGTCGGAATTATAAAAAATAGTAAGAAATTGAAAGCCGGAATATAAAGTGTCAAATAACTTTATTTCCGACTGTTGTATTCAAGCTGAAATAAGATTATAACAGTCAGGATAGCCATGGCTCCTTGTGCTAATTATCAGTTGCATGTCATTGAGCTTAGGTGAGACTTCCACCCCCATCAGAAATTTCAAATTCAACAGAAAATTATAGCTCATAGTTGAAACAGTGAGCTATGTTGAAACAGTGAGCTATGCTATATACTTCGCCCCGCCCTCTGTCAGCATCTTCATGGGCCATTTGCTCCACCCGAAAGGAATTTTCTATCCGGCGCTGCTAATGATACAAACTTGTTCAAAGGAAATCGTTGAAACGCTTCATTTCCACTAGCTCATGTGTGAACTAATCACGTCAGTGGCAGATCTAGAAACTCTTTTGTTGTGGGTGATTAGCCCCTTCAATGATTTCGGGTGAGGTTAACTATGTATTATAGCCCATGGATCCCATCATGGGCTTTAAGTTGATTTTTGAAATTTTGGATGGATGAACGGCCCACCTCTGCTCAATGTAGATCTGCCATTGAATGGCGATCATCCTACCGACATTTCGATGGGAAGCAATCCTTCCCAATGAACAGCTTAATTTGGGGAAGGGAGAGTGGTCATAGTTTGTCGGTTCTAGCCTTCTAGGAGCGATCAAGAACCGTTCATGAGTTGCTTTGTTCAACCATCCTCAAAAAGACACGAAACCGTGGGCTATCGTTTGTTTACCGAATGTTATAGTGAAGAAGTGGGTTCGAAGAATAACCGACCGTTAAACTATGGATATCACTATAGCCCACAGTTTAACTGTGGGTTATACTTTTTGTTCCTGAGTTTCTGAAGATGCAGAAGGCTTACGTTATGATAATGTAGATCCACCACTGCATTAAGAACATAAGGAAATAAGGAAATCGTAGAATTAATCGGAAAGCAGGTGAATTTAAATGGCTATGGGCTTTCAACTAACTTCACATCCCTCACACCTTCTGATATTGTCATTTGTTGAGACAAGTCCATAAAATTTGAAACTCATATACAGAGTCGATGGAAGAGGAAGAAATGCCGAAAGAGAGAAGTATATATTTTGATGAACCTTGGCTACTCGTGTCATTTTCTCTTACTATTTAATTATTTTAAGTGTGGTTAATGGAATTGTTAAATGAAATTAAGATTCTAAATATGCATATAAAACAGGACCTCTTGAATTATGATTACCTTTATTCAAAATAGTCCTGCACCAAGAGCGTTAGCTCAACCGCAGGACACTCTAGCATCGTTGAAGTGGTCGGGAGTTCAATTCCCAGAGAGTGCATATGTTGGTGTGGGTGTGCTCTATTAATAACATTTTTTTAAGATAAAGAATAACTTGTTTTGCAAGACTTATTACGAGCACCTTATACAAATAATAATTATCTTGGATGAAAAATCCATAGACTTGGCTTATGCCTCAAGGTTTTATAAGCTATTAGAATGACTTCTAAAACTTTCACTCGTCGGCCCAGGTAGTTGCAGCTTTCTTGGCTAAGGATCAACTCGGAAAAGCCTTCAAGTTGAAGGTCATTAGTTCAATACTTGCAGGTGCACATGTATGGTGAGGGTCTTCTAGCACCAACTTGTCGATCAAAAAGAAGAAAAAAACGCTATGGTCCCCATTGTCGTGCCATCACTTTGGACCTTCCATTATTGCTTGCATGATCATCACTCACCAAGGACCATGGCAGAGAGTTTCGGTTTTTAGACAAGAACTGCGCACCACCATCTGCATCGGTGTGCTTTGACATGTCTGTTTCTGAACTGGCCCGGCGGTTCCAACCGGAACCAAACCGGCTGGATCCCGAACCACCAGTGCCGGATTTGGAACCAGAGAAACCATATAAGTTGAATACGAATATGATATTTTCGGCTCGGTTTGGATCATGAAAGCTCCTCAAATGACGATTTTCTTGTTTTAACCTAAACCAAGACCTGAGGGTAATTTTATTGAGGTAATTTGAAGTGTCATTTTCGCTTTAACTTGATCACAGAAGTTAGCTCGACTCCTGTGCTGAAAATGGGCCGAATAACAAACATGAGTTGTTGAGTTACTCATAAAGGACCGGGGCTAATCTGGTTGAGGTCAGCCCACTATGGAGGTAAACCTCTTCCTGGCTGGGGTTCTAGTTCATACATACTCAGCTGATTCCGAATGACCCGGCAGTTTTAACCAGAACCAAACCAGCTGACCAGAAACCGATTGGAATCGGAAACATTGAAATCAGGGCCTGAAATCGGACCCAGAATAAGGGACATGCAATTTGTTTCCGATTTCACATGTGAAACTAGAAGTGGGCCAAACCCAGAGCACACTATTCCAAACCGCCAGTTCTTTATATTTTCATTTTTTTAATTTCAAAAATTCTTATTTTCCTGGTTCTAGACGGTGTGGGTTTCAAACTTGAAACCTGCTCGACCCTGATTCGATGTTCTGATCGAGTAAACTAAAACAGACGATTTGAAACCACTGGTTCACAGTACATGTCTAGTTTAGTCGGCATTGCATCTTTGTTATTAAAAGTTGCATTTTGAGCCAAAGAAGGAGAAGTGGAAACAAACAAAAAGTTAGGGATGAGAACGAGTGGTGCTGTACAGCCCATGGAATGGCTGGCTCGGACGTCAACCACCAAGAGAGAGAACACTTGAGTGCGACACTTGATACCAGCATGTCATGTGGATTAGATAGCGAAAGTCTTCTTTCCTTTGGCTGATCATCCCTGTATCTTTAATCAGTACAAAACAAGATCTTGGAGTACATTCAATGATTCGATCACTTTGCATTGGAAAAATATTCGGCCTCCACAGCTTCCATTATTTGGTCTAATAAAGCTGGTTGAAAGCTAAGGTAAAAGAGAAGAGTTGAATCAAATACCCTTTAATCAGACATAAAACTTTATCAGATTTTTTATAATTATGATGATCTTTCATTGCTAACGCATGACTTTATAGAAGAAAAAAAATGGATAAGTGAGGTTCTAATAGACATGACAGATTCTGTGTAAACTAGAATCGACGGTTCCAAACTTTTGTTATGGTTTGTCAGGGACCAAGAAGTGGAACCGAACCAAGATCAAGCCGGTTTTGGTTCTCGTTTAGGCTCTAAACCGTTTGTAAGCAAAAATTTATTTTGAATTTTGATAAAAAAAATTATAGAACAGACATTTCCAAAGTATCAGTTCCAAACCAGGTCATCCCTTGTTATGGATCCATTCTGGGTCTAGCTTTGGTTCGTTTCAATTGGAACCATAGAGGCGGTTCAGAACCAGCAATTCTACACTTGCCAGGTGCAATATGTATGGACTTAATAGGCATGGTGCGCAATCACGCGATTGCATGATTGATATCATACTTTTTCATCTAACTTTTTTTGGTTGCAGCCCCTTTTTTATGCCAACTTTGTCCTGCGCTACATCTCTTTTGTTCTTATTCAAGCAATATGGCTGTAAAATCTTGGGAAATTTCTCTCCTAAAAGAAGATGATAACCAAAGGAATCTTTACACTAACACTGACAAAGACACTTGGGCACTTAAAGCCCATCTGGTCATTTGGTGGGCACCAATGTCCAACGATGAGTTCAAGTTTATAACTGCTAGCTACTCATTCTTTTAACAAGCTTAATAATGCTTACTTTTTCTGAAAGTATCCCGTTCGTGGTGAAGATCGATGACTCAACATTTATTTTTTTGTTTCATGATCATATGATTATTGTGTTTATAGTAGCTTTAATCAGCACTCTACATTCAACAACAACAACAACAACTAAGCCTTTTCCCATACTAGAGGGGGTCAGCTACATGGATTCTTTGTTTCCACATAGCCCTATCATGTGCCATGTTAGCAGTTAACTCATAATAAGCTAGATCATTTTTTATTGTTTCTTTTTAACACTTTTGTGGTCGTCTTCTACCTCTTTTAATACTTTCAAAATCTAGTTTTTCATACCTTCTTACAGGTTCTTCTTTTGATCTACTTTCTATATGTCCAAACCACGTTAATGATATTCTCTTATTTTATCGTCTATTGGTGTCACACATAATTTATTTCTAATAACCTCTTTATGTATACAGTATTTTCTTGTATGACAACTCATCCATCTTAACATCTTCATTTCTGTCATAGACATCTTTTGTACATGTTGATGATTAACTTCCTAATACTCAGAACCATAAAAACATGGCAAGTTTAATTACTGCTCTATAATATTTATCTTTTAACTTTAATGGTATCTTCTTATCACAAAGAATACTTGATGCTTCTCTCCATTTTAACCAACCAACATTAATTCTATGCGTAACATCTCCATCAATTTTTCCATCACTCTGAAAAATTGATCCTAGGTATTTAAAACTTTTCTTACGGGGATGCAATGTGTGTCATTTTTAATTTCTATGTCCTTTGAAGTAACCAAATGATTAAACTTACATTCAATATATTTTGTCTTTGTTCTACTAAGTTGGAAGACTTTACTCTTTCTAATGTTTCTCTCCATAGTTCCAATTTTCTATTAACTTTTTCCTTAAACTCCTCCACTAACACAATGTCATCTGCAAATAACATATACCAAGGTACTTCATCTTGAATATGTTTTGTTAACTCATCAATCACCATTATAAATAAGTATGGACCTAAAGTTGATCCTTGATGTAACCCAATATTAACTTCAAAGAAGTCTATCATTCCTTCATGAGTCCTCACACATGTTTTTACACCATCGTACATGTCTCTTATAAGGTTTATGTATATCAATGAGATACCTTTTTTTTCCAAGGTTCTCCAAAGAACCTCCATCGATACCCTATCGTAAGCTTTTTCTACATCAATAAATATCATGTGAAGGTCTTTCTTTTTTGCTCTAAAATATTTCATAAAACGTCTCAAAAGGTGAATCGCTTCAATAGGAGATCTGTCTGGCATGAATCCAAATTGGTTCTCTGTTATACTCGATACTTGTCTTAACCTACGTTCGATAATTCTTTTCCACAATTTCATAGTTCCCGATAATTCGCACAATTCTGAATGTCTCCCTTGTTATTATATATGGGTATAAGTGTACTCGCTCTCCATTCCTTTGGCATCTTTTGGTTTCTCTATATTTCATTAAATAGTCTTGTGAGATAAGTGATTCCTATTTTTCGTAGGATTTTCCAAACTTCTATAGGAATATTGTCTGGTCTTACCGATTTACTTCCCTTCATATGTTTAAGAGCCTCTTTGACTTCATTCTTTTGAATACGTCATTAGAAATTGTGATTTACATACTTAGCACTCTACATTCAATAGCTCTAAATTTTTATGCATACACACATATATTGATAGATAGGAAATTATATAATGCCTATTTTTGTCATGCCCGCTCATTATTTTCAGTAGCATGACTGTAATTTTAAAAAAAATTAAAGATTTTAGAAAAGTATTGAAGAACATTGTTATTACACTCATACTCTCGAATAGTAACAGTGGGTAGTGTTAGTGATGAGCAGGACCCGATATATATAGATAGATAGGAAATTATATAATGCCTATTTCTGTCATGCTCGCTCATTATTTTTAGTAGCATGATTGTAATTTAAAAAAATTTAAAAGATTTTAGAAAAGTACGAAAAACATTGTTATTACATTCATACTCTCGAATAGTAACAGTGGGTAGTGTTAGTGATGAGCAAGACCCGATCAATATATATGTGTGTGTATATGTATAAAGAGAGAAAGAGAAATAAAGAGACCATGAGGCTAGGGAGAAAGAAAATAGAAACAGCGGGGGCTAACTACCATCCATGCCCAAAACCCTTGCACTCCCAGATCAGCAGACTTCGGGCCGGGGAACCCGTAAAATTGAGATGGTTGTGTAAGTTTTTGAGCCTTAGACTATTATGAGCCTTGATGAATGTTGGGTAATTGGTAAGAATGTATCCAAATTTAGCTTCATTTTTGTTTGATAAGCCGGCCATGGAAACTGTTGCAAAAAGCAAAATTCAGAAGGCTTTAGTGAACCATTGGAGTCTATCTCGACGGTTTCTATCTTTTTGGCACCATAACTTTACACCGTGGGAATATTCATTTCCCGCTGGAGTTTACCCTGATCACGTTCGTTAAAGTTTTAGCGTCGAACAGTGAAGCTGGATACAGTCTCTCCGATTGTGACTACATGATTTAGGATTAGCCATATGAGAACAGTAACTCACCAGGCTACTGGATTGACTCACAAGTTGAAAGTCATGAGTTCGGTGCCTGGCGTATGCGTTTAGCTTTAGCCTTCCCGTTACACCAAAAAGAAAGAGCCATATTCAATCAAGCATACCACTTCCTTTCGTTTTCCCGATGATTGAAATAAAAAGCAAAAAGTAAACATATATAACCATAGTTATATATAGCGTTTGATCTTATCCATTCATCTCATTCATGAGCATGAGCTGAGAATATACCCCTAGTTATATATGGGTCCACAAAGACAAGGTGATCTGAGCTGAGCCGAGCCAAAACAACGAACTGCTCGGCTTGTTTGGCGGCCTTAGTGACCTCGTTGCAGCCGTGTATGGTAAATGACCCGTGGGAGCACCTAAATCACATACAAATGAGAGGCTCTGTTGGCTTCAATGGATCATCTGCCCACACAAGATGACAAGAAGCGTATTATATGGAGCATCCAAAGAACATCTCTTTCATCAAATGAACTTCATGGTATACATGAACCTGATGACAAGATTGTTTCACCATGGTAGATTGAGAAGTGTTTGTCTTTAAGAACTTTGATGAGAAAAGCTTTCCTTTGATAAGTAAGCTGTGATTAAACAAGATCGCTAACAATATAGAAAAGATGTAATCGGACTGCTTTTATCTTTGTAAGTTCTGTCCAAGATCGAGCTACTTGGGCTAGATTGTGAGGGGGGAAATTGACAAACATCTTTACCATATATCTTTGAAGTCTATAGTAGAGATTTGATTCTCTTTAGATTTAATGCATTCATGTGCATAAAATGAAAGTACCCTTGATTACTAAAGTGCATTATGGACTCTCTCTCTCTCTCTCATATATATATATATATATATATATATATATATATATATATATATATATATATATATATATATATATATATATATATATATATATATATACTTCAATATTAAATTATTCTTTTGGTTAAAATTTATTTTCTTCCTCTTGACTAATCGAACTGTATCCATTGGGGATTATACCATATCTTAGACCTGGCTAGTTGCGAGTAAATTGAAACAAAAACAAGAACCACCGAACCACCAATTAGGTTTCGCTAGTTCCAGGTGGGTTTCAGTTTCGGTGGGTGAAACTGGAACCACACTGTGTTGGGTTCTCGATTCTTGTTTTGGTTCCAATTTTGAGGGTTTCAAGTCAGCTCAAGCGTTCTTAGGTAGATAACCATTATTTTTCTTTTATAAAATGATGATCCCATAGATTGATACTGTTCGGACTACACATTGGCCAGTCCGGTTCTGGTTTACTCTGAATTTAGAGCTTGAAATTGAACTCAGACATGGTTGGTTCTTATTTTAGTTTGAAACCATCGGTTTCGGTTTAAGGGTCAAATCGTTTGGAATCTAAAAAATAATGTAACATTTTTAAAATTTAAAAAATTAAAATTAAAAAAACGGCTAAAGTTTTCTCTCTCAATAATTGTCTCAAGCTGTGTTCTTGTTGGCATGGTCCTCAAAGTGACTCCGACCCATCTTTGTGAGTATCGCACGTGCGCCCTTGCTGATTCTTTATTTAAACTGATATTCTTCTGCATCGTCTTCTTCGGTTCACCGCCTAAATAACGTCGAATAATATACAGCTTTCATAAAGTTTTTTTTAATGTGTAGTCGATCTCCTTTAACAACAAACAACAACAAACCTTTTTCCATACTAGACGGGGTTGGCTACATGAATTCTTTGTTTCCACATAGCCCTATCGTATTAACAATTAACTCACAATGATCTAGATCATTTTTTATTGTTTCTTTCCAATACTTTTGAGTTCATACTCGACTTCTTTTAATACTTTCAAAATCTAGTTTTTTATACCTTTTTATAGGTTCTTTTTTTTATCTTTTTTCATATGTTCAAATCACCTTAAACCACATTCTCTCATTTTATCGTCTATTTATGCTATACATAATTTATTTCTAATTACCTCATTATGTAAACCTTGATTTACACAAGTTTAAGACCTTGATTTACCTTAAACGATCTCCTTTAGTTAGAAAATATCTTCCTAAACCTTGATTTACACAAGTTTAAAACCTGCATTTTAACTCTAAATAATTGTAGTGTAAAAAGTAGTCATTCAATGCATACAGCTCTCTCTCACACACATTCACACACAAACACACATTACGACTTTTGATTGGACTCCAAAAGTTTTTCAGTAACGATAAATAGAGCACATGGAATCAGAACGGTACTAACCTCTCAAAAAACGCAATGCATGTGAACCAACAAACGAGAATCACTCTCTCTATGTATATACAGATTTACGGCCTTGTAGTGCTAACACAAAAGTTTTTAAATCAGTACGAAAACTAATTAAATTTTACGAACCATGAAATGTGAAATGTGGACCTTTCAATGCGTGTGAACCCATATATAGTAAATCAAGTTCCTCTCTCTCTCTCTCTGTGTGTGTGTCCATGGAAGCACCTGACGTGAAGAAAGATGGAGAAAAAGTGGAAAAGAGCCTAAGTGTTCGTCCTGCACCACAGTCACCGCCATCATCAACTTCATCTCCCACTCATGACTTCGAGTTCACCATCTCTCTCTACCCCTCCATGTCCCTCGACAAACACCAGCCACCCATCTACGAGATCGATCTCTGTCCGGCCGACGATCTCTTCTACCAGGGCCAACTCCTCCCTCTTCATCACCACCGTCAACTCTTCACTCCCCACTCCTCCCGTCCGTCCAATGAAGACCACCATCATGAGGAAAATAACAGCAACGATCAAACCAAAACGGACAGCGAGGAGAAACGAAACTCAAACGTTCACAATTCAATTAGAGTGAAGCCTAAATCCTTCTCTTTTTCGACGTTGAGGGACGGGTCTAAGATGGGATTGAGATCTGCAAAGGAGGTGATTGAGAAATACATTAAGATGGTGAAGCCTTTCTTTACGAGAAGAGGAAGCAAGAGTGATCAGCAGCAGAGAAGCGATCAGCAGAGATGGAATGGGCCTCATTCTTGCCGTTCGTTTGCGAAGAGACGGTCGAGAACTTTAGCTCCTTTCTCTGCCACGATGTCGCAAGGGAATAGCGGCATTCTCTGCGCCATGCCCCCGTCTAATTCGAAAGAGAGCAGCATGGAGGAACTTCAGAATGCCATACAGGCAGCCATCACTCACTGCAAGAAATCCATTGAAGCAAAAGAAGATACCAAGATTGACATGCCGTTCGTTTGATATCATGGGATGCACGTTGGATTATAATTTACCAACTTCTTGTGTATGTCGAATGTTTCCAACCTTCCATTTTCTAAGCTTGATGGAAAATCGTGTCGCCAGGTATGGAAACAGTATTTAGCTCCATTGGTGATGTATGAGAGTTCCAACAATACGTGCATGGTTGCATAAACTTGCCTGATTTCCATTTCCAAATTGCAGAGATGCACTCAAATAGCATACGTATCTGAACTTTTGTACCCGAAAGAAGACAAGAATCAACTATGCATCATTACAAACTGAAGTTTTAGCCTTAGAAAGTTTTTATTTCCCTATACGAAACTGAATTCTACGCTGGACTTTTCAGCGCTTGTGTGTGTATGCACGCTCGCTTGTGCATAGCCAGTCTTCTCTGTTCTATTGTTGATATCACTGTGTTGGAAGGTTGGTGGTCTTTTTGGGATGCCTTCTGATAATTCAGATTGCAAAAGCAAATAATGATCGGTCTTTTGGAAAGGTTGGTGGTTCGGCGCGGTCATAACATCTAGAGAACTCCTTTAACCCAGTCCTCTACAATTTATTCGAGCAAAGCTTAAGCTTGTCAATTTAGTTGAAAATTGTGGTTTGAACACGACTAAATAAAGTCTAAGTAAAAAAGTACGAGAAACTAAATTATAAAAATATTAAAAAGACACATGATCAACTTCTATAAAAATAAAGAATCCATGTAGCCGATCTAGCTGATCCATCTAGTATGAAAAATTGCTTTGTTGTTGTTGCTATAAAGCTTCTCAAATCATGATAAAGGCCTAAGATTCTATAATTCTCTAATTCATGAACATGGTATTTGCCGCAGAGTACTCATATAAATGTGCATGCCCAATAAGTGTACGAGTGCAGGTATGAGGTTTCAAAAATTTCGGATTTCGGGTATATTTAGGTATGTATGGTGTTAGTCGTACATAAACTTTTTAAAAATTTGTTATAAATTGGTCAACTTGATCCAAAACACCACCTAGAATCCCAAAATTTCCACTCACCAGCCCTCTCCTTTGGTTTTTGGGCTTGTGCTTGCAGTTCCAATTTAATATCATGTTCTCATATTTAATTTTGTGCAATTTTGATTTTTTATATATAATTTTATTCATTTTTATATACCGACATAGTCATACATCAATCATTTTTATTATGGTACCCAAACCCATACTAGGTATGTATACCACGCATGTTTCTTTACAATGAACCATCACCTAATTATAAGAATATACACCAATGGGCCAAATTTGGATTCTAATCCAAATAATATTGGATCCAACTAGCCTGGCTGGGTCCTACTTAATCAGATTAAAGTCAAGCTCAAAGCCAAGCGAGACAAATACTTTGATGTATTTTATGTGATCTTGCCAAACAGATTCAGATTCACGAACAATCTAAATCCAAATACATTTGGATACGATTTTGATAACCAGATTCATACCTAACGAAATCGAGGCCCTACCTGATCTACTTGTGCCGCTCAAATTGATCGTGCCACCTATGACAAATTTTCCTCTTTTTTGCTTTTGGGCTATCTTTGTAATCCTTCTTGATGAGTTCATGCTAGAAGATTCAAAGCCTAACTACACTGGTATCAGAGCAGGTTCGCTTTCTAACTACACCACAAAAGCATAGTCACAAATAATCGATTGATCGGATGTTGAGTCAATTGCGTACATTTTCTTTTGCATTTAAATATAGACAGAAATCTTTTGTAATAAATATATATTCTCTTTTTTAAATGATTTTAAGATCATATATTTAAAGAGAAGCAGTTTAATCAAATCAATTTTTTTAAGACAAGAAGATATAACCAAAAATAGATCAAGTTGAAATATCCGAACAAATGAGGCATCCATATGATTGAGTGTTTCTTCAACCTTCCTCTCTATCTTAATTTACTCATTCTTATTAGTTATGAAGAACAAATGTAATATAAAAGAAAGGGTTATATAGTCAAGAGAAGAAAGGATCATGCGAAAGAAAACTCATTGTTTCTTTCTTTCTTTCTTTTTTGCATTTAACTCCTTGAAATCCTTTCTTCCGACATTCTTCATTTTTCATCGCTTATCTCAATCTCCTAAAAACTCAAACAGAGATAACAAAGAAAAAGAAGAAGGTTACAATAGACAAGAATCGTAAAAATTATTAGAATAGAATAAATAGAAGTTTTTTTTTATTCAAACTATCATTCTTCAACTTGTAATCCTAATGAATGGAGTTAAAAAATTAAAAAAAGGAAAGGATGGTGAGTGAATTAAAGATTTACTTGAACCGAATGGCTCATCTCTGCAACATAAGCCATACATCGTAACCACAAGGCAAGATTTTGTTCCCTTTGGTTGGTCCTTGAAGAAGAGGTAAACAATAACAAAAGTTCTTCAAGAAAGGAAAGAACATAGATCAAATTAAAAGAGATGATCCAATAGAATGACAAGTCATACAAGTAATGGTGATGAAGCTCACATCTCCCTCTTAGTCTCTCATGGTTTAGGGAGCAAAATTTCCTGATCACCCCCACTATTTGTGACTTATTACAATTTTGTTCTAGAAAAATTATAAATGGCACAAAACATTTTCAATTTTTCCAAAAGAATACCTATCAATTGACGTTTATTATTTAGTAACTAATATTATTTACAGTAAGAAACAAATACTTTTAGAAATTATAGAATAGTGCCTACTATAGAAATTTACTACTTTACTCGTATTGTAGTTGGGAAATACCACAATAGTCTAAATTTAATCTTGAGTGTTGAGATCTATGTTATTTCCATAATTGCACTAGTGACAATTATTATTTATAGACAGGCCTTGTTTATTATTTGTAGGTTGCATTCATAAATTTTTTTAAAATTACTATTAGGGCCTCTATTAGGTTTTCCTTAAATAAGAGTTTGCATTAAATTTTAGTATTTGCTTATTCAAATTGTTGTGTGCTTCTTGCTTATTTTTGTCTTGGTTGCTAGATCCTTCACTTTTAGTAAATTTATTAATATATTAAAGAAAAAAGTATTTCGAGAATGTATGTATTTGAACGGGCCAAAACCTAAAAGTTGAACGGTTTGAACTTTCAAACTTGGAAAAGACATATTACACTAACCTTGACTCTTGAGGGTGTTGATTATATCCTAAGAGAAACTAGGATTGAACCAACAATAGAAGCATTTATTCAGAAAAAATGAAGTTATAAGACTCTCTCTAAAGATAACATTATGGCTAAAACCATAATGATAACTTACATGAGAGAAGACCTGATTAGGATCTTCAAAGAATGTAAGATTGTAAAAGAAATACTTGATGTAGTCTTTGCTAAATATAATACATTGTTGAGCTATGTCAAATTGTTAGAACAATAATACAATTGGTATAGCAATAATACAATTATTATAAAATAAAAGAGTCAACCAATGTTGTCAAGCATGTAAATAAAATACTCGTAATGGCCACTACTATCAAGGTTAACTCTAATGTTACCCTAACTAAGCTCCCTCTAAAATTGACAATTGAAGAAGAGTACTTAAAGAAACGGGAAAGGAAAAATTACTTCTATCTCAAGATAACCTTAACTCTAGTTCTCAAAACTATAAGAACAAGAAAAGACAATTTAGTTTATGTGTTTGTATGGAAAATTTATTGATTAAGAGAACCTCAAGTTTATATGGAATACAACACATATTATGATGTTCTAGGAGTTAGGTCCTTTAGAATAGATGTAGCAAGTACCCTCGTATTGCTTACTAATGTACTGACCATCTATAAGGTACAATTTAGTTTATGTGTTTGTACTAATAAAAAAAGATTTTGAGGTTAGATTCTTTCCTAGAAAGATGACTATAGAAAAATATGGTTGTGTATTTTTTACCAATATTTTTTATTTTGATCATGACCTGCTCAAACTTAACATAATAAATAATGAAGGATCATTTACGTCTTTTGCTTATATTGAACGTAATGCTCGTTGATATGAATATGTGGCATAGGTGACTACGACACATTAGCTTAAATAAGTTAAAGAAATTAGTAACCTTTGACTTATTACATTTGATGAAAACACATTCAACAAATGTGAGGCTTGCATTCAAGAAAAAATCACGAGAAAACTATTTATAAAAGAAACAAAGAGAGCCACTAGTTTATTAGAAATTATTTACATTGATATTTGTAGAACTTTCAGGATAAAGTCCCATCGTAGGAAGGTCATTTTATAACTTTCATTCATAACTATTCGAGGTATGAATATATATAACTCTTGTCACATAAATCTGAAGCATTAGACACATTCAAAGAATATAAGTAGGAAATTGAAAATAAACTTTGATGCATAATTAAAGTATTGAGGTTTGATCGAGGAGAAAAATATACCTGAATTGAATTTTCAAAATATTACAAAAAATATTATATAACTAGACAAAATTCAATGCCTAGACACCTCAACAAAATGGTGTAGCTGAATGATATAGCATGACTCTTGTAAATATGATTAGGTCTATGTTAAGAGATGTTTCTCTACTAAAGGTATTTTGTAGAAAAGGATTGTCTATAATTATGTATATTTTAAACAAAGTTCCATGTAAAGCTATATATAATGCATCGTATGAGTTGTGGTTTGATAGAAAACATACCTCGGTCAACTACGAAAGTGGAGCTCCATTAAACATATAAAGATCCTAGACCAACCTAATAAACTAGACAATAGATATTTGAGGTGTATCTTTATTGGATACCTAAAAGGATAAAAAATGTATCGGTTCTATCACAAGGACCTCAGGTTAATAAAAAATAGGGATGTTGAGTTCTTAAAAGATACTACGAATGATATTCTTAAAAGTAATGATGATAATAATCTTGAGTAATGAACACAAAGCCTTAGAAAAGGCTATAACAAGTGCAACAGGGTACACTGAAAGATTAATGAACACAAAACCTTAGAAAAGGCTAAAGTCAAGTGCAACAAAGGCACACCAAACATATAATAAACATAAAGCCTTATAAAAGGATATAACCAAGTATAACGAGGGCACACCAAATGAATAAAAATGTTTTTTATTGATTAGCCGCTAAGGGCCTTAAAATACATGTACATGAGAGGTGTATTTATAGATGAGAACAAGAGGAAGAGAGAGGAGGAACCAGCCAAGGGGTTGGTCATAGCCAACCCCCAACGGTTAGATATTCTAGCTGTTGAGAGCCTGGCGACCATCTAGCCTTGGGGCCTGGCCCTAGCGGCCAGGCCTTGAGTGCAGGACCTAAATGGCCCAAGTGGCATGGTTTGCCTTACATGATTTAAATAAAAATATAAATATAAAATAAATATAAAATTACATTTTCTAATACCACTAACAAAATGTCATCTACAAATAATATATACTAAGGTACTTCATCTTGAATGTGCTTTGTTAACTCGATAATAACCAAGGTAAATTAATATGGCCTTAAAGTTAATCCTTGATATAGTGCAATACTAACTTCAAAAAAAGTTGAGATTTCTTCATGATGTTTTTCATTATCATACATGTCTATTATAAGATTAATGTACATCAATATGATATATCTCTTTTTCAAGATTCTTCAAATAATATCTCTTGATACCTTATAGTAAGTTTTTTTAAAATCAATAAATATCACTTGAAGCCTCTTTTTTTGTTATAATGTGTTCTATAAGATGTCTCAATAGGTGAATAACCTTAATGGCAGATCTCCCTTTATGAATCTAAATTGGTTCTCCATTTTACTGGATGTTTGTCTCAACCTGTGTTGAATAATTTTTTTCTCATAATTTTTTAGTATGGTTCATTAGCTTTATGCCCTAATAATTCTCGCAAATTAGTTTCTCTCTTGTTCTTGTATATGAATATAATTATATTGTTCTCCAATTCCTCAAGCATCTTTTGGTTTCTTCATATTTCACCGAATAATATAAGATAAATGATACCTATCACTCTTTGGTTTTTCCATACTTCTATTGGAATATTTTTGCCTCTTTGATTTTATTCCTTCGAATACCGATTGGAATATTTTTGGTCCTACTGATATACCAACCTTTATAAGTTTAAGAGCCTTCTTTATTTTATTCCTTCAAATAAATCATAGAAATTATGTTTGATATACTCTTTTGAGTTGGTTAGCTCTATCAAGCTAATATTAATACCTATATTTTTATAAAAGATTTATAAAAATAAATAATTTTTCTATCTATTTTTAATATCTACAACTTGCTACTAGAATCTTTTTATCATCATTTTGAGCCATCTAATAGAAGTAAAATCCTTAGTTTTCTTATCTCTAATCTTAGCTATCCTAAAAATTCTTTTAAGTTGAGCTTTTTATATTAATCTTTCCAACTTTTAGATTTTGCTTCACATATGGCCTATTTAGCTTCTTTTTTTACCTTCTTATAAGCCTCCCAATTTTATCAATCTTATTGGAATAATTCAGTCTCTTTGCCTTAATTTTATCTTTCACTGCTTTACTTCATGATCAGGCTTCCTCTTTGTATCAATGTGCCTCCCATAGATTTGCCTAATACATCTTGTCACTTTGAACGTATTACTCCACATCTCACGAGCTATGCCTATATAATTCTAAGCATCTTCTTGAAGAATTTTTTTAGACGTTTCACCATTTAGTCTTAGTAGTTCTATGTACTTTTTTATCTCTTTATCGACTTTCTTACATGCAAATTCATAACTAAAAGTTTATGTTGAGTAGTTAAGCTTTCTCCTAAAACTACCTTGCAATCCTTACAACACAATCTATTTTTCTTCCACAAGAAAATTAATTAATTTGTGTTTGTGAGCAGCCACTCTTATAAGTAATTAAATGTTCTTATCATTTTCTAAAAATTGTATTGGTTATAAAGAGATTATGCTATAGAAAAATACAAAATTTTCTTACCTTATTTATATCCCCAAAGCCATAGCCTCCATGAATACCTTGATATTCTAATGTCTATTTACCTACATTTCCATTTAGGTCTCTTCCTAAATTAATCATTTCTCTTCATGAAATTCTTTGAATTACATTCATAGCAAAATTCAAACTTTCTTGCCTTATTTATGTCTTGAAGGCCATAGTTTACATGAATACCTTGATACCATTCAGATCTCTTCCTAAATAAATTATCTCTTTGTGAAATTCTTTGAATTATCTACTATAACTCCTCTCAAAATGCCTTTTTATACTTGTAGACGTGAATTTTTATTTTGAAACCTATGTAGAAATTTGAAATTAAATTCTCGAACTACGTCGTATGCACTAATGTACCAGCTAGTTTGCTCAAACTAGCAAAGATTAATTTTCTGACTTCTTATAATGATTGTGGATCAGTGAGCTCTTTTCGATGTAGGCTTTCTTGAACTGATGCTCAAGGGTCAGCCTAGACGCTTTTAAAGTCATTTAAGATTTGCTAAGTTTTCAAAAAACAAGATTCCAATTTCAAAAGCTTGACAAAATTGTGATTTTGGTTCTTAACTTAAAAATATTTCAAGTCTTGAAAAACATAAATTGGTTCTGTTTTCATAAGTTTGTTTCTCATTGTTTTTGAAATAGTTCTGAGTTTCCAAAAATTCTAAAAATTTTACAGAGAACAGCTTTTCATGTATAGATTCAGAAAATATTTTTATTTTTATTTTATGTGTTGTAGATTTATGTAATTAAATCTGAAAATAGACCTTACTCAAACATTTGGGACAGACCTATGCCAGAAGTCAGAGTTTAGAAAAACTATTGTATTTTTATGCTCAAACTTCTTATTTCTATAAAATTTATCTTGTTGGAAAGATACGGATTTTAGCTTTCTAATGAGACCATTTTCAATCAAATTTGTTCATTGTGTACAAAGATATTTGGGAATGACCCAACCTATATCACAAGAACTTCTGGTTTTTCAGGATCTGTTCTAATTTTAATAAAACTTCTCTAATTTTATTGATGATGTCTCACAAGCCTAAAATTCTTGAAACTTTTATCAGAAGTGTGTCAATATTTGTACAGTAGATGTGCAAAATTTTGAAATATTCGGAACCGAGGATAATGAAGGATAAATCATTTGCCGAACATGTATAGAGTATAGAAAAATAGGTTTTGAGATTTTTTGATTCGTGCTTGTGTTTTCGTCTGAATTAAAATTGAATCTTTAGTTATAAAACAATAAACAAAAACCTAATTATAATATGAGCATAGAGAGATTAAGAGGTCTATAATCTTACATTATGTTATGGAGTTGAAAGAATCAAAATTAAAATATATAATGAACAACATATGAATGAAAGAAACATGGGGTAGCATATGAACCTTGATTAATACATCATCATGGAGACCTTAGCTCCTTAATTACAACCCCATAAAGTTCAATGAAAAAGGAGATAATTATGAGAGCATGGACCTGTGGAGGACGACTGGTGGTTGGCGGCTCCTTCTTCTCTCTCTCTCTCTCGCTCTTGTTGGATGATTGGTAGGACTCATATTGATCTGGTTGATCGAGAGATGATCCATTGCAACCCCTTTGAGGCCCCTTTTATAGGCAAAGGGTTGCCTATTGGCTGCAGCCATTTGTAAGGCAACTTACCTTGTTGCAAGTTGTTGAAATGGGGTAAGAGGGTGTTGTACATGGCCTTCCAAATCGGGCCAAGGCATGCTGCACTCACTTACCAAAATCATTCAACGTGATATGGCAAGTTACCAAGTTTGGCTGAAACTAGCCAAGTCTTGGAAAGCTTGCTACATTCGAATAGGGTTGGGGTGATGTTGTCCCTTTGTTGAACTTGGTTACTGAATTCAACTAGAACTAGAAAAGTTGTTGTCTTCAGCCAAGACTTGAGAAAGCAAGTGGATGTTGTTGTATTGAGCTTGATAAACCAGCCGATGACATTTGAACTGAACTTTCGAAAGGACTGTTGACATTGTTCAACGGGCTCTCACCATTTTGGGACCTCATCCGTTCTTCTTGCTGCTGAATTCAGCTGACTAAGATTTGGAAAGTTGTTGTCCACCTTGCTAAAGCTCGGCTGGTTGGATTTGGAAGGATGTTGTTGTCCTCTTTGGATAAGGTAAGTGAAGTGTTGTACATGGCCTTCCAAATTGGGCCAAAACTGCTGCACACACTTGCCAAAGTCGGCTGGCTGGATTTGGAAGATACCTTATGAAGTCGACTAAAGTTTGGAAAGAAAGGTGAGCTGTTGTCATTGTTGAACTTGGCCAGACATGGAAGGTTGAAATTCGACTGAGCTTGGAGTTGTTCACTTTCTGAGGTCGAAATGGCTAGGAAAGGTAAGCTGGATCTACTTGTAGAATTCAGTTGGAGCTGGAAAAGACAAGTGGCTTTGCAGCATTCTTCCACTTTGGTGAGGTCTTAATGTGGTAGGCTACTGGCCATGTTGCCCAGTTGCTTGGGAAGGCAAGTGTGTTTGCTTCCTTGTGACGACACCATGTTAAGGCATACATAACCTTTTGTCCAGCAAAGATAAATTTCTCGTTGAAAACTTCCAAGCGACTTGTATAATACATGCATGTGACCTTATCTCTCATAGAGAACTCATCAAAGTCAAAAAATGTGAGCAATCTCAATACTTCTGATCACACTTCTATAGAGGTGAACAGTTTCGAGCTTAAAATATATTTTGAATAGCTGGCAAGTGACATACAGTGCTCCAACACGTTTTGGATTTTTGCCAGTAAATGCACTTAAAACTTTCACTAGGAAAAAGTTGGTTGCCTTCACTAATCTTGCAAGGATTGGCCAACTTTTGAATATGGTAAGTTGGCTTAGTGACTTACCAAACTGTGGACAAGGCTACCTATGACAAGTCACATAATTCACACACGTTGAAGTTGGTAAGTTTCTTCTTAGTGGCTTGCCAAATCGAGTATCAGTTTCCTTTTTCATGGATGACATCAACTTTTCTTCCTAGACGTCAACCTTCCTTTATGGGTGTCGACTTTCCTTCTTGAACGTCGACTTTTTTTTTATGCCGACTTTCTTTTTTAATACCTGAAACTAAAAATGACAAGTTATCTTGCCCAATAGTGCCGAAATTGGTAGGTGCTCGATTGTTGCCTTTTTTGTTCATACCTCCTCCTCTTTCTAGGGAATTTGCCTCCTTCTAGTCCGAATTATATATGACGGGTATGGTTTCAAACACTTTCTTTAAAATTATTTTTATATTTGAAAACATCAAATTTAATGAAATCTTTAAATATTATTTTTAGAAAAACACTTAGTTTTATTCCCAGTTTTTGTTTGCAAGGGCGACCTACTTTTGCTTTGTGAGTCAGTCTATAACCACCTTGATCATTTAACCACTTTAAACGGGTGTAGGATATCGTACTTTAACCACTTCAACGGGTATAGGGTATCAAACCACTTTAACCACTTCAATGGGTGTAGGGTATCGAACCACTTTAATAGGTATAGGGTATCGAACCACTTTAACCCTGGGTATCAGGTCTCGGAATGAGACTATTCTCGACCGATCGAATTTCTGAAGTCTTATTTGAATTTAATTTATTTTTGAATATCAGGGGTTTTGGAATTTCATAAATTTATAAATTTGAAAACATTTTTGGGTTTGATTCCCAATGTTCTCTTTCTCATTTGTTTATATAAAAAGAATTGTTTAAAATCATCATTTCTTTAAAGGTAATCATTTAAAAAAAGTAGAATCCTATCAATTTGGTCCTAAGGGCAAAATAATCATTTTTATAAAATTTTGTCCAAATTTGATTTTTTTCAAAAGAGATGCAATATATCATCATTTTGAGGTTGTTAGAAAATTTTGATACCAAACTAAGTTCATTTGATGTATGTATTTTTATTTTAAAACCCAAAGTTGTCAAAAAGAGCAAAATTTCTAAAAGATGAAAAAAAATTATTTTGAAAAAAAAAAATTGGTGTTTACAATACTTTCTTATAGTTCTATTTGGAGTACATAAGTACAAACTATACTCAAAGCTTTCACTCCTAACACTAATGTACACTATCCTTTAAATCCTCATTTATAATAATGCCAACTTTAGTGTGAGCCTTTTCGTTTTTAACTACCATAATTTTAAGCTTGTGTTTTCTATCTTCTTAGCTTCTTCTCTATCTCACATTGTCTCTTATAAATATAGAATATAAATATTTCTCCTAATCTTTGTATCCATTAGCTTGCTAATCAATGATATAATATTTCAAGTACCAATATGAATCTTATTATCTATGACTAGCTTCCTTACCCTTGTTTCTTGTTCACTATATTCAGATCATGATGTAGTGAGACTAACTTCTTTGCCCGTACTTATTCATGATCTAGGAACCTTCTCTACGATTGGTTCACCATGTAGTTAATAGTGCACTATAATGTTTTAGTGGCTTGGTTGCGGACTGCTAAGTTGTGAATTGCGAACAATGAAGGTCAATTCATATGGACATGGGTCAACCTAATCCAATTCAAGAATTTAAAAAAACCGTGTAAAGTCTATGGAAAATTCACAAAATTGCACCATACATTGTCCATTTTCTTATAATCGCAAATAATGAGAATGAGAGTGCATCATATATGAGAGCTTGCAGATGTGAGCAAACTTAGAAATATCCATCTTTTTGGATTTGGATAGAAAATTTAAATGGAAAATTCTCATGTTTCAGACACCAAAATAGCCTTGTATTGTGAACGTTTATCAAAGTATTGTACCATGATGTCGTTTGAAGTTATCAAAGATCGCATTCATTTGACTCAACAGTGTCTTGCATATAGATGATCTTCTGTCTTCTTGGCACGGTAGAAGAATTGCATTGTTATCTGGAAATGTATCTGATGATTCTCCACAGGAACACAACATTTCTCTGCTATAACAATTAACTATGGCATTATGGGCTGAATTATGGGCTTCAGTCCATTTCTCACCCAGAAAAAGAGGAAAATGAAACTTGAAAGGGATAAAAACTATAAATAGTTAAGAGTCTGCTTTCACAGACTCCTGTAGAGAGGTACAGCGGCCATGCATGAATAGGTAAATTGTGCAACTACATGAATAGTTGATGTTTCCTGGTTTCATTCCTATATGTATCCCTTGATCCAGCGCAATTTTTGGGACTCAGTTCTGTGGCAGATGCCGTAGAATATCTACATTCTGGACAAAGTATTGGGAAGGTACTCATGGCTGTATACCACGCTGGTAAGTAAATGCTCTAATACTTGTGTCAATTCAATTGAGTTTGTTTTCTCCAGGTTATCGTCTGCATTGATCCAGGTTTTGATAAGCAAAGAGCCAAACTGTAATAGGTTTTAGTGCTGGTGATTTGCTTGTTGAAGTGTATACTGAGAAAATTGAAAGGTCAATTCTGAGAAACAAACGAAAAATCTCGTTTTCCTCAGTTTATGCATCTTTCACTGAGTGACGAATAAAATTGTAATAAGTCTCTCTCTCTCACACACACTGTGTGTGACCTGGCGGGTTGAACCAGACCGGAACTGCTACCAAACGAATAGGAACCGGGGACTGGAATGAGAACCGGCCGTTCCAAACCTTTTTCTTTCTATATTTTAAATCTCCCCTTTTTGTTGAAGAGACAGACCCAAAAGCAGATGGCTGGATTTCTGGTTCTAGGTTTTGGTGAAAGCGGGAGTCGGCGACATCTACAAAAGAATTTGAAAAATAGCAACGTTAACGCATGTAATCTTGAAGAACACCAACATCGCAAATTTAGTTTGGTATGCATGGGTAACAAAATCACGAGAATTTTAATATCAATGCCCGTATGGTATGGAAGATATGAACGTGAACCCTAGATTGTGTGGGAAAATACCAGCATGGGATGCTACTCAAGGGAAACACCTCACTAACCTCGAAAGACTTTCACCTCTTCCCACTACAGTCCTCAGTGTTGGTACATGTACCAAAATTGCTTTCCACTACAAGGGCACGTTTTTAATGCTATGGCTAAGCCAAAGCAGGGCATGCTTGTTGCACTCTGTACTGTTCATTAGACGGTTTTCATATGGGATGTAAACTGCCTTAAATTAATTTTTTATTATACTTATTTATCATTTGTTTCAAGACCACGAGAACGAACTTAATATATTTTGCTACAATAAAATGAGAGGCCAAAAAATAAAAGTTACAGACGCAAACTATCAAATTTGAAAAACCATGGAAAGGGAAGGTTGAAAGGTAAACTAGCATTGACGAAGCTAATCCCTATCATGAAACGAAGGTACTCCCAAGGGCCAAAATACCTTTCAACTAAATATTAATACAGAATTGATACGGGCACAATATTAACAATATTAATACAGAACTGATAATGCGCACCCATGGCCAAAATACCTTTGAGACAATCCCAATGCAAAAGGACTAAATATTAATACAGAATTGATATACACACAATATTAATTCATAATTGAAGGGTGCACACCCTTTTTTATCGTGATTCTGATTTTGTTCCTATTAAAAATCAAAAATTACCTTGATACTTTTGAATCTCTCTCTGCAGGTTCTTTCCTTCAGAATGATAGCCTCGTACCATTTTTTTTCGGTGAGTGATAACTTGGTGCTCGATATTGAACCATCCACCATCTAAATGCTTCGAATTCGATCGAAAAAGAAAGAAAAGCAAACAAAGAAGAGAAAAAAGGTGGAAAAAACACCCCTTTGAAGAGAGTTTTTGGTGGAATATTTCATTGATTTAATGTACTTTTGTTATTTATTTGATAGATTGATTCTATTTTCGATTAGAATAAAAAATGAAGTCAAATTTCCGATTTAAAACGCAGTATTGGTGCATCTTTCCAATTGAGAATATAAGGTTGGAGCACATCTTCCTTGTTCAGGAACGTAGCTTAGAGACATCTTTGTTGAGATGCATTGCACTTCGAGTGAAGAACTTAATGTTATTTTTTATTTTATTATTTTTATATTTTTTTTATTTTCTTCTTTTTCTTTTATTCTTAATTTTATTGTTGTTTTTTCTTGTTATTGATTTATTTTTTATTTAATTTTTCTTGTTCTTAATTCTTCTTTCTTTCATTTTTTCTTTCTTTTTCTTCAACAAGATTCATAAAAATATGTTTTATACAACTGCAAAGAGAACACCAAAGATGAAATGTCAATTGCCGAAGTAAAAAGATCCCATGATAGGTCCTTGACGAAATTGGATGAGGAAAAAGATGCTGTGGAGTTAGCTGTGTGAGAGGGAAGAGAAAGTGACAAGGGGTAATTTTAAAATTTTAAAAAAAGTCTGAAAGTAATCTCTTATTAATATGTAATATGCTTGTGTTACAAGAGGAGCCTCTCTCTCTCTCTCTCTAAAACGCACACATACGCATGCAGAGTTTCACTTTTCAGCATGACCATTAGCCCGTTTTCTGGCCAGAAGGGGGACGACTTGGAAGCGAATGGATCCTATAACCAGACACGAACAATGTTTACAAAGATGTGCACGCGTTTCTCAAACACACAAGTCTCCAACTCGCTTGGCAAGTTTATGTAGCATTTACTTTTTAGACAAGACAAGTTTCATCAGACACATTCAATATTTTATTTTACCTAGTCCTTTCAACCATACTAAAACTTCAGTCAGACCTTCCTGCAAACTTCTTGGGTTATAATTGAGCTCTTCTTGTGCCTTCGCGGAAGAATATGCCCACTGGTGCTTCATTACATGCACGGTCTGCGGTTAATAGCATGTATGTATCAGATCAGAACATATCAGAAAAAGAACGGAGAATAATATTGAGAAAGCATTGAGACTCACTGGATAACTCAAAAAAGGAATTGTTCCCGTCAGCCGGGCCCAAAACACACTAATCCAACCATAGATCTCCGCTAACCACAGCGGAATGTGAAATGAAGGGGGTCGTGTTTCTGTGACCGAAGCAAGAACGTCAAACACATTTACAAAAGATGCATTTTCTCCAGTAAGTAGATATCTTTCACCAACTTTCCCTTTCTCCAGTGCTGCTAAATGTCCTTGTACCACATCCTCAACATGGCTAAAGGAAAATCTTTCATTTCCATTGCTGATATAGCCTGGTAAGCGGCCGCTGAAGCGTTCTATAATCTGATTGTCATAAAGCATACCAAAAGTTAGGGAAGCGTCAGTGAACTCCCTTGACAACCAGGAAATCTAAGCACCAAAAAAGCAACCGTCACAGGGAAAAACAAGGAAGATGAACAATAAAATCTTAGTTATCAGTAACATTCCTATGTTACAGTTTTCAGATAATTGCCGCAGATGTTTGTGGCACAAGGAGGTCAACAAGGGGAAGGAAACAAGTGAATAATCATGAGAAAAATTTTAAGAGAATTAGACAACCACTTTCAAGTGTGTGTGTGTGTGTGTGTGAGAGAGAGAGAGAGAGAGACTCATGTGTCATGTTTACTACCAGAATAGATAGTGCAAGTTAACAAGGGTGATGTTCCACTCCTAGGGTAGATTGTGTACGTGTATAACTGTCACCCATATATCCCTAGAAAGTGCAACTTGTCAAGAAGACTAACTGCCTATGGACATCGATGTTATAAAATACAACCCAACCTGAACAAAGGCTTTTTAGCACGACATTCTTCCAAGAAAATATAATGCCTCATTCTTGCAGATGCATGGCTACAGAATTGTTTTATGGCATCAGGGACCATCATCAATTGCCAAAACTTTAAGGAGAGAAACAACTTTTATTCAAAATGTAAATACGTGCTCCCAGAATTCGTTATATGATTGCCCTGATCAGAAAACCTGGTGCATCAGGCAAGGAGTTCAATGGAGTCCAGAGCCAAAAAGGGCCCACATATCAGCAAAATACAGTTTAGGGATGGAATGACTTCAACCTTGCATGATAAAGGATGTATCATCTGACATATGGTGTCTAGCATCTTACATCAGATCTGCACATCCAACTGAATGCATATGAGCACTTGGAATTTAGACTAAGCTTAGACAGTCAGATGAATGAATTTAGGGTCTAGCATCTGATATAAAATGTGAAACCATCATATATCAGATTATATAATACTATGTCATTCTTCACCCCAAATATATAAAAGCTAATTTTGAAATTCTCTCCATTGGCAACACATAAAACAAATCTTGAAAAGGAAAAGAGCTACCACCAATTGAAGTCCTAAGGCGTGTGAAATTGTGAATCCACATAATACTCCCCTAAGTTTATAAAACAGACAATACAACTTAAATCAAGCAACTGACGGAGATATCAAAATCACCAAAGCCAGCTGCTTTGAGTATTGAGAAACTATAACCATACTACAAAGAACTTGTAGATCCCAACCTTCGACAGTGGCACCACATCCTTAACCGTGAAGAGAAACCAATAGCTGCTAGGAAGTTATGTTATTTTTACGATCCCTTTCAATTTTTGCCTTATTGTCAACCGTCAACAGAGACCTGGATATTGATAAGATACATCAGATATATTATGTGAAACACCCTCTTGACGGATGCAGAAAGATACTCCTGACATTTACGTGATACAAAACCAAGCCCTCTTACTCTACTGTTTTATGAAGCAACTGACAGACCAATTTTTATAAACCAGCTGCCTCAAGAAGTAGGCCCAACGGATGGCTACAAGAGAGCGATGTTGCCTCCAAATGCCGTTTTAACTAATTTTTTATGACCAAGCTTGCATTTCTTTTTCCTGAAACACAGCAAAAAGTCAAATCATATATTATCTCAGCAGTCTCAATGTTTCCTATCCTAGGGGCCACACTTGGAAGGTTCCCAATCTCTTGCATGATTGCATCCATTCAAAATCCAACTTCATCATCGTCATTAAAGACTGTTAAGTCTAACACCTATCCTCTTGCATGATTGCATCCATTCAAAAGCCAACTTCATCATAATTAAAGACTGTTAAGTCTAACACCTATCCTCTTGCATGATTGCATCCATTCAAAAGCCAACTTCATCATAATTAAAGACTGTTAAGTCTAACACCTATCCTCTTGCATGATTGCATCCATTCAAAAGCCAACTTCATCATAATTAAAGACTGTTAAGTCCAATACCCTAATACATGTTAATGGGAAAGAAAAGAAAGGAAATGGACAAAATAAGTTCAATAATTGTTTCGGAAATAGTGAAAGGGTCAAAGGACTGGCTAAGAATAGGACTCCAACATCAAGTCATGGAAGACCTGGACAAGAAGTCAAATTGAGATGAAGAAAAGAAACAAAACCCTCTTAGATGCCAAAATATTACCATACGAGCAACAATGTTCCCCGTAGTAAGTCTTCCAGGACCATAAATAACACCTGGATAAACAATGATGATTGGTAGACCATCTGCAGCTGCTTCAAGTGCAATCTTATCAGCCATAGCCTTGGATTTCTCATACTCGGTACAGAAAAGTTTCCCATGATGAATCTGTAATCAGCAAAAGAGAGACCAATGGCACCTGCTGAATATAACATGGAGTACCAAAAAAATCTTTCCAAATGGATGAACGACACCTGCTGAATATAACAATAATACAAAGAAGAGTTCTTTGCAAATGGATGCATAGGTGCCAAACTTGATATTCTTTTCTGCATATGCTGAAATGCTGCATTCATATGAATCATAACCGTGAAACACTGGAAGATTCTTTTAACAGTTAAGACATGCAAAAGCAAGTTGAGGAGAACCATAAAGTCACTCTTTATCCAATTTGTCTTTTTGTGGAGTCGATATGACTGCCTAAGAGGTCTCTGATTGAGAATAAGTAGTTGCATGGATAGCTTTCAACAACAACAACAACAAAGCCTTTTCTCATACTAGATGGGATCGGCTACATGGATTCTTTGTTTCCACATAGCCCTATCATGTGTCATGTTAGCAGTTAACTCAATATAAACTGGATCATTCTTTAAAGTTTCTTTCCAACACTGTTGTGGCCATCCTCTTCCTCTTAACATTTTCACAATCTAATTTTTCATATCTTCTTACAGGGAACGTCCTTTGATCGTCTTTCTATGTGTCCAAACCATCCTAAATGATTTTTCCTCATTTTATCCTCTATTAGAGCTACTCCCAATTGGTTTCTAATAACCTCATTATGTATAATGTATTTTCTTGTGTAACCACTCATCCATCTTTTGCACATATTACGATTAATTGCCCAACATTCAGAACCATAACACATAGCAGGCCTAATTGTTATTATATAATATTTGCCTTTCAACTTTAATGATATCTTCTTATCACAGAGAATACCTGATTACCCTCTCCACTTTAACCAACCAGCATTAATTCTATGCATAACATTTGTAAAGAATAATTCAACTTACTTGAAGAGTCTACACCACATCACAAACCAAGAATCATCGAGAGATCAATACGCCAAATACACCAAACACTTATGTTCAAACACACAAACCAAGTCAAGGGAAGAACCAACAAATCAAATAAATAACCAAAATGATTCCTCAAAACAAGGATGATTTATTAAGATAGGTCAATGCTCTATTTATAGAGCAAGAAGAGTTATTTACAACAATAAGAGAGAGAGAGAGAGGAGAGCCATTGGGGGCTCCCCCAACGGAAGGGAGCCCCCAATAGCCCCTTGGCCCGGGCTAGAGGGACTAAGACCAACGAACCCTAGAAGGCCATTCCCTATTATATTTTAACACCCTCCTCAAACTTATAGTGTGTATACCAAAAGTTTATCCAACAAAAAATTAAACCTAAGAACTGACAATGACTTGGTAAAGAAATCTACAAATTGAAGTTCTGAAAGCAAATAGCATAGAGTCGACTTTTTCTTTAAACATTTCTCTCTAACAAAGTGAAAATCCATCTCAATGTGACAATCAATCTCGATGTACTTTGTTCTTTCATGAAAGGTGTTGTTAGATGACAAAACATAATACGGGGTTGGTCTAGAATGACTCCAAGTCTCTCAATACTTCTGCAATCCACGAAATCTCATTTCAAATTCGAGATCTTTCATTTCAAATTCTTCACGAAGATCTTTTTTTACTTAAAGAATACCACATTCATCACTAACATACAAAAGCAGAATCACTATACCTGCATCTGACTTTCTTATAAATAAAATTTTGTCACTGTAGCAGGATATAAACTTATGCGCATGCATAAAACTTTCAAATGTATCAAACCAAGTCTTAGGAACTACTTAAGACCATAAAAAGCCTTAATATAAGAAAATGATTTTTTAGAACATTAAGTCCCAGAAGAGAGATCATATATAACTCTTTGTTTAGCTTACCATTTCATAAGTTATTCTTAACATCTAATTGAAAGATTTTTCACTTCCTAATTGCACTAAGGGTTATTAGAATTCTTATGGTAGTCATTCTAGCAATAGGAACAAAAGTTTCCTAATAATATATTTCATATTCTTGGGTATAACCTTTAGCTAATAGTCTACTTTTATATCTTTCTATTGTGCAATCACTATGAGTTTTTACCTTATATACCCATCTACATCCAATAAGTTTCTTGTCGATAAGTTTAGGTACAATTTTTCAAGTACGAGCTTTATCTAAGGCATTTAATTCTTCTAGCATAGCGTTTTTCCACTCCCATATTCCCTTGGCTTCATTATAAGATTTGGGTTCTTGAACTTGTTGAATGGTAGAAATGAGATTTATTGTTTGAGGTTCAAATGTTTCATAGGACAAATCTTTATTGGGGTTTTGAGGTTCTAGAAGGTATGCTTACATTTCTTGTCTTCTAGTGTAGATTAAAGGAAAAGGCTTTATAGTCTTGGTTTACTACTATTTCTATGTTAGTGTACTCATCTTGTTGTTTAGGATCTATGGTTTCTTCATTTTCACTATTTTCATTATCACAATCATCTTCTATATATCTATAACATCATTAAGAAAGGCATACTTTTTGGTATGTTCATGGTTAGAGTCATAATAATAGTCTTTTCTACAAACTTCACATCTCTAGACACCTATAACCCTTTTTGTCAATTACATGACCTAGAAAGACACTTTATGGCATTAGGTGACAACTTATCATTCTTATCCGTATGGACAAAACATTTACACCTAAAAATCTCAATCTTTCATTATTCGGGTTAAGACCAAACAATTTTTCAAAGGGAGAGATATCTTTAAGTTGGGAGGAAGGCATCATATTTACTACCAATCAAAAGAGTTCTGGTGGTTTATATAATGTGTATATGTTTTCGTTCGGTCAAACCATTTTGTTGTGGTGTTTTCGTGCAAGATTTTATATGCAAAATGTTATGTGTTTCCAAATAATTTTGAAATTCTTTTGACATATACTCTCCACCGGATAAAGGAAGAGGGTTGCATTAGGCTTCTGATAATCAGCGTAAAACTTTATTAGATTTATTTATCATGGATTCTACAAATTATGATAAGGCTTTGTGGAAACAAAGAATCCATGTAGTTGACCCCCATCTAGTATGAGAAAAGGTTTAGTTGTTGCATAAACTCCACATCCGAATTCAATCTCAAAATCTTAAGAGTTGTGTTCAATTGATTTATAATCATGTTGTGAAATATCAAAAAGTTTCTAAAGATTTCGGATTTATGTTTCAAAAGATATATCCATGTACAAACAACAGCAACAAGCAACGAAAAACTTCATTTTTTTCTTTTCATGTTCAAAGCGAAACAAGTTTTTAAGAGTTACCATAACCTTGGAATAATGAAAACAACAAGACACGATTTTTTCAAACTTGCTTCAAGTCGACACATTTCTTGGTGCAATTGTGTCTGATGATTTGTTTTCGAGTAGGTTCTGATACCATGTAAAGAATAACTCTTCAACTTACTTAAATAGTCTATGCTAAGTCACAAACTAAGTCAAAGGAAGAACCAACAAATCAAACAAATAACCAAGATGATTCCTCAAAACAACGATGATTTATTAAGATAGGTTAGAGGCCCTATTTATAGACCAAGAAGAGTTATTTACAGCAATAAGGGAGAAGAGAGAGAGAGAGAGAGGGACAGGAGATCCATTGGGGGTTCCTCCAACCGCTAGTTTGGGGAGACCCTAAAGACCAACGGGCCCTAGGGGCCCATTCCCTATTACACTTTAAGAACATCTCCATCAATTTTTCCATAACTTTGAAAAAATTGATCCTAGGTATTTAAAACTTTCCTTGTGAGGAATGCAATGTCTATCAATCTTAATTTCTATGTCCTCTAAAGTACCCAAATGATCAAATTTACATTCCATTTATTATGTCTTTGTCATCCACTAACACAATGTCACCTACAAATAACATACACTAAGGTACTTCATCTTCAATATGTTTTGTTAACTCATCAACCATCAATATAAATAAATATAGACTTAAAGTTGATCCCTCATGTAACCCAATATTAATTTCAAAGGAGTTTGTCATTCCTTCATAAGTCTTCACAAAAGTTTTTGTACCATCGTACATGTCTCTTATAAGATTTATGTATGTGAATGAGATACCTCTCTTTTCCTTTGTTTCTCCAAAGAACATCTATAACACCCTATCATAAGTCTTTTCTAGATCAATAAAAAACATGTAAAGGTTCTCAATAGGTGAATTGCTTCAATCGTAGATCTGTCAAGCATGAATATGAGTTGGTTTTATGTTGTACTCGATACTTATCTTAACCTACGTTCGATAATTCTTTCTCATAATTTCATAGTATGGCTTATTAACTTGATACATCGATAATTCGAACAATTCTAAATGTCTCCCTTATAAGGGTATAAGTGTACTCGCTCTCCATAATTCGGGTATCCATTATTCAGGCATCTTTAGGGTTCTCTATATTTTATTAAATAGTCTTGTGAACCAAGTGAGCCCCATACCTCCTAGGATTTTCCATACTTTATAGGAATATTGTATGGTCCTAAAGATTTACTAACCTTTATATATTTAAGAGTCTCTTGACTTTAGTCTTTTGAATACGCCGATAAAAATTGTGGTTTATATACTTTTCTGATTTGGCTAACTCTCCTTATTGTGGTCTATATACTTATAGAAATATGTTCATTGTTGGCTAACTCTCTCGGTACCCTATCATAAGCTTTTTCTAGATCAATAAATATCATGTGAAGGTCTTTTTTTTTTGCTCTAAAATGTTCCATAAGACGTCACCTCAACAGTAGATCTACCTAGCATGAATTCAAATTGGTTCTCTGTTGTACTCGACACTTGTCTTAACCTACGTTCAATAATTCTTTCCCATAATTTCATAGTATGGCTCATTAACTTGATACCCCAATAATTCGCACAATTCTGAATGTCTCTATTGTTCTTATATATGGGCATAAGTGTACTCGCTCTCCATTCCTTGGGCATCTTTTGGTTTCTCCATATTTCATTAAATAGTCTTATGAGTCAAGTGATTCTTGTTTCTCATAGGATTTTCCAAACTTCTATAAGAATATTATCTAGTCCTATCGATTTACCACCCTTCATATGTTTAAAATCCTTTTTTACTTCATTCTTTTGAATATGTCATTATAAATTGTGGTTTATATTCTTTTCTTATTTAGCCAACTCTCCTAAGCTAATACTAACATCTTTATTTTCATTAAAAAGCGTATAAACATAGCTTTTTCATCTATTTTTTATATCATCATTTTCCAATAGAATCTTTTCATCTTTTATGCATCTAACAAAATTAATATCCTTAGTTTTCTTATCTCTATCCCTAGCTATCCTAAAAATATCTCTTTTGCCCTCTTTTGAGTTGAACTTTTTTATATAAATCCTCCCAAATTTTACTTTTTCGCTTACTTTTTTGCTTTCTTCTAAGCCTCTAAAGTTTCACTAGTTTTCTTAACATAATGTAATTTGTAGCATGCCCTCTTTGCCTTCATTTTATTTTGCACTATTTTACTCCACCATCAAGCTTCTTTTTGTGCCGGTACACCTCTCTTAGATTCACTTAACACATCTCTCACTACTTTCCTAATATGTATAGCCATATTATTCCATGTATCACAAGGTGTGCCAACATAATTCCAAGCATCTCCTTGAAGGACTTTCTGTTTAAATATACCTTCTTTCTCGCTTTTGAGGTTCCACCATTTAGTCCAAATAGTTTGATGCACTCTTTTAAAACTCCACTCATATAAGGGATCACCCTTGCATGGCCGGTCCCAAACCTGGATAAAGGAGGAGGGTTGCGTTAGGCTTCCGACAACAAGCGTAAAACTTTGTCAAACTTATCTACTATGGATTCTACAAATTATGATAGGGCTAGTTGTTGTTGTAGAAAAAAAAGAATACATGTAGCCGACCCCATCTAGTATAGAAAAAGGCTTAGTTGTTGTTGTTGTAGTTCGATGCACTCTTTTCTTCTTTGTTTATTTTTTTACTTGTAAATCCATAACTAAAAGTCAATGTTGGGTAGTTAAGCTTTCTTCTGGAATTACCTTGCAATCTTTACAACACGCTCTATCTTTTTTTCTACAAATAAAGTAATCAATTTGTGTTTGTGATAAGCCACTCTTATAAGTAATTAAATGTTCATCTCGTTTTTTTGAAGATTGTATTAACTATAAAGAGATCAAATGCCATAGCAAAATTTAAAATCTCCCTACCTTTCTCATTTATATCCCCGAAACAAAATTTTCATGAATACCTTGATATCCTAATGCCTCTTTACCGACATGTCCATTTAAGTCTCCTCCTAAACAAATCATCTCCCTTTGTGGAATCCTTTGAATCACCTTATTTAACTCTTCCCAAAAAGCCGTCTTCATAGTGTCTTCTAGTCCTACTTGGGGTGCATAAGCACAAACTATATTCAAAACTTTTGCTCCTAACACTAATTTCAACGTCATGATTTGATCATCATATTGTTGTATGTCTACTACACTATCCTTTAAATCTTTATTTATGATAATACCAACTCCGTTTCGAGCCTTTTCCTTACCTGAGTACCATAATTTAAAACTTGTATGCTCAATCTCCTTTGGTTTTTCTCCAACCCAGTTTGTCTCTTGTAAAAGTACGATATGAATCTTTCTCCGAATCATAGTATCTATCATCTCCATTACCTTATCTGACAATGTTCCAATATTACAAGAACCAATACGAGTCTTATTATCTATGACTAGCTTCCTTAGCCCCCGCATCCGTCCATATTGAAAATGCGGAGACCCTCTCTGTAATTTATTCACTACATTCGCCAATGTTGTGGGACTAACTTCTTTACCCACACCCCTCCATGATGTGGAAACCTTCTCTATAATTGATTCACTATAAGCGAAAATACAGTGACCCTTGCTTACTTTTCATTGCATTCGGGCTCTACAGTGCATCGCTAAGAGGGGACACCCCAATGCAGTGCTCATAATTTGTGTAATCTATGGTATAAAAGTTCGACAAAGTTTTACGATGGTTGTTGGAAGCCTAACAAAACCCTCCTCCTTTATCCTTGCTTGGGACCAGCCATGCAAGGGTGATTTCTTACATGGGCGGAGTTATTTTCGAGATTCTTTTAAGAAAAAAAAGCTTTTTCTAAATCTAATATGTGTCAAAGAAGTGTTCCCAATCAGAAGGTGACTGACATTCTACAATTGAACTCACATTGGCATGACCTCACACAATTATCTCATATAAGTTGGTCAGATCTAGATACAGCTTCAAACTCAAACTAAGCAAATAGCACATATCCCAAAGTTTTTGACCGTGATTCCATTGTATATCCTAATTTGGTAGGTAATAGCGAGCAATTGGACTGAATTTTTGTTAAAATGGGCCAGAAATAGACTAATGTACCACCAAAGAAGTGCACAATGGGAAAGAATTCACTAAAAAAGAGAAGAAAACCCATACATTAGTTAACACACTGAATCTAACAAACCAACTGAAATTTAGAGATACCCAATACAAACCGAAACACCAAGCCGACAAAGAAAGAAGAAAAGGGACCAAATGCAACTTGTCCCCGAAAAATAAATACCAAGACAGATTGATATGGAGAACACAACTAGATTGAGTAGTAAAGGGTTAAACTTGTATTTTCCATGATAAACCACGTTCTTGATGCCACTCCTTAAGAAATGTTGACTCCTCAGTCACATCCTAGTTCCTTAAAGAAACCCCTGATCTAAGAAGTGGCTTAAGTCAATATAGAACTAGCCAATGAATGCAACAACCATTGTATGATATGGTGTAAGATTCAAAATTTATATATTTAAAAAAAAAAACATGTTTTAAACATGTTTAGACCCCCTCTAGGTATGCTTCTTTGGTTACTCATGTCTATCCTTCTTCTCCTCAAGATCAACTCCTTTCTTTCTAAAAATCCTATATGTATTCAACATTCATTAATAGTCAGCAATCCTAAGTTTGAACATGAAGCCTGAGAGAGATGTATGCAATGTGATTTAGTTTGTTTTGATGTTGAATACATTGTCTCTTGGTCTGATGTACATTGCAGGATTTTTTCTTGTTTTGGAACTTTTTAAACATTTTTAATGATTTAAGAAAAATGATTTAAAAATCATATGTATCGTACCATACATGCATATTGATCCCCATGCGAAAAGGGGTCTGATACGCTATTTACAACATTGATAGATACGATACAAATAAAGTGTTCAAGCTAAGAGGATGGTGTCATGAATTATACTTCCCCTTTAGAATGATATCAAGATCACAATGAATCTAGTAAGTTGATTTTCATCTTCTTGACAATATTCTTTGTATTTCTTGAGCTCCACAAAGCGATGTGACATTAAACTGTACAACTATATCTTTATTGTTGAGAAATCATGAAATGCTGCATCTATAGTTTAGACCTCGAAATATCCCTAACACCTAATTAGAGAAGTTCAGCTATTTCAAACGCCTATTACTTCAGTTCAAAAGGTTTTTGTAGTCACTTTTCAATGATACTTTGTTCACAACAATTTTTCCCAATAATCCCAAAATTGCAAGCTTTCATTCATTTTGATTTGTTCTAATTGTTGGAGATAAGCCTAATAAATCGCTTGGAAACCAAAATCAGACTGTTCAAAAGGTTCTCCATCTTGACTTTTCTTGATTGTCAAAACTCTTTATCAAGAGTAGAGCTAAGAGCATATTGTGAGTTGTAGATGGAGACAAGAAATCAACAGACAGGACCAACCACACTCGCAAGAATGGCAACTCCTGTTCCAAGCTACGTAGACGGTATTAGTTAGGGCCATCTATACCCACAAAATGCAAAATTAATATTGCCATCAAGCTAAAATCGTTGCACATGTTACCTGCCCCTCGTCGCCAACGTATCCATCAGTAGGACCGAGAGCAAAGAAAGATGACGTGTATACAATCTTCTGCAAAGAACTCGTCTCCCTGAATGCTCGCAAAACATTCTCCAATCCTTTAACATTCACCTACAATGACAGAACCTCAAGAATCACCACTATTGAAGTAAAACCAACCACCCCAAATTCCAAAGGCACACACACAAAGCGGACAAACCGCTAGCTAGTAACTCAAAAAAACGAAGATGTGGATGCATAATGCCCCAAGTAGATGTTGTCCAAAGAACCAAACATGAGAGAGAGAAAGGTCAATTAGTATTACGGTGAAGAAAGAGGAGGGGTTGGGAAGCCATGGCTCGACGATGGCAGCAGCGTGGAAGAGCGCGTCGCAGCTGGAGAAGGCGGCAAGGAGGGAAAGGAAGTCGGTGACGTCGCCGTACGCGAGCTCGAAAGAGGCAAAAGAAGAGCCGGAATGAGAAGAAGAGGGGAGGCCGGAAGTGTCACTGGAGCGTCTGACGAGAGCCCTGACTGAATATCCCTCCCGGAGGAGCCCCCTACAGAGGCTGCTCCCCAGGTACCCGCTAGCCCCCGTCACCACCACCTTCATCGTTCCCTTCCCGCCTACCTCTTCTCGCTAAGCGCAATTAAAGTGCGTCACCCCAACGACACCACCCACTCTCTAACTTCAATCAGAAATAACCAGTTCTTTTGGCATAATAAAAAAAAAAAGGAACGCACACACCCTTTTACTCTCTACCCACTTCATTTTTCTCGTATTTCTCAAAATACGCTTTACCTAATTCAATTATTAGCCATGTGACTCGATGTCAAATCATTTTCTCCTTACAGTTGATCTACCTTTCGTCCTCATTTTCTCGTTGAAGGCAAGGAGATGATAGGATTTCAATACCACTCAGAACATTATTTGACATTCAACAAATTATTCTTATTAACTCTAAAAAAGAGTTAACCCAATGCTGTGGAATTGAAGAAATTAACAAATTAAACAAAGAAAATTATTTTTTTATTTTCTTAAGGCCGGTCAAAATTGGGTGTTCACGGTTGCCATTCCAAAATACTTGTTTGCTACTTAGATAAAAGGAAAAGCGCATGGTCTTCGTATTATCTAGCTGGTTACACAGAAACGGTAATTATGACATTAAACTTCAATTTTGGTCCAGGTGATGGACGAAACAAGACGATGTAAAACAAATGCGAAAATAAAATGCAAGTACAATGCGCTCAAAGAGAGTAAATGACAAAATTTAGGCAAATGCATGAGCACTGAAGTGCTCAAAAGAGATGTATCGGATTTAAAATGCATGGAATGCACAGAACTTCAAACGGGCCTCAAAGTAATTGGCAAAAAAAAAAAAAAAAAAAAAAAAGTCACATTGGTTTCCGATGCGCTCAACAGAAATTAAAATGTATGGGTAGATGACCAACTAGTCCATGTAGCAATGTCACGGATGCAGCATGTATGCCGATGCTGCATCATCTGTGAAATTTTGGCAAAGTGTAGACGTGCGCTCGACAAAGATACTTAACTATGCATGGTAGTAAGTGTAGCATCGTGACTCGCCTAGACACCTTATTCCACATTATAGGTCAGTCACTCGACGAAATTAATATGCAATAAGCTAGATGAGCTCAACATGAATATTATTAGAGTAGCTAATGTCCTACGTTTAAAACCAGCCTCAACAAAATTTAAAATGCTCCAAGGTAACGTTAAACCAGCAGATAATGCCTCCAAACCCATGCTCATCCAAGATTACCAAGACTGCGCTACCATCAACATTTAAGATGTATGCACTGGAGTACTGCTCAGGATTTCATCTAGCTTACCTCTCCAGGCGCCCAGATGGCTCAACGAGAAAGTTTTTTTTATACTTTTACTCAAGGATAGCGATGCGCTCAGCTTTGAAAAAGTAAAATTCTCCACAACAGCTACGATGCGCTCAAGTTATAAATGCTATAGAATGCATGGAATGACAAAAGGCAAGCTTACTTTCACGTGTCCCAAATTGGGGAACACATACAGAGTACAAATAATGTCCATGAACAATTAGAAGTAATGTTATCCCTTAATTCTTCCTTGTAATTAATTGCACTCTTGACCCAATAGGGCATGTTACTTGAGAGTTATTTAAGCCGTTCCTTGATTTCAGCTCATCCTTGACTTCTATTTTCTCTTTTTCATGTTAGCATTTACTGTTTCTGTATATTGTCCTTTGAATCAATAGAACATTTATGGTATTCTACGATCAAATCAACTTAATATTTAAAGTGTGTTGTCAAATATTTATTTTAACCCTTCGGTTTTATAATATATCCTTTTCTTCTCACTTTTCTAATTAATTTTTTATGTTTGTTTTCAACTCATCATAAATACAAAACTTTTAAAAAATGAGATAATTCTAAATCAGGCGAATCTCTCTTGAGAGAAATGCATGGTTAGTAATAAAGCCTATGAAAAATATTTATACTTTGTCTACCGTAAAAATTAAAGATTCCCTTAAGTTATTTATCAACAAGGATTGGTAATTCAATTGATAGCGAGCTAATGTCTCAAGATACTGGTCAAAGCTCAACACATCTTAAAGAAGATAATCGCTTGAGAAAATCTTCTTGTTGCGACGCTTAGTGGCGAAGATTGGTTTATAATAATATTGTGAGATCGGTTTGTGCACCCTTCAAAGACTAATAAAAAAAAAAAAGAAACTGATCCATTTGAATACAGTATAAGTAAAAGACTTATTTGCACCTAATTTTTTACCAGCTAAATTTATTTTAATCTAATGATTCTAAATCTCTAATTAAATGATGAGAGAAAATAATTTTACATTTTATTCCCATTAGGCTGCCCTTCGAGAATTCCAACCCCTATAAATGTTCTCTCTTTAATTTTTTTCCGGGGTGCCTCCTAATTTACCATGAATTAGGTTTCAAAAGTTCTATTCATTTTGAATAGTTCAACAAGAGATAATATAATCATTAGATAGTCATAATCATAGTAATTGTACTCATGTTCACCTTACTTGAAGCCTCTTATTAACAAACAAACATGGATTCAAAAGAAAGTGTAAAAAAATTTACTAAGTGAACAACTTCCAGGACAAAAAATGAATGAAATGTCTATCAACAAAGTAAAGAGAAGAGAATGTGAGATAAATTTGTTTTAGAAAAAAAAGACAGTGTGTGTAAATAGTAATCCCCCTAATTAAGTTAATTGATGAAAATTTGTATTGAGAAGTTGGTGTATGCAAACCGATTACATGTGTTTGTTTGTATATACCTAGGTACCAATTTTCTAACACTAGCCTCTCTCTTTATTGATCATAAGAAATTAACAATCTATATTTAATGTAAAAAAGGATTCACATTAAAAAAATATTCCTATTAAATGTGCACTCCTAATTATTAAGCACACAACTCATTTCTCCTTTTAACCTTTTTTGTCGGCTCGCAGTATACTGCACTCTCTTTCGCCTCCTCCTCCCACCTCCCCAACGCAGCAACCCTCTCACTCCCACATGGTGTCTCTCGTACCTTTCCTCTCAGTATTAACACAAGTTGTCCTTATTTTTTTCACATTTTTTGAAAGAATTGTATAGAATACTTGTCCTTCTCTGAACAAAGATGAGTGTTCCATGTGTCTCTCGTTATAGTGGAGATATGCACATCATCCATTTCTCTATAATGAGAGATGCTCAAAACGAGTGTCTCCCTTTCATGGGAGATTTTCACTTCGAGAGTCTCTCGTTATAGAGAGATGCTCTTGTCTAGCATCTCCAAAGGAAAGAGAGGCACTCACATCTAGTGTCTCTCTTATTACTTTTGTTAAATAGATTGTGTTGTGATTTTATATGTTGTATTATCTTAATACGTGATAAAAATAATGCATAATCAATGAGTAGAAGACAATAATGTTACTGTAATACCAAGATGATGTAATACGATATCATATAAAGGGAAACCACGAATACAACAAAGAGGAGAAGAGGAAGAGGCCTAGCCTTAGCTAGATAGTGAATAGAGAATCCATACACAATATGATGATAAAATTTGGGCCTTTAGATTATTGTCAAGATGTAAATACCAATACAGTTATGAGAATGGACTTTCAAATGTTCTTAAGTTACTTCCTAGTTTTGTTAGTTACATTGCTTACAAAATATGACAAGATTAGGTATTTGATAGTAAAGCTAAACCTTAGTTTAAATATTTTGTTTTGAATATTGTTTTTTGATAATTTCAATATTGTTTTACTATTTATATGCATAGTTTGCTGAAATAGTGACAACACATAAGAGTTGCAATGTTTCTTATGAATGGAAGTTATCTTCTTGATCTGAGTTATAACCCAATAGTTGGTATGATATTGTGAAGCGGAGTGAGTTATGGGAAGGCTTTATGAGATGGATCATGTCTTAGTAAGCATATTTATTGAATGTTGGCAATCAGACACTAATAGCTTACACATGCCATGAGGTGAGATAATTATCACCCTTGATGATGTATATGAAATTCTTGGTCTTCCTATAGGTGGAGAGTTAATTACCTTGATAACAAAGATGATGGAACGAAGTAAGGAAGACATTTTATCTAATTGTCTTGAATTACCTATTGATGAGGTGATGCAGGAGATTAAGTTTGCATCTATTAAATTTAGTTTAATTCAAGACTAAAAATGTTATAAAAACTATTGCCAGAAAATATGGCTATATTATTCTTATTGTATCAAATTGGGTGTACCATATTTCAAGACAAATCTAGAAACAGAGTGTCAGTTACTATCGTACAACTATTAGTTCACGCTGATTGAAGGCTTAGTAGATATGCTTGGGCTCAACAACATTAACTTATCTATATATGCAGTTGGGTAAAGCTTCCTACATTGAGGCATAACAACTCAATAATCATACAAGCAAGGAGATGGATGAGAAATATTAGTAATAGGTGTTCTCCAACTGAATGACTTGCTTCTTATCATCATCTGTTAAATTTAAGGATTGCAAATCTGGTATATTTTCATACAAATCATATATTACCATATTAATTATTATTTGACAAAGTACTTTTATAATTATCATTTATATTAAGTATTTATTTTATGATTTATGTAATGTGGATTGAGTGACAGTCATACATATGCTCATAGGAATTGCTTGAATGACAATATATAATTTTTTGTAGTACAATGGTTGTATTTGATGCCAAGATATTTTAGAACTGTATATGCCTAATTATGTATTTTGACAATTCGGCCACTAACATATAATCATGCAAAGGTACATGCTTATAAAGTATACTCTAATTCACGAGATACTACATGAGAGAGACAAAGCTCACATTATTTTCGACCACAACATTTTGGTATTAGATAATCGTATTCACATCAGTGTGAGGACTCCTTTATGGATTAGTATGCTACCCAAACACATCATTTTTTTATTAGAGAGTCAATTTATAAGTACAACTAGGTTTGTCCTCCTACAAATAAGCGCTAAGAAGTATTGATCTTAATGCAAGTATTCTTAGTAAATCATTTATACTTGATTCATATAAAAATTATGTTTGGATGAGTTACATAATCTTATTATTCTCAATTAACAGTGTCTTACAACCAGATGCGATATAGGGACACCTATGATGCAACACTTAGAACATATGCCACGTCTCTTGCTATTGCATCCTACTGTCATTGAGATGCCTAACGAGTGTTGTCAACGAGCTCATCGCTTGGTGATGTCTGGTGAGCAAACAATGGGGGGTACTGACAATAGATTTTTGAGCTTATTCTCTTTTCATTTCATCTTATATGTAAATACTTGTAATCACTTTTGTGATCTTTCTATTTAAGGTGGCGGGTTTCATGATATATATTTCATTTTGTTGCTACAACCAATGTTTCCTATCAATTGAAGATGCTACAATCGATGTTGCAAACTATTGAATATAAATTTCAAGATAATATAACATATACATTATTATATGTAGGCTAATGATCAATATTATACCCAATATCATCATTGTGCCCTCTCAACTAAAATGACAAATTTGTGTCCAATGGTTTGTATGAGCTTACTACAATCAACACTTGTCTATGCATACTTTCATAACAATAAATCCTTCTTCATTGATTTTTTTAGATGGTCGACCTTTGGGATGACGAACTAGTGATTCATGTATGGTCTTGAACTCAAGATGGAAGCAATCGTGCAACACTCCGATTGTGTACATGCACCATTCTCAAACTATATGATCTTTCAAATTGTTGAACCAATTCATTCAATTTAATTGCCTTGGTTATTTCAGTCTCATCATCCTCGAGTCTATCAACTAGCTCAAATTGTATATCAATCTTTTTCTAAAATAGATTGATTGATGACAGTCGTATTGGTTGGCTTTGAGTAGTATGTTTAATTGATGAGTGCATGGTAATCTTTGTTTGGTCTAATATGCAACAAGAAGGTAATCGATCGAAACTGACCATTTCTCCATGATTTGCTTCTTTTCTTATTAAATCAAATGCATGGCATGATAATCTTCTCTCAAAATGCTGAATCAACTAAAAAAACTTTCTAAGATAATGTTTGTTAATAGTTCAAGACTCCTCAAAAGTCTTCTTTATTTATGTGATATGTAACTCAATCAACGAATCAAGTTGAGTCCAAAGCATATCAAATATACCGGTGGAGGTATCAATAAAGCATGTTAACCTCGCATGTGCACTTTCAATCCTACATAGTTAAATTGTCACTATTAATATACTCGCATTGATGTGTAAATACAATGAATATATACATAAACTTTAACAGTAAAATACACTAATAATAATGAATGTACCTATTAGTAGTATGTGCGTTATAATGATGGTACTGATGAGTTCATATAGACACTATCTTCATTATGTAAGGATTGTTCCTTAACATGCGTAAGTACAACAACAAAATTATTTCACTTTGAATCCATAATAGCCAAATTCTCATTATACATATGATCATTTGTTGATACAATAACTTTATGCCAACTTATCTCAAATGCAGTAGCAATTCTTTGTTTTCCGTCAACCGAATAATATATCCTTTCATATTTTTTCAAAATATAATGTCTATATAAAAGATATGTTACCTCGAAAAAATATTCTCAATTGTATTCATCAATGCTAACTCATGATCAATACCTATTACAATAAGGAGTTTATTTAGAGAAAATAACTCCCTAACATGTCTCAACACTCACACATAATTATCTTTTTTTACGTTAGATGATAATTCTTATTGGTTGATGTAAATTCAACAACCTCCAAGAAAAGCATCTTATACATAGTAGTCTTGTGAGAGTAATCAAACTCCATAACTTTCAAAAATGTATGTAACAAATGAAGTGAAGATGGATGAACAAAAACAATATTGCCAACATAATGAGTCCCAAGTAGCTTATGATGCCATTCATAATGCCAGTAAATGTCTGTTTGATATAATAGTTGTTGAAAAACTAATCAACTACTTATCTCTTCTTTTTGTAATTCTTTAATTGCATTATAGATATGCCTCGTCGTGGACACACTTGAGTCATCTCGTTGCTTCATATGGAGACAATAGTTTCAGTGTTTAATGACTTTTTGTCATATCCTTAATTACTTCATATTCAACATTAGTAAAGTTGCCTACATATGCATGCCCTTCAAGATATAATTTCAACGGATGATTATATATTTCATTAATGACCAATAAACTCCATGAACCATTGCTTTCATCGTCTCTTGTAATTAAAAGTAAGCATTTTACCTTTTTTGTATTAGTAAATTGATTGCCTCTCTATGTATGTCCATACCATTTCTTTCACATTCAAGTCATACCTTAACTCATTCATTTTTCTGCTTTGAACAAAGAATTATAAAAATGATATTCTAATGCTTTCCAACTCATCTTCCATAGTCAAGCAACTCTTGTTGGTTTGAAAGTACAATATTAGTTTCAAACATTCATGAATAGCCAATTCCATCTCCTTCACAATCGACAGATATAATTGTTTTAAATTGTCACTTGAATTGTTTGACATATGCATAGAGACAATGTCTTGAAGCATGTCTTACCAATAAGAGACGCATTGAGCAACATCTCTTACCAAAACCACGTTTCTACGAATAAGTAGAAAAGAGGGTGAAAGAGAGTCCTTACCGTCCATTGCTATGGAGGTGGCGATAGGGAGCACTAACTATGACAATGGAAAAGAAAGACGAACAGAAGGAGAAGGCAAATAGAATGGTCATATGAAAGAGTGGCTGAGGAAAGGCTGAATGAAGTGTTCATGAGAAGAGGGTTGGAGATGCAATAGAATGATGGGTATTTTATTTTTTTAAGAAAAAGGGTGTGCCTTTAATAACTAAAAGAATTATCATATTATTTTTTTAAGTCATTATGTGAAAAAGATATTTGTAGCATAAATGAAGATGTTGAGATGGATGAGTGGTCATAAAAGAAAAGATTGTATCCATAATGAGATTATTAGAAACAAATTGAGAGTAACACCAATAGAGGATAAAATGAGGAAAAATTGTTTAAGATGGTTTGGATATATAGAAAGATGACGAAAGGATGCTCCCGTAAGAAAATATGAAAAATTAGATTGTGAAAATATTATTATTGGTGAAAACGTTACTCTCTCGATCTCGGTAATTCATCTGAACGATCAATTTGTCCAACGTGATTTGCATAGAAGTCATTTCCTCTCTCTCTCTCTCTCTCTCTCTCTCTCTCTATATATATATATATATGTCCACACTGTATCTACCGCTCATTATTATGCATTAAAGAATAATAGTCCAACTAGTGAATGAACCACATATACGATGTGGCAGGAAGGGTCAGTAAGGGGGGTGTTTGATTGTGAAGCTTGGGTCTATTAAACTGAAACCCTAAACCCAGTTCGCTTTGTAATAAAATGCAGCCTCGACGAACATATACAAGGCCAATCAGAAGGTCACTCTAGGGAGTGGGTCACTGGAACTCGACCTACGGTTCTGCAAGCCCGACCTAATAATCAAACGCCCCCTAAGGGACAGCATCTAAAAATTTGTAGCCACATTTTATCAAAAATGTTGTAATTGCATAAGGTACTCGGTTAGTTAATGATGGTATTGAAAACATCTCAAGCTGGGAAGCTTTTTCAGAATAATTTTTCCTTTTCTAAAACAATAATTACCAACATAATCTCCACAGCTACCTAATGTTTATAAGGTTCCATTAGCTGCAGCTCATTTTTAATGGACACTATGCCCATTTACATGCCTTATGGTTAGCTCCAGTGGACAACAGCTCACCAAATAGGGGAGGTGTACCTCACGATGGAAAATGGGACCTTGCTGAAACATTGTGTGGTGGCATGACATGACCTATGTTTTTTCTATATGCTAGTCGGGGTCAGACAGACCCCTCCCAGGCATGCATGGCCGCGGGTATCGAACTCGAGACCCTTCAGTTTGGAGGTTCTTTTTAATCAACCCCTTGCCAATCCTTATACAGACAGGGTCGCGTGTCCATTGCAGCAAGATGGCACGCATTGTGCTCGACGAACACTGAATGGATATAACTTTCATGTCAAAATCAGCGCAGGCTTGAACTCTAGGGCCATAGCTTCAGGGAGAACTGAATCAAAGATAACAAATGGCTGTGACAGCTGGCCTTTGGTAAGAGCAAAATGAGTGGGAGGAGGCATACAAATATAATTTACAATGCTAGTTGCACATGGTATTGTAGTCAAAGAATTCTATATCGATTAATACTCGAAGAGATTAAAATTCTATATCGATGGAGAACAGTATAAATAAACAAAAGAATGAAGACCTACCTTAACTGAATAAATAAATAGATTAACATCAGCCACAACAGTTGGGTTTAAAAGTCACAATTCATTAGGGTTTCTTCCTTTCCATTTTTACCTCCGAGGGTACGTACTCTCAGGCTGTCCCAGACTCCACCAAACTAAATCCATGAGGCTTCAGAAATCCCCTTCTTTCCATCATCTTCCTAACCCTTACTGCGTCATCCCATCTGCCAGCTCTAACATATATATTTTCAAGTCACGTAGTTCCCAGCATTATCAGGTTCCAAATGAAACAGTTGCTTGGCGACAATCTCTGCAAGTCCTACATTTTGGTGAACTCTGCAGCTTGCAAGCAAAGAACCCCAAACACTTCCATCAGGTTCAAGAGGCATCCCATTAATCAAATCCATTGCTTCCTCAAACCGTCCTGACCGCACGAAAAGATCGACCATGCAAGAATACTGCACCATATTCTGGGTAATTTAGAACTCATCAGTCATGCTACTGAAGCACTGTTTTCCTTCATCAACAAGTCCAGAGTAACTACAAGCAGAAAGAACAGATGTAAAGGTCACATGATTGGGTTCCATTCCTGATTTCTTCATCTGATTAAAAAGGTATAGTGCTGATCTACCATGGCCATCAACACCATAACCTCCAATTACAGCATTCCAAGAAATCATATCCTTCTCTTCTATAATCTGGAAAACAGCATATGCTAAATCTACACATCCGAATTTTGCATACATATGAATCAACGCATTGCTAACTGCAGTAGCTAAATCATGATAATTTTTTATGGCATAAGCATGGATCTCCTTACCTTGCCTCAATGAAGCATGACGAGAACAGATCTGTAAAAGGGTAGTTATGGTAAACTGATCAGGCTTAATCCCTTTCAACTGCATGTCTTGCAAAAGCTCCAATGCTGAATCACCATTACCGGATTGCACAAGTCCCATGATCATACAATTCCATGAAACTACATCTGTTTTATCCATATTACTGAAAACATTTCGTGCATCAGCAATCCTGCCACAACCTGAATAAAGTGTCACGAGAGCACCCCCAACAGAATTATAGAATTTGAAACCAAGATACTTTTTGATTCCATAGCCATGGACCTCCTGCCCGGTCCTAAAAGCTTGAGAATTCTTGCAAGCTGAGAGAACAGAAGAAAGAGTGCCAACGTCTGGTTGAATATTCGTGACTAACATTTCTTTGAACAATTCCAACGCCCTTGTGTAACAACCCTTTCTTGAGTAACCAACTATCAGTGTTGTCCATGTGACGTGATTCGGCATTGTAAATTCTGTTTCCTTAATTTGATTGAAGATATCAAGAACCTTTTCAAGAAGGCCGCATTGACAATAAACGGAGAGGACGGTATTCCAAGTGACCAAAGCAGTTTCAAAACCACCTTTCTGCGTCAAATCGAACAGCTCTAATGCCACATTGTACATACAATTGTAAACATAACCTGCAATCATGCAGTTCCAAGACAGTAAATCTCTCCGCATTTCATAAAAAATTTGACGTGCACTTTCCACACGGCCGCATCTCATGTACATCTCTATGAGGGCTTTCAAATTATGCACGTTACACCTCAGGCCCAACTTTCCCATATCTTGATGAACTCGAATTCCCTCATCTAAATCCAACAACTCGGCACACGCCTTAAGTACCTTAGGGAACACAATCATCTCCATAAACACCCTCAATTTTCATTCTCCTATATGTATTAATAACCTCTAAATACATCTCATTCTTCAGATAGAACCCCAACATGGCCGTCCAAGCAAAGACATTTCGGTGCGACATTTCGTCGAACAGTAGGCCGGCGGACTGAATCTCATCGCAAGTCGCATAGAACTCCAGTAGTTTCGTCTTCAAATGCGCATTTCTTTGAAAGCCACTGACAATGGTCTGTTGGCGAACTTGTTTTCCTGGGTTTAACGTTCTTGAGTTGTAGCATTCTTGAAGGAGACGATTGAGTTTTTGAGGAGAAATGGGCAGAGGGAAAGGAAGCAGAGTGCATGACAGCGAGGACGAGAACGATGGCAAATTCTTCCGGAGAGAGGGCGGGATGGAAATCGATCGATGAGAACACCCTCTTCTCATATGAATTGGAAAACCGCAACTTTTCGTAGTCTAAAAGCAAGCGTGTTATCATGGAGGTTTAACCATGGAAGGACGGTTCTGATTCTGGTTCGGTTCCGCGGGTGCTACTTATTTAGAACAGACTCACAACAAGATACGTCACGAGAAATACGACACTTACAAACGGGAAACCGGAAACGTGTACTATTCGTACACCCGTTTTTATCAAGGAAACGTGTATTCTCTCTCTTATTCACTTCCATTTTTTCCTCTCTTATTCACTTCCATTTTTGCCATCACCAAATCTTCAACCAGTTTCTTCGTGATTTTATCGTATTCGTTACAATTCTATCTACTTGAAAATCAATTTCATCGTTCTTCTTTATCAGGTTTTCAGAATGATGCTCAAATAGGTATTAAAAGATTGTGCTTGCATTCACTATTGTTCACCCGCAATCTTTCACATTGAAATCAAGATTGGCAAGTATAGATCTGTCTTAAAATTGTTTTTGGGTATTTTCTTCATTCTACCGACCATTGTGAGGAGTCGCTGGTCGGAAAAGAGACGTAATTCAAACTGTGTCGTGTGGTTAGCATCACAGTCAAGTCGTGTCTGGCAATATTGTCTCCAGTAACCAACCATGCACGCAGCTTGCAGTTGCAGCTTACACGCATGCAACATGTTTCTCTGTCTCCATGAATGAAACCTGGGCACATTACTTAAAGTGAGTTGAAGCACCTTAGCCGTGCGACCCATTGCTTTACTAAACATGTTGAAATCGTATCTCTGACCATGTTGTTTATATTATATACTTAGTTGCTTATTACACACTTTCTTAAATATTTAAATGAAATTCGAGTTTTGGTTTTTATAGTAGGAATGACTCAAAAAGTTGTTGATGTATCATATGAAGGACGAGTAAAAGACCATACTTTTACGACATCAACAAGGAGAAATGCCTTTGTCTTAGCATATAGTAGATGACCGTGACAACAATATGAAGAGGGGCACATGGGTGATCCAACGATGCAACTAAAATTTTAGATTGAGTATGCCACAACTTCTTTAAAATAGCATGATGGAACTAAACCTTGAGAGCTTCATCCCGATAATACTCCGTAGAGGGTGATAATGATATCGCTCTCCCAGTCTAAGAGTTACTTCTAGCTTTGTAAGTCATTGCGTATTTGATATAGCAATAGCAGGTAATTTATTTCACTAATTATAAGTAAAAGATCTTAGATATGTTAGTAACAAATATTTGTGAAAATAGTATGGATTGTTGAAACTGGTGATATGTCGTACGAGATACAATGCCTTGGTTGAGTGATCATTTCTGTGATAAATAGTAATACCCAGTAGTTGGCACGATATTCTGTAACAATTTAGGTTATCCAAACAAGGAGGTTTGTTATTCCATACTTTGGATCAACTATTACTCACTGATTTTATTGAAAGATTGAAGTCCACTACTAACAGCTTTCATATATCATGAGGTGCGATGACTATCACTTTATATAATATTCATGAGATTTTAGGACTTCTGATGAGTTGTAGTCTTATAACCTTCACGTATGATAGAAGCGAGGGATAAGATAAATATTATAATTGAACTGATTGATATGGATTATGATAAAGTGACTAATGCAAACTTACTATTCATTGAAAATGGGCTTCTTACTAGTATTCAGGTAAACCGGCTTCATACAATGTCTTGCAACAACTTTTCAAGAACTTCAGCTGCAAGAGGAATATACAAGCAATCCACACCATCACAATTCTTCCTGGTTCTTACCAGCTCATGATCCTTGAACTCTGTCAAATGGGAATTTAGTGTGACTTGACTGCTAACTAGAAACTTCTCCCGGCATTTTGCATACAGCATGTTAAGAGGCAATCCTGAAAAAGGAAACATGAAAAAGGAAAACTTAACACACTGCTCAAAAGAGCTAAAAAGGGAAACGAATTCTGAGTGACGCTACAAGTGTCAGTAAGGCATAGAGATCCTTCTACCTTCGTCATCTGGATGACCCAGTTGATGCTCTGCAAGGATCCTGAAAACACCTTGAGCATTCGGTGTCAGACTCTGAAGGACTATTGTAGCTGTCCTCGAATTCTGAGTGGCGCCACCACTCGCAAGAATCATGGGCATGAAGGTACTTTCAACTTTGTAAGGAGCAAATGTTGGGACATGGTACCAGCACCAATTGAACTGGGTGCTAACCATCTTCTTGTCCCACACTACATAATCAAACAGTAGTTTAGCCCACAGCAGCAGACAATTAGAAAAGAAAAAGATGCATTACATGGATTTCAAAAGCATTTTAATGCACAATCAAAGCAAGGTATCTTCAAAGAAGAGTGAGAACAATGGCACGTTCAATAAATTCCATCCTGCATTGAACCAAGTATTTCATAGATGCCCATATAACTCGAAGGATGATCCAAGTCCACTATTTCAGTATATGTTTTCCTGGATTGATGTGACAGACCCAGAAGTCCACCAAGCAGCAGTTGACTGGCATTTTAGTTTCATATTCACAAAACAGCTGGTTAAATCTTTAAGATAAGCGTCTTATGATGTTTAAACGAGGCCATTTTTAAAGGGTTCGTTCCGGTAACTATTTAGGATAGTTGTCGCCTACATTTTTTCCAGTACATCATCAAGTCTCTCTGAAGACGATTGACATTAACTTTTCTATTTGTACCCAAAATTCCTTTATCTACCTTGTATGGAACATTCCTTGTCCATGCATACTTTCCTCTTTCTTGCTAGACCAGGAATAGCCAGTCAAAGTATCAACTTTTGGAGCTTGGGCGAACTGTCAATTTCACTGGAAAGCACAAACATAAAGTGATTCGTACTAGTCCAAGCTTGAAGGTGAATGAATGACCAAGAAAAACAGCAACTCCCAAAGATAAAGGACCAAAAAAATAGCAGAGGCGGCTTGAACTTGACTAATTACCTAGGATTAAATATTTCCTAGCACCTTTTCTCCATAAGAAGGCAACTTATGTCAAGAACTACCAACATAAGGTGTTCACAAAACATCCAGATGCATCTTTATTCAATGTTTGTTAATAAAACAATTTTTTCCCAATGAATCATGTCATGCAGCCTTTCTCTGCACTATATATACATGAGTACCATGACTTGAACTGTATCATGTCTTTCAATTGTGCAATCCGACTAATGTGCTTTTCTTGATATAAAAGATCATTAATTTGAAAAAGAAGGTATGCCCCTGAGGTGCATCAAACTTCTAAAAACATGTACGATGGAACAAACACGTGTTAAAACTAAGTCAACGAAGCAAATTTAAGATTTAAGATGAAGAAACTTGGTGTATATTATTTGCAAATGATATTGTATTGGTGTATGAGTCAAAAAAATGAGTTAGTGAGAAACTTGTGTTACGAAGAAGAACATCGGAAACAAGGGGTCTTCAAATTAGTAGAATGAAAATAGAATATATAGAGTGTAAGTTTGGTAATTTCACTAAATAGAAGATTCAGAAGTTAACATTAACATAAATTGTATCCCTCAAAAAGACAATTTGAAGTACTTAGGGTCAATCTTTCAAGGTGATGGAAAAATTAATTTAAATGTTATACATAGAATCAATGCAGTTGGTTAAAATAGAGAGGTGCCTCAAGTGTTTTGTGTGATAAGAAGATACCACTAATCAAAAGGTAAATCTTATAAGTAGCAATTAGACAATCAATTTTATCTTGTGCTGAGTGTTGATAGTCAATTATCAAGTGCGGAAGATGTTTGTGGCAGAAATCAAAATGTTCGTGGATACATGGTCCTAGATAAGAAAGCTAGTCTTAGATAATCATATTCGTATTGGTAATTGAAATATCGGAACATTGACTATTAAATTAATGGAGGTGGTATATACTATGATTCGGAGAAAGATTCACATTTTATGTTTACAAGAGACAAAGTGGGTTGGAGAAAAAGCAAAAGAGATTGAGAATACATGTTTTAAATTATGGTACTCAATAAAGGAAAATGCTCGAAATGGAGTTGGTATTATTATAAATAAAGATTTAAATGATAATATGGTGATCGAATAATGATGGTGAAATTAGTATTAGTAGTAGAGGCTTTGAATATAGACCTCAAGTAGGATTAGAAGATAGTATAACCAAGGCTTTTGGGGAGGAGTTAGATAATGTAATTCAAAGAATTCAACAAAGGGAGATGATTTGTTTAGGAGGAGACTTAAATGGACATATCAAGAAAACTATGGTTTCGGGGATATAAATGAGGAGAGTAAGGAGATTTTAAATTTTGCTATGGCTTATGATCTCTTTATAGCTAATAAAAATTTCAAAAAACGAGATGAATATTTAATTACTTATAAGAAGAGCCTATCACAAACACAAATTGATTATTTTTTTGTAGGAAAAAATATAGATCGTATTGTAAAGATTTTAATGTAACTCTATGAGAAAGCTTGACTGCTCAATATCGACTTTTAGTAATGGATTTGTTTGTAAAAAAATAGACAAATAATAGTGTATAGCTATTCGGACTATATGGTGGAACCTCAAATGTGAGAATAAATATACTTAAACAGAAAGTTCTTAAAGGAGATGCTTGGAATTATATAGGTACACCTTCTGATATGTGAAATAATACGACTATAAATATTAGGGAAGTGACAAAGATGTGTTAGGCGAATCTAAGGAGAGGCATACCGACACAAAAAGAAGCTTGGTGGTAGAGTAAAGTGGTGCAAGATAAAATCAAGACAAAGAAGGCATGCTACAAATTGCATTATGCGAAGAAGACTAGTGAAACTTGAGAGACTTATAAGAAAGCAGATAAAAAAGTGAAAAAGGCCGTTAGTGAAGCAGAAGTCAAAATTTGAGAGGATTTATATAAAAAACTTAACTCAAAAGAAGGTGAAAGAGATCTTTTTAGGATAGCTAAGGCTAGAGATAAGAAAACTAAGGATCTTACTTTTGTTAGATGCATCAAAGATGAGGACTAGAAGATTCTAGTAGCGAATGATGATATCAAAAATAGATGAAAAAATTATTTATATAAGCTTTTTAGTGAAAATACAGATGGTAGTATTAGCTTAGGAGAGTTAGCCAAATCAGAAAAGTATATAAACCGCAATTTATATCAACGTATTAAAAAGAATGAAGTCAAAGAAATACTTAATATACGAAAGTTGGTAAATATATAGGACCAGACAATATTCCTATAGAAGTATGGAAAATCTTAAAAGAGATGGGGCTCACTTAGTTCATAATACTATTTAAGAATAGTTTTTTGGGTTCTCCATATTTCATTAAATAGTCTTGTGAGTCAAGTGAGCCTCATCTTTCCTAGGATTTTTCATACTTCTATAGGAATATTGTATTGTCCTACAGATTTACCAACCTTTCTTATATTTAAGAGCCTCTTTGACTTTATTCTTTTGAATATGTTGATAGAAATTACGGTTTATATACTTTTCTGATTTGGCTAACTCTCGTAAGCTAATACTACCATCTGTATTTTCATTAAAAAAACTTATAAAAATAATTTTTTCATTTATTTTTTATATCATCATTCGCCACTAGAATCTTCTAGTCATCATCTTTGATGGATCTAACAAAAGTAAGATCTTTAGTTTTCTAATCTCTAGCCTTAGCTATCATAAAAATATTTATTTCACCTTCTTTTGAGTTAAGCTTTTTACATAAATCCTCCCAAATTTGTTGGGTGATCCCCCCTTGTATCTCATCTCTCTTGTTGTTGTAAACTTACTCTTGTTCTATAAATAGAGATCATTCATTCCTTAATAAATATGTTGTTTTGCAGAACTTTGAATATTTGGTTTGATTTGTTGGTTCTTTGTTTGACTTGGTTTGTGTGTTTGAACACCAAGTTTTGTGTATTGATCTCTTTGTGATTCTTAGTTTGTGATTTGGTGAAGACTCTTCAAGAAAGTTAAAAAGCTATTCTTACATACCCTGCCCATATTACACATCACATACACATGTGCGTGTCATATGTATATATATATATATATATATGTGTGTGTGTGTGTGTGTGTGTGTATATATATATATATATATATATATATATGTATATATATATGGCCTACCAGCCAGACGTGGCCCACCTCAGCCCCCAAAGCCATGTGGGCTGGTCAAGGCCCATTTTGGCAGTTCTAGATCATATAAATGCTGCAGAATGATATAACAAGCAAATATTGTCTGATTAAATATGATTATTCAATTCTGTACTCAGAAAATAAAGATAGATGTGAAGAAAATTGAACAATGAATATGATGGCAACCTGATTAATATTCTCTAATTCAGCTGCATTAATTTTTAGAAAATGGCAATTATATTCTCTAAACAAGTGCATTTATCACAAAAAAAAAAATCATACTCGTGGGTGGAACAATTGCATATAGCTAGTGCTACATACTGTAAGCCCTAAATCTAAATGAGTCAACAATACACTTAGCAAATATTTTTTCACGGAAGAAAGAAGCATCATAAGGAGTTAACATACAACAAATCCATTGGAGCACCAGAAAAACAGAGTACATAACTTAAAATAAAGAAATAAACATAAGAGAAAGAGAGCAAGTGACAGCCCAGGGCAATAAGTCCAAGATGATAGAAACAGGAAGCTAGCAAACATTAGCAGCAGAAATCAAGAAATAAAAAGAGGGCATATCCTAGAAGAAATCCTGTATGTTTCATTTAAGCTGGACCTAAAATCGCATCTGATTCTGAAATTGTGTATATACAGTTATAGCTGGGCTAAAAATGTCTTTGGAACCTCCATGTTCCAAATCTCGAACCATGTGGCTATGAGCCACCATACCCAGACACTTGGAATATATTATTGCAACTTGTAACTACTTGAGAACTATGTAGTTAATAGTGCGCTATAGTGGCCGCTATAGTGTATTATAGCGTTTTAGAGGATCAAAAAATACTATAGTGTGCAAGGCTTGGCGGGCGACCCGCCTAGCCACTATTAGTGGCGCGAACATTGCTATAGCGGTATTATGGTCCATTGGGTTAGATCCATTGGATCGACCCAACCCAAACTTAATATAAGTTGTGCGCTTCTCTCTCCTGCATGCATCTCTCTCTCCCGTGTGTGCCCCTCTCTCGCCTCTGCTCTTGCTCTCTTTGCCGCCATCCTCCAACATTGGTATTCTCTCTTTTTTCTCTTTTCTCTCCCTTTCTCTCTCTTTTGGTGGGCTATCGACTTCTCTCTCCGCCCTTTCTCTTCTCTCTTTCTCTCCCCGATGAGTGACTATGCTACTCTACATCTTCTCTCTCTCCCTTTCTCTCTTCTCTCTCTTTCTCTTTGATCAGCGATTGTACTTTTGATCATTGACTTCTTTATCTCTTTCTCTCTTTCTCTGTCTGGTGGGCAACTATGCTCGTGATCATTGACTTTTCTGAGTTCTTTGTTTTATTTTATTATTAAAATATGATTTAAGGCTTTTGAATTTGACTAATTTATTGCTTTACATGTTTTCTATCATAGTTGAATGGTGGATGACCTTTCGCTATTAATATCCTGAATTGCAAAAATTTGTTATATGGGTTTTAAGTTTTACTTTTAGTTTTACTCCATGTGAACGCAATCGGAGTACCTTCGAAATTGTAAGAATTATACTTTATTATTTACAATATAATAAAATTAAAATTTTTTATTAAGTTAATGATTTACCAGAAATATTTCTCTTACCTTATATTCATACGAAGAAGGATAATAGATTATTACATCAAAAGTTTAATGATTTAGCTTTTGTGCAATATAATGAAAAGCCAAGAATGTACGAACGGAAGAAAGCTAACGGAATCAATTTTGACCCCATCATTTTAGATCTTAGTAATGATGAGTTCGTTGGTGGCGATGATTCACTTACATGGCGAAATATTGATATGGCATATGAAGCATCAAGGAGAGTTGTATATACAAGATCAAGGACACAAAAGCGATAAAGAAGACAAAGCACAGGAAAGGATTGTTGCAATTTGTGGGAAAGCACACGAATCATGAGAAGGAATGAAAAAAATTGGAGATCAGAGGAAGGGGTAGGCCCTCCAATGGAGCCCCCACCCCTCTTTCTTTTTTTCTTAATATGATTCCTTAAACCTAATACAAATTATCCAGTCCTTATATAGTGGATTGTTAAACATAAAATGACTAAAATACCCTTAGTAATAAGGATCATTACAATAATACCTAAAATCTACAGAATTGCCAGAAATACTAAATTATCATATTCATCAACACCACCCTCAAGTTGGGAATAAGATACTTCGAACTTCAAACTTGCAAAACACATTAGCTAAAAGCAAGAACACTACTTAATCATATCAAGATCATATTCCAACTCTCACCTACTACAACTACTACAACTACAACTAAGCATTTTCCCAAGCTAAACGGGGTCGGCTACATGGATTATTTGTTTCCACAAAGTCCTATCATGTGTCATGTTAGTAGTTAACTCACAATAAGCCAGATCATTCTTTATTGTTTCTTTTCAACACTTTTGTAGTAGTCCTATACCTCTTATAATACTTTTAAAATCTAGTTTTTCATACCTTCTTACAAGTTCTTTTGAACTTCTTTCCATATGTTTAAACCATCTTAAACGATATTCTCTCATTTTATCCTCTATTGGTGTCACTCCAAATTTGTTTCTAATAACCTCATTATGTATACAGTCTTTTCTTGCATAACCACTCATCCATCTCAACATCTTCATTTATCTCACAAACATCTTTTGTACATGTTGATAATTAAATGCCCAATACTCATAACCATAAAACATGGCAGGCCTAATTGCTGCTCTATAATATTTACCTTTTAATTTTAATGGTATCTTCTTATCATAAAGAATACCCGATACTCCTCTCCATTTTAACCAACCAGCATTAATTCTATGCGTAACAACTCCATTAATTCTTTCATCACTCTGAAAAATTGACCCTAGGTATTGACAACTTTCCTTTTGGGGGATGCAATGTGTGCCAATTTTAATTTTTATGTCCTCTAAAGTAACCAAATGATCAAACTTACATTCCATATATTCAGTCTTTGTTCTACTAAGTCGAAGGCCTTTCTTTCTAATGTTTTCTCCATAGTTCCAATTTTCTATTAACTTTTTCCTTAGACTCCTCTATTAACTCAATGTCATCTGCAAATAACATACACCAAGGTACTTCATCTTGAATATGTTTTGTTAACTCATCAATCACCAATATAAATAAGTATGGACTTAAAGTTGATCCTTGATGTAACCCAATATTAACTTCAAAGAAGTTTGTCATTCCTTCATGAGTCCTCACACACGTTTTTGCACCATCATATATGTCTCTTATAAGGTTAATATATGTCAATGGGATACCTCTTTTTTCCAAAGTTCTCCAAAGAACATCCCTCGGTACCCTATCATAAGCTTTTTCTAGATCAATAAATATCATGTGAAGGTCTTTCTTTTTTGCTCTAAAATGTTCCTAGGGACGTCTCAAAAGGTGAATCACTTCAAGAGCAGATATGCCTGGCATGAATCCAAATTGGTTCTCTATTGTACTTGATACTTGTCTTAACCTACGTTCGATAATTCTTTCCCACAATTTCATAGTATGACTCATTAACTTGAAACCCAATAATTTACACAATTTTGAATGTCTCTCTTGTTATTGTATATGGGTATAAGTGTATTCGCTCTCCATTCCTCGGGCATCTTTTGGTTTCTCCATATTTCATTAAATAGTCTTAATCTACGTTCGATAAATTTTTCTCATAATTTCATAATATGGCTAATTAACTTGATACCCGATAATTTGCACAATTCTGAATGTCTCTCTTGTTCTTGTATATGGGTATAAGTGTACTCGCTCTCCATTCGTCGGGCATCTTTTGGTTTCTCCATATTTCATTAAATAGTCTTGTGAGCCAAGTGATTCATGTTTCTCCTAGGATTTTCCAAACTTCTATAGGAATATTGTCTGGTCCTACCGATTTACCACCCTTCATATATTTAATAGCCTCTTTGACTTCATTCTTTTGAATACGTCGATACAAATTATGGGTTATATACTTTTCTGATTTGACTAATTGTCATAAGCTAATACTAACATCTTTATTTTCATTAAAAATCTTATAAAAATAGATTTCATCTATTTTTTATATCATCATTTGCCACTAAAATTTTCTCATCCTCGTCTTTTATGCATCTAACAAAATTAAGATCCTTAGTTTTGTTATCTCGAGCCGTAGCTATCCTAAAAATATCTCTTTTACCTTCTTTTGAGTTGTTTTTTATATACATCCTCCAAAATTTTAGCTTTTGCATCAATGACGACCTTTTTCGCTTCTTTCTTTGCTTTCTTATAAGTCTCTAATGTTTCACTAGTTTTCTTAGCATAATTTAATTTATAACATCCCCTCTTTGCCTTGATTTTATTTTGCACTACTTTACACTACCACCAAGCTTCTTTTTGTATAGGTATACCTCCCTTAATTCACCTAACACATCTTTCGCCACTTTTCTATTATGTATAGCCATATTATTCCACGGATCACAAGGTGTACCAACATAATTTCAAGCATCTCCTTGAAAGACTTTCTGTTTAAATATATATACCTTCTTTCTCGCTTTTGAGGTTCCACCATTTAGTCTAAATAGCTCGATGCACTCTTTTCTTTGTCCACATTTTTACCTGTAAATCCATAACTATCAAGGTATTCATGGAAACTTTGGTTTTGGGGATATTAATGAGGAAGGTAGGGAGATTTAGATTTTGCTATGACATTTGATCTCTTTATAGTCAATATAATCTTTAAAAAACGAGATGAACATTTAATTACTTATAAGAGTGGCTTATCACAAACACAAATTGATTATTTTATTTGTAGGAAAAAAGATAGAGCATGTTGTAAGGATTGGGGAAGGTAATTCCAGGAGAAAGCTTAACCACCTGATATGTTAAGTCTCCTCCTAAACAAATCATCTCCCTTTGTAGAATTCTTTGAATCACCTTATCTAACTCCTCCCATTGAGTCACCTAACTCTCACTGTGAACGAAAAATGAGTTACTTGATACTTCCAGCAAGCGATCTTGTTCCACCACACATGTGGCCACGAACTTAAGGCTACTAGTTTTTCTCTTCATGGTGTGATTGGGCAACAATACTACTACCCTCTTATGGAAACACTACCATAGTAAAGTTGAAAGAAGATGGACTTGGGTAAGTTGGTTGTTTTTAATGTAGTCGCTCCTCTCTCCCTTTCTTCTTTTCAATCATCAAAAGGTGGAATTAGACCGCCTCTCTCTTTCTTTTTTTCAATCACGAAAACAGAAAAATGGAATTAGACAACCTCACTTTCTTCTTCAGCCTTCCTAACTAAACACCACCTTTTTTAGCATTCTTGGTTGTGCATTTTTCAGCAACCTACTTGGTTGTTCACTTTTGATGGGCTTACATAGTTGTTCTTCACCAACCCTGCTGACTACAACGTTCCATCAACTCTCTTCGCAACTCTCTTAGCTGCACACATTGAGCAACTTTCTTTGAAAAATCTGCAGAGACATCGTCAACCATTTCATCTTCCAGCTTGGGTCCACAAGGCTCAGACACATGGATTTTGTTCAAGGAATCTATAGCTTATGCTTCTGCACTCGAACCAGAATCCCAATAAGATTCCTTGGCCTCAATCGCATTGATAGATTCCTGATAATGGGAGGTCAAACCTTGACTTTTGATATTCGACTTCAATGACAGAGGCTTCTGTATAAAGTCAGTGTAGAAAAGTATCCACGAATGGTATAATACTTCATCAGCAGTCTTGATCTTACAACTAACCCGATTCCCACGAAAACAGGCCAACTTCACAGCGTACATCATATGCGAAATTTCAGCCATTAGGTTGAACATGAAACCTCATTACCTTCATCAAAAATCATTGTGCATGTATATGACCACCATAATCATAGTCTTTGAGCAGGCCTTCGTCCTGTCGCTAGCTTATTGCCGTCATAAGTCATCACACGCCCATTGGAATAGCTGGCCACTTGCAGTCACTGGTATCTTCGTCACTATTTGGAACGACCTTGATTACTGCCTCAATGCTTGTAGCAACCCAACTTACCACGCTCCTCCAATAGTAGCAGCAACCATCTCTATTTCCTGCGGCTCACGGTCAATCCACAAATACAATGTTTCTGCAACCTGTTGCTGTGGTTCCAAATAGCCAGTCATTCACTATGCTTGCTACTAATGCACAACCTCAATTAACCGTGCAAGCCACTCAACTATCACAAGTGGTCCCAAGCAAACTTGGGTAACTACAAGAGTAGGCAAGAGTAGTACCTGTAAATATTTGTTGATAGGCATATGTTGAATCGGCCAAGTCACAAATCGTCAAAGTTTTGATGGAATCGTCAAGATATCAAAGCATCCAAATATGGATGTCTCAAGTCAACAATGCAACAAGTGTCAAGAGAGAGAGAGAGTCAAATCACAAATCAAAGGTTGCACTAGATAGTTTATTTATTGAAGTATGTTATAACTCTATTTATAGAGCAAGAGGAAAAATACAAGGCAATACAGGGCAGGACTGAATGGGAGAGAATGAAGAGACTAGTTGTTGGAGGCAGCTGGCCTCCAACGGCTAGTGAGGCCTGACTAGCCGTTGGGAGCTGAAGGACCCCAAGGGCTATGGCCACAGGCCCTAGTGGCATGGGCCAATCGATCTCGAATAGTCACGGACCTTAATGGCACGTGTGTCTATTATATTTAACACCCCCTCAAACTTATGGTGTATATACCGAAAGTTTGTCCAACAAAAAGTGAAAACGCGTAGCGGAGAGAGATTTGGTGAAGAAGTTTGCCAACTGCATTTCTAATGTAATATAACACAAACCAGTGTTGTCTGACACGTATTGCTGGGCTCCACGATATGAGTATATCGTAGCGTAGCGTAATGTACGTATCGTACTTTAATATTAAAAAAGTAAAAAATTATTTTAAAAATCAAAAAAAATTAGTAAAAATCCGGAAAAAAAAAATTAGAAAAAATTTCGTAACTACTTTGAATTCATATAATGTAAAGTTTAGTACATATTGAGCATTCAACATTGAATAATTGCATCCAAATTTACATATTTTGAAGCAAAAATTGAAATACATTTACATTTTACATATTGTAAATTTGTATCAGGATCATTAACTAAATAATCTTCATCTTCTTCATGATGAAGATTCAAAGTTTCTGATCACCTTCTGCTTCAAAATCAAAATCTACATTGCACTCCTTTCAAATTAATTCATGCAATGTCTTCTTCGGTTAAGAGTGCATTTTCTTCGTTATCTTCCATAATCCACTCATCTAATATATCAAAATTAACAAACTGCTATCTTTGTACATGTAGTTGTCATATTTGCTAATTTTCATATATGAGCAAAATGGTGAGCTCCATTTCTTTGATTATTGAGTCTATGACACCTCAGTGATATGATATTGGTACTTGATATCCCCTTTTTCTCGTATTGGAGACTAGCTTTTTAACTAATGCTTGAGCTCCATTTCTCACTTCACATACTGAGTTAAGCCTCACGCACGTTGTTCATGTTCAACTCAATGAAAGTCATGTAAGGTAAACCCTAAAATAGTGAAGTTGTGAAATGCACACTCAATGAAACGAGATAACCAAATTGTTCTTCATTGTTTGCAATTTAATGAAATTAGAAACTGGTAGCAGAAATATACCTAAAAGTTGGTAACAAAAAGGGAAATGATTTTGTCATAATTTTTATTTGTTCATAAATTATTCTTAATAAATGAAATTATAAACTTGAATTTACATGTTACATACACAGCTTGCAATCCCAAACAAGCATATCGGAGGATGCCTTAGAGAGAAGTGAAGAGAGGCGAAGAGAGGTGAAAAACCTGCAAAAAAGTTTTCAAAAAAATTTGGAAAAAAAAATTTGTGAGTATCGTCGTATGATGAACAGTAGCAAAGTCATTTAAGAGATGAGAGCGGTGACAGTAGCAGCTGGATGCGGGGCAGCAAGGCTGCAGTCAAGATGATATTTGGAAGGTGCTCGTTGGCAACAAAAAAAGGTATCACGTAGGAATGGCTCTTATGATGAACAGGTGTTGTCAATCAGGAGTGCAAGGCAGTCATTTCTCAATATGGTGAAGTGATTATTGAAATGTTGTTATCTCAGGCACAGCCCGAGAAAATCTGTTCTAAGATTGGTCTCTATGAATCTGTTGGCCAATGGGACGTCAACATGGTCCTATGGAGCAATTGCAGATTCAGGAACCTCTTTGATTGCTGGTGCAACGAGTCAAACTATTGGAGCAATAGGTGTTGTCAGAGGAACATCCAGGTTCAGAAGTTTGGGAGTCATTTTTTCTTAAGTGATACATGAAGACGAGACTGTAGCTGAAGTTAAATTGCGTCGGATTAAGGAAAAGTTGCAGGTTCCTGATGTAGAGTTTAGAAAGTGGGAATGTGCATTCGCGCCTTTGGGTCAGCCCGAATATTCCCTAGCCTGTGAAGATATATAATTAGAAAGGAGATGTAGCGTGTATGTTGGCGGAACCTATAAGGGTATAACCTCCATTTGATGGCATTGCAGAACAAAAAAGATTAAAGAAGAAAACTACAACCCTCAGCTTGTGAAGTGAATCTCTCTTTCTGAGAGAGAATGCGAAGGAAAGAAGATTACGAAAAAGGAAGGGAGTTTGTTGTCAAAAGTGATGATGGTGGTTGGCCCATCATTTCCAAATTTTTCAAAAGGGGGTTATAAGAAATTCTGGAAAGAAAGATTTTTTTTGAAAAAAGGGAATTTCAAATTTTGAATATCAAATGTTTGAGCTGAAAAAGTAAGTTAAAAGATTACTTTCCTGATTTTGTGGGAAAGCAAACCAAAAAGGTAGTTATAGAACATTATTTTCCTGAATTTGTGAAAAAGCAAACCAGAAAATAATCATAGAAAATTACTTTTCCTGATTTTATGAGAAAGGAAACCATAAAAATAGTTATAGAAGATCATATTCGTGATTTGGTGGAAATGATAAGATAAAAAGGTAGAAACTAACTACATAAAGGATAATCCTCATAATTTTAGCAAATGTTTCTCTTGCTACAGAAAAAGGATGAAAAAATAAGGTGGTTAGTTGCTTAGTGGGACCATCCATTCCCGATTTTGTTCTGGAAAGAAAAAGGTGCAAAAGAGATGGCAGGAACAAGAGTTGACAAATGATCGTTCATCCAAGGTTTAAGATACATTGAAACATGAAGCGGATGTCACCCAACATGTTGTTGGTAATGGTTGGTCCATGGTGGAGCATGTTGGAGATCAAGTTGAATCTTGATTATCCAGCTTAGTAATTTCATTGTATATGTACATGGCATGTGTTTTGTAGAATCGTTATAGTGTGTGTTTATATTTATATTTAGGTAGGTGTAATGCGGGTCCTGATCCATTAGGTATTGGGTCCTATTAGTTACTAAGTGAGGGTATTTAGGTCTTTTAAGTTAGATCATTAGTATAAATGCTTAGTGAGTCATTAGGGTTAGGAGTTAAGGGGAAAACGTGAATGGGATCTGGCGGCATCAGGGAGCCGGCCAGCCCCTATCTTCGATACATGATGTTAGTGATCTTCTTTATCAATAAAATAAAGGTGTTTCGTGTTTAAATTCTTCATGGTATCAGAACCTATTCTGGAAAAATTAGCAATTTTTTTTTTGGAAATCATTCCACAAAAATCGTTATTAGAAGTTCAGAAATAGTCAAGGTGCAGAAATATTTTTTTGTTATGTACTACGGTGTTCAGTGAATCTGGTTGAGATTTTTTAATTGGTTGGAATGCATGTTATATTTCACAACGTGATTAGTGAAAATCACGGTTTAAGGGTGAGATTATATGATTTGTTACTAGCCGATTTGACAATCTATTTCACAACGTGATTAGTTGTTGCAGGCTACTGTTGACTACTATTCACTTCTTGATTAAGAATATCAACTTGCTGGCCGATAACCACTTCTTGATTAAGATAAGGGTACATTTATCTGGGGTAATTGCTTGTAAAGACGATACATATCATTGTTTTTTCAAAGATAGCAAGAAACAACAAAAGGAGGAGGAATAATGGACAGAAACAAACTAGCATAAGGTAGCGACAATTTGTTGGACAAGGACAAAACTTTTCAAGTCACTAATCTGAAGCTAGATGGAAAGAATTATCTCCAATGGACCAGATCCATAGAACTCGCAGACATGGCAAGGGGACGATGGGATTATCTTACAGGTGAAATTCTCAAACCACCTATAACAGATCCTCTGTATTCTCGATGGTGTAGAGAAAATGCACTTGTCAGTGCTTGGTTAATACAATCTATGATACATTCGATTGGCAGTACATTTATGTTTTTAGATTCAGCAAAAGATATATGGCTAGCAGTTCAAGAAGCATATGCTCAGCGGAAGGATATAGCAAAAAAATATGATATTATTGAGAAAATTAGAAAGTGTAGACAAGGGAGTAGATCAGTAAGTGAATACTATGCAGGAACTCAGAGGTCTGTGGGAAGAACTACAATTTTATTCTAAAACAAAATGTCAAAATTGCATATAAGAGAGGAACAAAGAATTTGAAGAGCATAAAGTGTTTGACCTTCTATAGGGCATATCATCAGAGTATGATACAGTAAAGAATAATATCCTCAGCAGAGAAGAGCTTTCTTCTTTAAGTATTGTATACTCACTCCTCCTCAGGGAAGAAGACAGGAAACATTTGGAAAAAGAAACCAAAATTAATTCTGAAACTTCAGTATTCGTCGGAAAGGATACTTATGTTCCACCCTTTACTCGAGAAAGAGGAAGTTATGGCAGAGACAGAGGTAGATCTGGACTGACATCTAAAGAAAAGGATAAAATAATCTGTTCTCACTGTGGTAAACTAAGACATACCAAGTAAATGTGTTGGGACCTAGTTGGGAAACCTGCCTACTTTCAGAATAAATCTAATAAGGCGTACGTCAGCAGTGATCAAAATGACAAACAAAAGGCTGAAGACAGTTTAACTTCGGTGCCTGATATGAAAAAGGAGATAAAGTTGTTAAAAGCCCGTCTGACAGGTTCACGATTGCTATCTGCATCCTCTCACAGTGACTCACAAGCAACCATTGCCTATCCCTTCTCATTTCTGATTCAAGGTAATATAAACTCTTCCTAATCAAGAATATGGATTATTGATTCTGGAGCCACAGATCACATGGTTAGCAGAAGAGATTTCTTTGATACTTACAAATTGACAAAGGCAAACATCAATATAAAACTGGAAGATGGCTCTCTAACTCCAATAGAGGGAAAAGAAAGTATTATTACATCCTTTGTCACTTTGAAAAATGTTTTACACCCAACATATCAGTAAACTTATTATCTGTATTTGCTATGACTCAGGATCTGAAATGTAGTATAACCTTTGATTCCAGTGGATGTGTATTTCAAGAAATAAAGACGGAGAAAATCTGTGGTCAGGGTAATGTCAGGAGAGGCTTTTACTTTTGCGAGGACAATAAAGGAATTGCATTACAATCAACTATCATTACAGAGAAACATAAGGAGCACATACCTCGGTGGCACAAGCGACTAGGCCATTTACCATTTTCTAAAATAAAGTTGTTATTACCAGAATTTAGTGATTGTAATGATTTGAACTTGAATTATGAAACTTGTCAGAAGGCCAAGCACCATCGTATTTCCTTTCCTTTAAATGAAAAACGATCTTCTATTCCATTTGATATTATACATTCAGATATTTGGGGCCCGTATTCTACGACTTCTATGCAGATATAAGTACTTTGTGTCGTTTATTGTACTATGATTTACCTTATGAAGACTAAAGATAAAGTGAAGGACATTCTTTCGATATACTGTCAGTATGTACAGACTCAATTCTAGAGCACTATAAAAGTTCTTCGCAGTGATAATGGGAGAGATTTTATGTCCCAATCTCTTCACTCATACTTTCTACAGCACGGAATATTACATCAGACCTCATGTTCTCACTCTTCTTAACAAAATGGAGTTGCCGAAAGGAAGAATCGACATATCTTAGAAGCGGCAAGGACTCTCTTAATTGGTTGCAATGTTCTAAAATATTTTTGGGGTGAAGCAGTTCTGACATCAGTATTTCTTATAAACCGCATGCCAAGCAGGGTTCTCAACGAAAATACTCCTTTTCATTCTTTATGTCCTTCCCAGAAACAATTTCACTTACTACCAAGAGTTTTTGGTTGTACGTGTTTTGTTCATATTTATGAAGGTGCTAGAGATAAACTAGATGCTCGATCAATTAAGTACATTTTCTTGTGATATTCAACTACCCAAAAAGGATATAAGTGTTATGATCATTCAAAAAGAAAATTTTATGTTATAATGGATGTTACCTTTCATGAAGACACACCATTTTATAAAGTGCAGGAAGATCCTACATCAAATATACAGTCTACTTAGGTTATACCACTTCCTTCAGCTGAAATTACATCTATTCATGAAAATACAAAAACTGACATGATTCCTCCTGAAGAGAGGGAATGGCAAGTATATAATAGAGGTAGTCGAAGGATTACTTTTCCGCATCAGAAAATTCCCAGCGAGAATCCAATTTGCCTCCTTCTCAAGTAAATTGAGTTGGATGATCGCCCTATTGCTATCAAAAAAGAAAAACGTACAGCAATAAAATATGCATTGGAAGGAATGGTATCATACTCTAATTGTCCTATAGAATATCAGCTATTTGTGATGAATGCAGAGAATACCTTTATACCAAGAACATATGAAGAGGCTAAACAACATCCATGATGGAAAGCAGTTATGGAAGAGGAAATTTCAGCTCTAGTGCGTAATAAAACTTGGGAATTGACAGACTTACCATCAGGAAGGAAAACTGTGAGATGTAAGTGGGTATTCTCTGTAAAGTATAAGGCTAATGAAAATATAGAAAGATATAAAGCTAAATTAGTAGCTAAAGGATATAGTCAATCGTACGGCATAGATTACACAGAAACGTTTGCTCATGTGGCCAAGATGAATACCATCAGAATTCTGTTGAGTCTGACAGTTAATAAAGGATGGGAATTATGGCAGCTGGATGTGAAGAATGCATTCCTCTAAGGTGATCTCATAGAAGATATTTATATGGACTTACCACCTGGATATCTTTATGAGCACAAACAAGAGAAGGTATGTAAATTAAAAAAATCAATTTATGGGTTGAAGCAATCTCCACGGGCATGGTTTGAAAAATTTAGTGATGGAGTTCGAACCTTGGGTTTTAAACAATGCATCAACGACCATACTCTATTTATTAAGCAAGGTCAGAAAAATATCATGTTACTGGTATATGTTGATATTATTATTACTGGAGATGATACTGCAGGTATTATTGACCTAAAGAAGAAATTCAATATGTTAATTGACTTAAAAGATATGGGAAGACTAAATTATTTTCTTGGTATAGAGGTTATTCATAGAAATGATGATTTATTCTTATATCAAAGGAAATATATTATGGACTTATTGAAAGAAACAAAAATGGAAGATTACCGTGTATGCTCAAACTCCGATGGAGATACCCAAGGAGGACGAAAACAAGAGTGCAGAACCATATGAGGATATTGGAAGGTAAAAGAAATTAGTGAGAAAGTTAATATATGTTACTATTACACGTCCTGATATCAGTTTCGCAGTTAGCTATGTTAGTAGATGGATGCACAATCCTTCCAAAACATCACATGAGTACGGTATTTCATATCATCAGATACTTGAAGTCTACAATAACATATGATTTGTTATACACTTCAAATTCATCATTGGACCTAAAGATATACTCATATGCTGATTGGGCAAGTTCGAAAACCGATAGAAAATCAACCTCTGGTTATGTGGTATGTTTAGGAGGCAACATTGTATCATGGAAAAGCAAGAAACAATCTTTAGTATCTAGATTAAGTGCAGAGGCTGAATATCGTGCAATTGCCTTGGGCATATGTGAAGGATTATGGGTCTTATCACTCTTAGCAAAATTGGGTTTCAAAGTGAATACTCCAGTTCCCTTTTATACCGACAGCAAAGCAGCTCTTCAGATTGCTCTAAATCCAGTTTTCTATGAACGAACCAAGCATATTGAAATTAATTATCATTTTATTTTTATCAGAGAAAAGATTTTACAAGGCATTTTCAATTTAATTCGTGTATGTTCTGAAGGCCAACTGGCAGATATCTTCACAAAACCTGCATCAGTAGGAGGATTTCAGAAAACTCTTCGTCAATTGAGAATTATAAATTTTCAAGATTCAACTTGAGGGGGCGTGTTGGAGATCAAGTTGAATCTTGATTATCCAGCTTAGTAATTTCATTGTATATGTACATGGTGTGTTTTGTAGAATCGTTATAGTGTGTGTTTATATTTATATTTAGGTAGGTGTAATGCGGGTCCTAATGGATCAGTCTGTGATCCATTAGGTATTGGGTCCTATTAGTTACTAAGTGGGGGTATTTAGGTCTTTCAAGTTAGATCATCAGTATAAATGCTTAGTGAGTCATTAGGGTTAGGAGTTACGGGAAAAACGTGAATGGGACCTGGCGGCAGCAGGGAGCCGACCAGCCCCTATCTTCGACACATGATGTAAGTGGTCTTCTTCATCAATAAAATAAAGGTGTTTCGTGTTTAAATTCTTCAAAGCAGTCCTCCTTGAATGCATCTTCTCTATCAAATCCAAGTGGTGAGTTTGTACCTTATGGTGACAAAAATGAGAAGCCCATTAGGTAGACAGAGGTCACCATGAATTCTAGCTATCATACACATAAAAAGTCGGCCACTATTGCAGGTCAACCATTACCTGCTGACACAAGTGGGACTGCATTAACATCTAATATTATGGGCAAGTCTGTTGTCCTACAAGACTCTAGCCATTTTAGTAATGCACACTTCAAATGAAGGACGATTAAACAACATATGTGGTGTGGCTATTGGGATCAAGCTGTGTTTTTTTAAGAAGAAAATGGCTTTCAAAGCCATGGTGAATATCCTCAAGTGTTTTTTTGCTCCTCTTGCTCATCATTCCACCCTTTCTCCATGTTGGCGAGAGTGTGAAGCTGAAGAGGGTTGTTTCTTGTGGCAATTGCATATCGGCATGCCCTAGTAATGTTGGTCGTTGTGCCCACAGGTAAAGGAACCTTCGATACAAGGGTCGCAGATGCTACGGCGAGGAACCTAAAGTTATGGTGTTGATGCTACTATTGAAGGAGCATGGTGTTGCTGAAATGATGGTGGCACATGGCTAGTAATTAAACATTAGAATTGAATTAAGGAGATGGAAGAAGAGGTGACCAACTTCGAAGAAATAATCTACTGTTCAGAATTTGGCCACTTGATGGAGGAGCAGAACATATGTTTGTCAATATTCAACCTCACTTTTTTTGGAGAGAAAGAGAGAGTTTACAACTGGTAGAGGCTAATTCAGATGATAACGATGTTTTTGGAAAAGTTTGAAGAGGCAGACAAGTGATGGACAACCATCAAGGATTCAATCTCAAATGGATTTGACATACTGGCTGGTCATATGTTCCAAAAACATGATGAAGATTTTAGTCACGAGGACTATAGAAATATTTTTAGTTGCCGCAACTGAGTTGGTATAAATTTACAGCTATGAAAGCTATTGAAAAAAACAGTCATAAAGGCTGATAAAAGTTTGTTGCAGTCATGAAGCTGCTGCAAAAGAACAGCCACGAAGACTGAATTGAATAATTATTGCAATAAAAAAGCTGCTGAAAATTATCGCAACCATGAAGTTGTTGAAGATAAACAGTCATGAAGGCTGAGTTGAAGAATATTGCAGCCATGAAGGCTGCTTGAAAAGTGTTGCAACCAAGAAGGTTGCTTGAAAATGGACAGCCAAAAGGGTTGGAAAATTCAATAAAAGATTGAAAAAATATGAAGTGGTACGTGGTGAATATTTTCTTATTTGGTCAAACAACAGAAATGCACGTAGAAAAAAAAATAGAGTTCAGAAAATCAATCTTTCATCACCACGTATCGTGAAAATCAAATCATAACGGTCTTTTTGGTATTTTGGTCATTTTCTGTTTTACAGACCATTATGTAAGGGTTGGACATTTTGTATTAAGGTTAGGAGTTTCATCAATAGAAAGATAGAACCCCTCCTCCGATCTCCTATTTTTACTCTTCATTTTTCTTATTGTTTTCATTATCGATTATCCCTTAGTACTCTTCTCACGAATTTCAATGTACATAGCGCTTTTATTATCAGAGTACATAGTAGTAGGTTATTAAGGAGTAATGTTAATATCGTGCAGGACCGCCGTAATCCAAGAAATCTCTGTAGTAACAATAGTCATGACTCGGTATTCAGCTTTGGTAGATGAGAGCGACACCTTTTGTTGCTTCTTACACTTCCATGAGGTGAGTGATTCACCTAGAAAAATACAAAAATCAGTCGTACAATGTTTGTTGTTGACATTTTTACTCCAGTCAGTATCAGTATACACAAATAAATCAAATGACGAGGAAGAAGTTAAGAGTACCTCTTATTTAAAGAACTTTTCAAATATCTAATAATTTTCGTAACAATACTCATATGAACAGTGGTAGGTGTTTATTGAAATTGATTAGTTGTATGTATTGCATAAGAAATATCAGGATGGATAATAGTAAGATAGGTAAGAGCACTTATAAGTTGTCTGTGGGGAGTGGGGCCTTCTATTTTTCCTCCATCAGTGAATCTTAACTTAGTACCAAGTACTTAAGGAGCATCAACTGTCTTCTTGTCTGTGATATTAGACCTTTCAATTATATTATTTACAAATTTAATCTAAGTTATAAAATATCCACGATTGTTTCTAATAATCTCAACACCTAAAAAATAATTAAGAAGACCTAAGTCTTTCATATCAAATTTCTGATGAAGATTATATTTAACCTCTATAATCCCTGCTTCATGACTCTCAATGATGATCATATCATCCACATACAAGAGAAAAATAATAATAATTGCATATGTCTTTCGTACAAACAAAACAGTGTCAGTATAACAAGATATAAAGTTATGCATATTCATTAATTTTCCAAACCAGTCAAACAAAGCCTTAGGGATTTGTTTTAAGCCATACAACGCATTTTGTAGTTTAAAAACATGATCCCGGAGAACGTCACATCCGAGAGGAGGAGTCATATAAACATCTTAAGTTAAATATCCATTCAAAAAGTCATTTTTGACATCAAGTTGATATACATCCCAATTTTGAATAGCACTAAGGGTTATGAGAATTCTAAAAGTAATCATTCTAGCAATGGGAGCAAAAGCTTCATCATAGTCAATTCCATGTTCTTAAGCAAAACCCCTGGTTACCAGTCTGGCCTTATATCTTTCAATATTACCATTGCTATAAGTTTTAATTTTATAAACCCGTCGACATCCAATAACTTTTTTGTCCTCAAGCTGAGGTACAACAGTCCAAGAATGAGCTTTGTCTAAGACTCTAAGTTTGTCACTCATAGCAGCTTCCCATTCTGAAATACCCTTAACTTTGATACAATTGAGGTTCTTTTACTTAAACAACAGTTGCAATCAAATTTTTACGTTGAGGTTCAAAAAATTCATATGAGACAAAAAGTTGAGGAGGTTTCTGTTGAAGAATATGTTTATCTAGTGTCTTTGTGTTAGTTTTATGTTTCTAGGTATTATTGTACTCGCCCGAAACTGTAGGGGCATTTTTGGTAATTTTCTGTACTAGGGGTATTTTGGTCATTTTACGTTTTACAGCTCCTTATATAAGGGTTGATAAGTTGTATTAGGGTTTAAGAGTCTGTGAATAAGAAAGAGAGTGAAAGAGGGGGGGCGGCCTCCATTAGAGGTCCGCCCCCTCCTCCGATCTCAACATTTCCTCTTCATTTATGTTTGTGATTTTAATCTCCGTTGTGCATCTGCGTTTACATCATGGTATCAGAGCCTAAATCGAGGGTTTTAAAGAAAATCATGTTGGAAGGGCAGCCGCTAAGAAGACTCAGAATCTGGAGACCACATTCTTGGTGCGTTCCTGTGCCAGCCATTTTGTTATGGATAATATTCATCGCTACCTTGTAGTCGGTAGATCTTGCTTTGGCTAGTAAGTAATCGTGCTGCTAGGGTTCTTAAGTAACAGACAAAATGTTGCACCAGGGTTTCTTGGGTGGTTAATGTTGTTTTTAGCAAAGGGTACTTGTGAAAGGGCATCTGATGTTGCCTATAAAGAGATTCAACATGTTGATCACTAAGCCGGTTGTGCTTACCTATCTCTACTTGCTGATCTACTTATTGTTGTCATCTGGAGTTATTCTGTATAACAATTGCTTTCATCCAAATGCTTAAAGCTCTCATGCCAGTTGCAATTTTTTGTAATGGCTGTTATATGTGGCACTGACTACATGAGGTGTGATGTATTCTGGAATATGGTCCTCGTCAGCATTGGAGTTGTTATTTCATCATATGGGGAGATTCATTTTAATATAGTTGTAACAGTTTACCATATTTGCAGAAGCCCTTAGGCTGGTCCTAACTCAAGACCTCCTCCAAAGGTGGGGCTTTGACACTATCTCATAGAATACAATAATAGTCTCGTGTACAGACTATGGGAGATTTGATAAATCATTGGATTTGTTCTTGAAAAATGTGGCATAGAGTATGTGTCTGATTTGGTAGAGAAGGAGCATGCCCACAGTCATGGTATACATGATCACAAGGATCATGGGGATATTTCTCATCACGTGCATGATCATGCTTTTGTGAAAGATTCAGAGAAAATGATCAAAGAATGTCTCCAGGTCAATACATATTATCTGTGAGGATGAAGATAAAAAGAAAAGTTCTCAAGGAAGAAGAAGAAGATGACAAAGAGGGAAAGTAATTGGTTACCAAAATGATGATGGTGTTCCAGATTTTTTTTTTCAAAAGAAAGGATACACAAAATCCTGGAAAAGAAGATTTGAATTTTTTAAAAAAGGGTAAGTTTATTTCTTTTGAATTTCAAATACTGGAAATGGCAGTTACAGATTATATTTCCTGATTTTGTGGAAAGTAAACCAGAAAGATAGTTATGGAAACTTAATTTCCTGATTTGGTGGAAAGGATAAGATAAAAAGGGAAGGATTATCCCATGTTTTTAGGAAAGAAAATAATCAACTGCTGCCCATTATCTGGATAAAGAAAGTTGTTAGAAAAAAAAAAAGAATAGAAAATATAGTCTATTCCAAGTGTCAAGCATGGAGTGACAGTGGAACATGAGCAGGCTACTACAAATGAACTTGCCATAAATGTTGGTGGAGTTATGGTGCCCATACTAGAAAAAGATGAAGTTGAAAAGAAGACCATCAATTCAATTACCTAGTGGAATGTTTAATGGAGAAGGCATCGTTTATATTAAAACTGATGCCGCTCACAGTTGGACGTGCATGGACCTTTATGTGTTTGCAACACCATACAGGGTACCATGGGACTATTACTTTACCTCCAACGATCATAAGTTGGAGATCAGTCATGGGATGAGCCTGCAGAACTTGAATATGTGAAGAAGAACGGTATATCAGTATTTCTTATGCCGTTAGGGATGCTTGGCACTCTTCTCTCCTTATTAGATGTCTTGCCGTTATTTTTCAAACTTTGGGTGAAGCTCAATATTTGAAGCCCAGCTTGCGGATTGTTTCAAGGAGGAGCTCAACTACACAACATAGTAAATCGACAAAGAGTACAGTTCTAGGGTCAAGTACATCAATGGATATGGTGAGCAAGGATTCATTGGATTGCTTAAGATCAAGGTTATAAGGGGCATACATGTGGCTGTTAGAGATATGAGGAGCAGTAATCCTTATGTGGTTTTATCTATTGGACTGCAGAAAGTCCAGACTAAAGTGATACAGAGTAATCTAAATCCTGTGTGAAATGAAGAGCTTATGTTGTCAGTTCCAGAAAATTAAAGCACCTGTGCTTACTAAGTGAACTGAATTTATTGAAAATGAGTGAAATTTTTTTGGCCATTAGCATAGGCTATACGACAGCCAGCTTCATAAGTCTTTTGAGAATGTCACTGATGAGGATTATCAATTGTTTGCTGGTCGGAATCTTCTCTGGAGCAACGTGGTGCTATTCCAAAACTCATTTGCTGATTACACTGCTGGGAACAATAGCTCTTCGTCATTCGAATTGGATGATTTAGTGATTGATGAAAAATTGTGTGATGGTCGACTTGGCCTCAAAGGATTGAAGTTGGTAGAAGGTAACGAGGGCATCTGGTATGAGCAGTACAGGCTGGTAAATATTAATGGTGATTGTCTGATTGCAGATTCGGGTGAATGCAGTGTGATTGCATAAGGTGGCTGTAGTGGCTTTATTTATTACGAGAATTCAATGCTGTTAACAGGCTATGGTGGCTGTATTTACTGCACTACTCGTATTCACGAGAAAGTCATTAAATCATGTGTTTAAAGGCATTTATTAAAATGATTTTTTGTAACAGGCATGGCAGGCTGCACTTATTGGAAAGGCGGCTGCATTTTGTATTCCCAAGGAAGCCAGGATGATAACAGAAAATTAAATATTGTAAAGAGGATTCGGTGGCTGCATTAATTGCTTGAGGTGGCTGGAGTTATTGCATATGGCGGCTGCATTCTGTATTCCCACGGAAGTCAGGATGATAACTGTATTAGGTGGCTGCATTAACTGTATTTTTGTTCAAGCTCAGGTCAAAGATTTGTTGGACTTGGAATCAGTGCATATGACTTATCGTCTTGAAGCATTGGAGATATGTTTCCAAGCCACTGGGATGCAGACTGTTGAAAACACATACAACACCAGAATTCACAATGGTTTCAGTATATTCAGTCTGAAGACAGAACTGCACACATACATTGGAATTGAAGACAACAAAAAAAAAATGCACTATGAATAAAATGGGTGACATAGATCTGAAGAGCGAGACAATTACTGAGAAAGCGTGTGTGTAGTCTAGTGTTTGATGAAATGTTAAAAGAAAGTTTACTTGCACATGAAGTGTTCGATGAAATGATCAAGGAAGAGATGATTATCATAAACATCCAGTGTTTGAGGAAATATTTTAGAGAACTGGAAAATTCTTGAGAAGTTTGCAGTCATGAGGGCTACTTTGTTGTTGTGACAGCCAAGAAGGCTGCTTTGATGTGTTGACAGCCAGGAAGGCTGCTTTGTTGATGTAACAGCCAAGATGGCTGCTTTATTGTTGTGACAGTCAGGATGGCTGCTTTATTGTTGTAACAGCCAGGATGGCTGCTTTGATGATTGTGACAGCCAGGATGGCTGCTTTATTGTTGTGACAGCCAGAATGGCTGCTTTAATGATTGTGACAGCCAGGATGGCTACTTTATCGTTGTGACAGCCAGGATGGCTGCTTTATTGATATGACAGCCAGGATGGCTGCTTTGATGATTGTGACAGCCAGGATGACTGCTTTATTGTTGTGACAGCCAGGATGGCTGCTTTGATGATTATGACAGCCAGGATGGCTGCTTTATTGTTGTGATAGCCAGGATGGCTGCTTTGTTATTGTTACAGCCAAGAAGACTGAGTTGATGTTGCAGCCAGAGATGTTGCTTGAGATGATTAGCCAGGAAGGCTACGTTTACATTGCAGCCAGAGATGCTGCTTGATATGATCAGCCAAACAGGCTGAGTTGAAGATATTGCAGCCAAAGAAGCTGTTGAAGATTAAACCAGTGATAAAGACAGATGAAGAACGTTGAAAGCAGATATGAAGATTGTTTGGCAAGTTTGGAGTTCGAAGTATCTCACTCCCAACTTGAGGGGGGTGTTGAAGAATATGTTTATCTAGTGTCTTTGTGTTAGTTTTATGTTTCTAGGTATTATTGTACTCGCCCGAAACTGTAGGGGCATTTTTGGTAATTTTCTGTACTAGGGGTATTTTGGTCATTTTACATTTTACAGCTCCTTATATAAGGGCTGATAAGTTGTATTAGGGTTTAAGAGTCTATGAATAAGAAACAGAGTGAAAGAGGGGGGGCGGCCTCCATTAGAGGTCCGCCCCCTACTCCGATCTCAACATTTCCTCTTCGTTTATGTTTGTGATTTTAATCTCCGTTGTGCATCTGCGTTTACATCAGTTTCGAAATTCTAGATTCTAGATGAGTGTTATCAAACTCTCTATGTTGTCTAGTATAATGTAACGGAAAGGGTTCTATTATTGGTTGTGTCTGAAGTTCCATCTAGGACATCAATAGTATTATGAGGAATATCATGATGAACTTCTGAGTCACTATCATCATCTTCCTCTAAATTGAAAAGATCTTGGTCGTTATTTTCGAAAGATCTAGACTTATAGTAATAATCATTTTCAAAGAATTTTATATCTTTACAACAAAAAACAACAACTAAGCATTTTCTCATACTAGATAGGGTCGGCTACATGGATTTTTTTTTTCCACAAATCCCTATCGTGTGTCATGTTAGCAGTTAACTCACAATAAGCTAGATCATTCTTTATTATTTCTTTCCAATGTGGTCGTCTTAAAACTCTTTTCATACTTTCCAAATTTAGTTTTTCTAACCTTCTTAAAGGTTATTCTTTGATCTTCTTTCCATATGTCCAAACCATCTTAAACGATATTCTCTCATTTTATCCTCTATTGGTGTCACTCCTAATTTGTTTCTAAAAACCTCATTATGTATACGGTCTTTTCTAGTATTACCACTCATCCATCTCAACATCTTCATTTCTGTCACAGACATCTTTTGTACATGTTGATGATTAACTGCCCAACACTCAGAACCATAAAACATGGCAGGCCTAATTGTTGCTCCATAATATTTACCTTTTAACTTTAATGGTATCTTCTTATCACAACGAATATTTGACGCTCCTCTCCATTTTAACCAACCAGCATTAATTCTATGTGTAACATCTCCATTAATTCTTCCATCACTCTGAAAAATTGACCCTAGGTAATTAAAACTTTCCTTTTGGCAGATGCAATGTGTGCCAATTTCAATTTCTATGTCCTCCGAAGTAACCAAATGATCAACCTTACATTCCATATATTCTGTCTTTGTTCTACAAAGTCGGAGGTCTTTGCTTTCTAATGTTTTTCTCTATAGTTCCAATTTTCTATTAACTTTTTCCTTAGACTCCTCCACTAATACAATGTCATCTGCAAATAACATACACCAAGGTACTTCATCTTTAATATATTTTGTTAACTCATCAATCACCATTATAAATAAGTATGGACTTAAAGTTGATCCTTGATGTAACCCAATATTAACTTCAAAGAAGTATGTCGTTCCTTCATGAGTCCTCACACACGTTTTTGCACCATCATACATGTCTCTTATAAGGTTAATACATGTCAATAGGATACATCTTTTTTCCAAAGTTCTCCAAAGAACATCCCTCGATACCCTATCATAAGCTTTTTCTAGATCAATAAATATCATGTGAAGGTCTTTCTTTTTTGCTCTAAAATGTTCCATAAGACGTCCCAAAAGGTGAATCGCTTCAATAGTAGATCTGCCTGGCATGAATCCAAATTGGTTCTCTGTTGTACTTGATACTTGTCTTAACCTACGTTCGATAATTCTTTCCCATAATTTCATAGTATGGCTCATTAACATGATACCTCGATAATTCACACAATTTTGAATGTCTCCCTTGTTCTTATATATGGGTATAAGTGTACTTGCTCTCCATTCCTCGGGCATCTTTTGGTTTTTCAATATTTCAATAAATAATAAATACGCTTGTGAGCCAAGTGATTCCTATTTCTCCTAATATTTTCCAAACTTCTATAGGAATATTATCTGGTCCTACCGATTTACCACCCTTCATATGTTTAAAAGCCTCTTTGACTTCATTTTTTTGAATACGTCGGTAGAAATTGTGGTTTATATACTTTTCTGATTTGGCTAACTCTCCTAAGCTAATACTAACATCTTTATTTTCATTAAAAAGATTATAAAAATAGTTTTTTCATCTATTTCATATATCATCATTTGCCACTAGAATTTTTTCATTTCTCGTCTTTGATGCATCTAACATAATTAAGATCTTTAGTTTTCTTATCTCTAACCCTAGCTATCCTAAAAATATCTCCTTCACCCTCTTTTGAGTTGAGTTTTTTTATCCAAATCCTCCCAAATTTTAGCTTTTGCTTCACTCACGGCCTTTTTCGCTTCTTTTTTTGCTTTCTTATAAGCGTCTAAAGTTTCACTAGTTTTTTTAGCATAATGTAATTTGTAACATGCCCTCTTTGCCAGGATTTTATTTTGTACTACTTCACTCCACCACCAAGCTTCTTTTTGTGCTGGTACACCTCCTTTAGATACACCTAACACATCTTTCGTCACTTTTCTAATATGTGTAGCCATATTGTTCCACATATCACAGGGTGTACCAACATAATTCCAAATATCTCCTTGAAGGACTTTCTGTTTAAATATATCTTCTTTCTCGCTTTTGAGGTTCCACCATTTAGACTGAATAGCTCGATGCACTCTTTTCTTCTTTGTCCATTTTTTTACTTATAAATCCATAACTAAAAGTCGATCTTGGGTGGTTAAGTTTTCTCCTGGAATTACCTTGCAATCTTTACAACATGCTCTATCTTTTTTTCTATAAATAAAGTAATCAATTTGTGTTTGTGATAAGCCACTCTTATAAGTAATTAAATGTTCATCTCATTTTTTAAAGATTGTATTGACTATAAAGAGATCAAATGCCATAGCAAAATTTAAAATCTCTCCACCTTCCTCGTTTATATCCCCAAAACCAAAGTTTTCATGAACCCCTTGATATCCTAATGCCTCTTTACCGACATGTCCATTTAGGTCTCCTCCTAAACAAATCATCTCCCTTTGTGGAATCTTTTGAATCACCTTATCTAACTCCTCCCAAAAAGTTGTCTTTATGCTATCTTCTAGTCCTACTTGGGGTGCATCAGCACAAACTATATTCAAAACCTCTGCTCCTAACACTAATTTCAACGTCACGATTCGGTCACCATATCGTTGTATGTCTACTACACTATCCTTTAAATCTTTATTTATGATAATACCAACTCTGTTTCAAGCTTTTTCTTTATCTGAGTACCATAATTTAAAACTTGTATCCTCTATCCCCTTTGCTTTTTCTCCAACCCATTTTGTCTCTTGTAATATGAATCTTTCTCCGAATCATTGTATCTACCACCTCCATTAGCTTACCGGATAATGTTCCGATATTCCAAGAACCAATACGAATCTTATTATCCAGGACTAGCTTCCTTACCCCCCGCATCCGTCCAAAAGGAAAAAAAATTTACGACTAGTTGAAGGCATCCTATTGATAAGGTAAACAATAGTAAGTGTGGCTTCTCCCAAAAAAAAAACTTAAGAATATTACTAGCGATTAACATAGTTCTACACGTTTCTATAATATGCTTATGTTTTCTTTTCGCGAAGCCATTTTGTTGATGAGTTTTGGTACAAGATTTTTTATGTAAAATTTCATTAATTTCAATAAATTTTTGAAAATCATTTGACAAATATTCTCCTCCCAAATCAGACCTAAAAATCTTAATGGTAGAATCAAATTGATTTTTACGATATTGCAAAAGATTACAAATTTTGCAAATACTTCCGATTTATGTTTTAAAAAGTATATCCAAATAAAGCGAGTAAAGTCATCTACAAAATTACATAATATTGAACTCCTCTTTTGGAAACAATAGGAGCAGGACCCCAAACATGATAATATATTAATTCAAAAGCTTTGCTTAGTATATAATTTCTTTCTCCAGAATGAAGATATGCATTTTTCCAAGAACGCATTCTTGGCAAAAACATGTGTGAGGACTCGTGAAAGAATGATAAACTTCTTTGAAGTTAATATTGGGCTACATCAAGGATCAACTTTAAGTTCATACTTATTTATAATGGTGATGGATGAGTTAACAAAACATATTCAAGATGAAGTACCTTGGTGTATGTTATTTGCAGATGACATTGTGTTAGTGGAGGAGCCTGAGGAAAAAGTTAATAGAAAATTGAGACTCTGGAGAGAAACATTAGAAAGTAAAGGCTTCCGACTCAGTAGAACAAAGACAATATATGCAACGTAAGTTTGATCATTTGGTTACTTCAGAGGACATAGAAATTAAAATTGGCACACATTTCATCCCCAAAAGGAAAGTTTTAAATACCTAGGGTCAATTTTTCATAGAGACGAAAGAATTGATAGAGATGTTACGCATAGAATTAATGATGGTTGGTTAAAATGGAGAGGAGCATCAAGTATTCTTTGTGATAAGAAGATACCATTAAAGTTAAAAGGTAAATATTATAGAGCAACAATTAGACTTGCCATGTTTTATGGTTATAAGTATTGGGCAGTTAATCATCAACATGTACAAAAGATGAATGTGACAGAAATGATATCAAAGCATTCAAATATGGACGTCTCAAGTCAAGAATGCAACAAGAGTCAAGAGAGAGAGTCAAATCAAAAATCAAAGGTTGCACTAGACAGCTTGTTTATCGAATTATGTAACAACTCTATTTATAGAGCAAGAGGAGCAAAAAATACAGGGCAATACATGGCAGGACTGAATGGGAGAGAACGAAGAGAGTAGCCGTTGGAGGTAGTTGGCCTCCAACGACTAGTTCAGGCCTGACTAGACGTTGGGAGCTACAGGCTCCCAACGGCTATGGCCACAGGCCCTAGTGGCCTGGCCCAATCCACCTCTAAGAGTCACGGGCCCTAATGGCTCGTGTGTCTATTACATTTAACAATACCACAACCGAATCCTGTTGATGCCAAGCAGAACACTAGGAAGTCATTTCATGAGGATCTCTTAGTCTTTACTTAATGCCACCTACCCCCAATCCCTACGTGGCAATCTAGAAGGCAGATGGTGGGTGGTAGTTAACAACTTTCTTTCCTAAAATTGTGGGGATAGTCCCTTTTTTTTCTGGGTCATCCTTATCTTGACTTCCTTCTCTTTTGATCTTATCTTTTCCACGAAATCAGGAAGGTGATCTTTCATAACTACTTTTTTGTTTTGCTTTCCTACAAAATCAAGAAAGTCATCATTTGGAAATCACCTTTCCAAAAAAAATCACACAAAATATCGAATGGATGGGCCAAACTCTAACGTCACTTTGGCAACCCATTAGGCAACAAACCAAAGCCTTCCAAATCTAGTCCCTAGGTTGGTCATGTTAAAGAATATGAGTTTAGAGACAGTTTTAGTACATTTGATGTTTTAAGATAATAAATTTGATGTTTTAGGTATTATTGTAATTATCCAAAGTCGTAAAGGTATTTTGGTAATTTAGTGTACTAGGGGTATTTTGGTCATTTTATGTTTTACAGCTCCTTATATAAGGGCTGATAGGTTGTATTAGGGTTTAGCTTGCTGGGATTAAGAAAGAGTGAAAGAGGGGGAGCGGTCCAATCTCTATTTTTTCTCTTTATCTTGTGGTGATATTTTGTATTATTCGCTGTGCAATCATGTTTCCAACATGATATCAGAGCCAGGTTCGATCGTTGGGAGCAATAGGAGGTGCTATTAGGTTTACCAAGAAGAATGACAAGATAAGGCCATTCGAAAGTGGTGGAGAAACCTCGTGGAAGTGTCGTTAGTGTGCCCACTGCACCCTGGATTCATTAAACGAATGTGCATTCATTGTGGGCAGGAGGAGGATTCTGATGGTACATAAGGATCAAAGGCCAGTGATGCGGTTGAGGAGGGAGGAAGGACTCGGGAAGTACTCATTTGTGTCTTTGTTACTTCGATTAAAAAAAAAATTGAAGCACTAGTGATCACTCATCTCCCCATTCTGCCTATGAATGCAATTTTGTCAACAATTAGTGAGATTGAAGATAAAAAGGTTGGAGAAATAAATGTGTCAGTGATTACTCAAGCTTCTTCTCTTGGTGAGGGTTGCCAGTTGAATCCTTGTCCCTGGACATTGTTGTCCTATTAGAAGGGAAATCTGAGTCTCAAGCAGCATGGCTTGATGAGATTGTTAGGGCACTGAAAGATGGTGGTAAGATCTTTGTGCAGAATCTCCTGCTGATAAGTGGGAAAACTGAATTGGCAAATGTGGCATTACAACGTAAGTTAGTCATGGCTGGGTTTGTTGAGGCGGAAGTTCTTGACCTGAGGCAATTACTACCAAGGGAAGGAGGAATCCTATCTCAGAGAAACACATCTGAAGCATCAAGTTCATTCTTTGCAGATTCGTCCCTATCAGAATCTTGCAGTGTGAAATTCTAAAGAGGATTTTAATCATGAGATTTTGCCGCGATACTAGAGGGTGATTTGCAGTCAGATTCTTCTGGCACATCTCCTGACTTGCATGATCATTGGCAGAAGATTTCATCTGTTTAGAAGGAGACATTGATGATGGTGTTACAGATTTTTTTCAAAAAGAGAGGTTACAACAAAATCTTGGAAAAGAATATTTTTGAAAAAAAAGGTAAGTTCATTTCTTTTGAATTTTAAATGATGGAAATGGCAGTAACAGACTATATTTCCTAATTCTGTGGAAAGTAAACCAGAAAGTAGTTATGAAAACTACCTTTTTTCTGATTGTATGAGAAAGTAAACCAGAAGATAATTATGGAAACTTAGTTTCTTGATTTGGTGGAAAGGATAAGATAAAAAGTGACCCATGATTTTAGGAAAGAAATCATCAACAACTGCCCTGGCATCATCTGGAAACTCCAGTTTCAAAACCTGAGGTTGAACAAACCTGCCATCATGGCCAAAAGATTTGTATCTTCTCCTCCTACTTGATTTTGAGGCATGGATCCATTCCATCTGCAACAACCTCTGACCTCCAGATATCATTTTTTGACAGAGACATTAACTACCTCGTAATCTTCTGTCACCCAAAACTCAAAATTGAATAGCTCGTAGCAGGAGGTCAAGTGAAACTGAGACCCTTGAAACTTGGGCATTGCACCAAGCAAAATGGACATGAGAAGTCCTCACTAACTTCAGTTTTCTGCAAGGTGTTGTAGTACGGTGTACCTATAGTTGAAGATGGCATTGCCAATCCTCAACCGAATAATGTGAGATAATGAAGAAGCTCGCACATCATTATATGAGTAGGAATCATAGGGAGATCTTTCTTTTGCACCAACCTCTTGTGTAGAAATGTTTAATGTTGCCTTAAGCTTTCCAAGATTTAGGAATTTCTGGAATATCAGAAAGCCTTTTGGAAGTTGTCAAAGCGGCTAGCGATTCGGTTATAAAGCAACGCCCTCTGAGACCAAACTCAAAGCCTGATCTTGACATTTTGGAACTTTGCCGATCATCAAGAGTTGTGAAGAACCCAATTCCCATATACCGTGAAGTTGATGACAAGATTCATAAATATTGAAGGTTAACAATTGTATGATCGAGTGTTAGGAAACATGTCTATTTAATGACCATCTGCTTAAATGGATAATACTGGTTTGAAGTATTCATCTTTGTCAGGGGAACATCAAGAAGACATGTAGTCTCTTCTGCCAATCATGCAGAGCGACTCTTTGAAACCGCAGAAAAGTTTATGAATGATCTAAAGTCTGGCCACCCAACGTTTGTAAAGTCTATGATGTGTTCCCATGTATCTGGTTGTTTTTGAATGGGTCTTCCTTCAGGATTCTGCGAGAAGTACCTCCCTTCACAAAACTTGAGAATGGTTTTGGAGGATGAACAAGGTTTGGAATATGATTCTCTCTATATTGCTAGTAGAACTAGTCTCAGAGCAGGCTGGCGAGGTTTTTCTATTGACCATGATGTGAATGATGGAGATGCTTTGGTATTTGAGTTGAGCAAAGCAGCACGTTTCAAGGTTTCCTTCTAAACATTTTGGTTATTGACAGTCAATAAATAACATACTGATTCTTGCAATATGTCAAGAAAGAAGTTTTTTTTTCCAAAGTTTGCATATAATGTCCTATTGATCCTTTAATCAACTCGATTGGATCCAAAAGCCAACGAAGTTTTGGGAGCTCGGTGAAAGGGATCATTCTCCTAGGCAGTTTCTCAGAGCATCCACAGGGTAAGAGTTAAGAATGAACTTTCAGAGGTACTGAGCACATCCACAAATAATTTCCCCCAATGACAAGGAGCACCAAATTTAGATGAAAGAGAAGCAAAAGGAAGGTCATTCAGAACGGTTGCACCTCCTGATTTGTTTGTTGATTCACCAAAAGTAACAAACAAGATTATGAAGAACTTGAAAGACATGTTATCGTTACTAAGGCAGAATATGAAACAAGAATGAAGTCCATGGAAAAAAAATGGCAAAACCAGATGATGTCATTGCAGATGAGTATATGACTGCAGCCTAGAAGAGCTTGTTGCAGCCATGAGGGCAAGTGAAGGACCTCCAATCTGCTAATTCTTGAAAGTTTACAAAAAATAGATAAATACTGAAAATTGCAGTCATGAGGACTGCCAAAATGATTATATTTGCAGCCATTAAAGTTGTAGAAATTTACAGCTATGAAAGCTAAATTGAAAAACAAGGAAGGCTAAGTATTGCAACAAAGAAGATTGCTTGGAAAATGGACAGCCAAGGGGCTGAAAAATGTGAAGTTGTACGTAGTATCTTTTTATTTGGTCAAACAGCAGAATGGGAAATAGAAGAGAAAGATAGAATGAAGAAAATCAGCCTTTTTCACTATATTTGCATGAAAAATGAAATCATTGAAGAGGTCAGAGAATTTGATGGTATGAAATATGGTAGTATCACTAAGAAGCATGAAAGTTAAAACCTTGAGTTGCTGATGTAAACAGCCAAGAGGGCTGGAAAAGCGACTGCAGTCACCATGTGAAGGGGCGCAGACCGACTAGTATAAGCAAATGTCTGTATTCACCTATTTGAGTGGTAGAGAGAGGGCACCCAACCAACACACCGGCTGCAGCCACCATGTGAAGGGGCACAAGAAAAGCCATGTATGATGGAGTAGTACCTCCTATCACAACAGATCAGGTTTCTCAAGAGTAGAAGAAACATGACTTTTGAAGTGTAGCTGTCGAATCACCTTATAAAGAAGAAGAAAGAGAGATGAAGCAACCGACATCCATAGAAGAATCGTGTGCTACCCATTTGTTCTTGATTGTTCAAGTTGTTTTACTGAAGCCTCAAAGAAATTACTAGTCAACGTGTGATGAAGAAAGTCATGATGATGATCAGTCAGGAAGGCATAAGTAATTATGCAACCAGAGATGCTACTTGAGATGATCAGCCAGGAAGGCTGAGTTGATGTTGCACCCATAGATGTTGCTTGATATGATCAACCAGGAGGATTGAGTTGATGTTGCAGCCAAAGATACTACTTGAGATATCAGCCAGGATGGCTGAGTTGATGTTGTAACCAGAGATGCTGCTCGAGATGATTAGCCAGAAAGGCTAAGTTTATATTGCAGCGAGAGATGCTGCTTGAGATAATCAGTCAGGATGGCTGATTTATGTTGCAACCAGAGATCCTGCTTGAGATAATTAGTGAGGAAGGCTAAGTTTATATTGCAGCCAGAGATGCTGCTTGATATGATCAACAAGGAAGGCTGAGTTGAAGATGTTGCAGCTAAAGAAGTTGTTAAAGATTAGACCAGTGATGAAGAATGTTGCATACAGATGAAGATTTTTGGCAAGTTTGGAGTTCGAAGTATCTCACTCCCAGTGTTGAAGAATATAAGTTTAGAGTCAGTTTTAATACATTTGATGTTTTAGGACAATAAATTTGATGTTTTAGGTATTATTATAATTGTCCGAAGTAATAAGGGTATTTTGGTAATTTTCTGTACTAGGGGTATTTTGGTCATTTATGTTTTACAACTCCTTATATAAGGGTTGATAGGTTGTATTAGGGTTTAGCTTATTGGGATTAAGAAAGAAAGAGAAAGAGGGGGGGCGGCCTCCATTGGAGGTCTGCCCCCTCCTCCAATCTCTATTTTTCCTCTTTATCTTGTGTTGATATTTTGTATTATCCGCTGCGCAATCATGTTTCCAACAGGTCAGGCCGCCCCATGCAACTTGGCTAGAATTGGCAACCCAACAACTCAATCAAAGCCTTCCTTCTTTCCGCATTTCCTCAAATAGCGAAAGGGCATTCCGTTGCCATGTGCTACATATGCCCCAATCATAGCAGTCCATTATACAACGCTCTTTTAACCTAAACTATCAAATACTTTATGTGCCAATTCAACACTACCACAATTAGCATACATGTGAAGAAGTGCATGGGTGATGGAGGGATTGGAATCAAACCCCTTCCTCTTTACCAGCTCATGCATCTCTTCCCAGTTTCTAGAGTTCCCAACTTAGCATGTGCAAAGATTACACTATGTGATAGGCTTCCGACAGCCAGCGTAAAACTTTGTCGGACTTACCATGGATTCTAAAAAAAACAGAATCCATGTAGCCGACCCCATCTAGTATGGGAAAAGGCTTAGTTATTGTTGTATTGTTATTAATTATCATATTCTTCAACAAGGATAATATGGAAGATCAAAAAGAAGAATTTAATTTTGAAGAAACAAATAAAGAGGAAGAGTAACTCTTTTTGTTTGAAAATGAATGAACATGATTACTTTCTTATAGAATAGTTTTTTGGTTTATCTTAAACAATTAAGTGAATATTATAATCACACTTCAATCTTGATGAATGCTATGTTTTGGACTTGTTCTTTGTTAAGTGGTTAGTTGTAATCAATGTCACACAGACACCTCTAAGAGGTGGGGTATCGGCGTCGACATGGGTGTGACACCGACACGGTGTCGTGTATTGTTGACACGATCAACGTGTCGATCCAATATTTAGGTGTGGTCAACGTATCTGAGATCATGTTCGTCCAGTTTTTAGGTTAGATCTTTAAAAGGCTCGGCTGCTTTTAAAGCTCATTTCTCATAGCAAGTTCTCTCTCCCTTCTCTATGTTGCGGCTGCCCCTCGACCCTCACCTTACTCTTGTTCATGCTAGTGTGTTGCGGCTGCTCCTCGACCCTCACCTCACTCTTGTTCACGCTGGTGTGCTACGGCTGCCCCTCGACCCTAACCTCTCTTTTTCATGTTGTGTTGTGGTTGCCCTCGACCCTCACCTCACTCTTGTTCACGTTGTGTTGCGGTTGCCCCTCGACGCTCACCTCACTCTTGTTCATGCTGTGTTGCGGCTGCCCCTCGACCCTCACCTCACTCTTGTTCACGTTGTGTTGCGAATGCCCTCGACCCTCACCTCACTCTTGTTCACGTTGTGATGTTGTTGTCCAACCTCGGAGGTGTTTGCGTTGCGGCTGCCCCTTGGCCCTAAACTCTTACCAAGGCTCAGTGGCTCACTCTTGTTCGCGCTCAACGGGGTATGCCTATAGTTATATTCATTTGTTGTTCCTGTTGAATTTCTTTATCCATTCTCTATGAGTATGATATATTCTTCAAAAATTGTCAATTGCTTAATGGTTGCCTATAGTTGTATCCATTTGCTTTTTAAATTGGTTTGCTGCATAAAATAAAACTGCAAAAGCATTTTTTTTATCCTATTGGTTGACTCGTATTCTAATTGTTTATTGTATTAAGCCTTCTGGTTACTAGTATATCAATGTTATGACTATGACTGACTCCATCTCCTATTTGTTGGATTGTGAAATTGTGAATTGAGTTGATCCTAAAAATGGCCGACAATAGAAAAGGAAAAGGAGTACCAATTAGTACTTGCCCTACTGGGAGTTCTGGTGGAAGTGTTCCTTAAAGTTCAAGACCAACAACAAAAGTTACAAAACCTTCAATTTCAACACCTCGTGATGATGCACCATTATGGATGTACGTATAAAGGGGAGAATCATACGAAGGTGGTGGAGGTAATACACATTTTATATGTAAATTTTGAAACATTAGTTTTACATGATCATATACCAGAGTGAAGGCACATATTTTAAAATTATCAAAACATGGTATAAGAGCATGTCCGAATGTGGATGAGGATTTACGAAGACAATTAATGAAAAGACAAGATTAATATGAAAAGAAGAACGAAAGGAGTAAGAAAGAAACAAATATTCTATTATTTGGTCGATACAAACAAGATGCAGAAAAGAAAAAAAAAGTTAATACAAAGTGAGTTTAAAGGTTTTAAAGAAGGAGCAATTGAAAAATCATTTAATGTAGTTGGAAGGGAAGAGATGGATAGAAAGGTTGAAAGATTTTTCTTTTCAAGTTCACTTCCTTTTAATGTAGCAAGAAATTCATATTGGAAAGATCTTGTCACTTCATTGGCTAATTGTAATTTACATGGTTATGAAAGAAAGGTTGAAAGATTTTTCTTTTAAAGTTTACTTCCTTTTAATGTAGCAAGAAATTCATATTGGAAAGATCTTGTCACTTCATTGGCTAATTTACATGGTTATGTTCCTCCAAGTTCTGAAAAATTGCGAACTATGATTCTTAAAGAAGAAAAAGACTATTGAAAGACTTTTAAAAATATAAGAAATTTTCATGGAAAACTAATGGTGTTTCTGCTGTTTCTGATGGATGGAGTGATATTCAAAGGCATCCACTCATTAATTTCATTGCTTATTCAATTATTGGGCCAATATTTTTAAAGTTTGTTGATGCATCTAGAGAAATTAAAATTGTAGGCTACTTTAAAGATTTATTTGTAGAAGTTATTAAGAGTGATGGACCATATAATGTTATACAAATAATCATTGATAATGCAGCTAATTATAAAAGTATAGGGTTAAGTTTAGAAGGTGATTATCCACACATTTTTTGGACACCTTATGTAGCTCACAGTTTAAATTTGGCTCTTTCTTGTATATGTAAGCCATCAGAAGATAAAGATAATTTTCGTGCATATGAATTGTGTTCATGGATTTAAGATATCGCAGCAGATTGTACAAAGATAAGGAATTTTGTAATGAATCGCCATTTAATTTCAGTCATATTCAATAGACATTCTCATTTAAAGTTGTTGAAGGTTGGAGAAACACGTTTTGCTTCTTTGATTGTGATGGTAAAAAGATTCAACACAATCAAGACATCATTGGTTCATATGGTTACTGATCCAAGATGGGATTCATACCGTGGTAACAAGGTTGAAGATCAAGCAAGGGCCCAAGCAGTAAAGACTATTATTCTTATGGTGGGACAAGGTATGATATTCTCTTGAATTCACACAGCCTATTTGGGAGATGTTGAGAAAAGTTGATAAAGATGAACCAATGCTTCTTAAAGTTTATGAAATGTGGGAGATATCATGATTGAAAAAGTTGAGTCAATAATTTTGAAGCACGAGGGAAAAGAACTTCATGAGACATCATTGTTTTATGATCATATTCATTCTATATTAGTTTCAAGATGGGACAAAAGCAATAATCCCTTGCATTGTTTAGCACATTCTTTAAATCCAAGATATTATGGAAAGAAATGGTTGCATGAGAGCATTGGGCATAGTCCTCCTAATCAAGATCCAAAAATAGCAAAGAATAGGCAAATGTGTTTGGAAATGATTTATCGTAACTCATACCTACTTAAGCAAGTAAATTTTGAATATAGAAAGTTTTCTTGTGCCATACTTATTCACTAGAAGCAAGGGATTAACATGATCCACTAGATTGGTGGGCATGTTATGGATTTGAGATGCCTTTTCTTCAAAAGCTTGCATTAAAATTATTATCTCAACCTGCTACTTCATCTTGTTATGAAAGGAATTGGAGTACATATTCTCAAATTCACAATATCAAAAGGAACAATCTCTCAAGTAAGACTTGGTTTATGTCCATTCAAATCTAAGATTGGTTTCACGATCTAATGCTGAGTAGAAGTAAAAATTACTAATCTTTCAAAATTGTTTTCTTTTCTATTAATCATGATGAATATATTTGATCTTTTCTTGTTATTTATTTGAACATCAAAATATTGGGATGCAAACCCGAAGGAATATCACTTAGATGACACCCAAGATTTGCATACCCTTAATATGGAACTCACTCATCCAATAGCCCATTCAGTTGATAATATTGTTGATAGTGAAGATCTATAATTTATCAGGTACATGTTCATTTCATTTATAACATTAATATTGTTCATAATTGATAATATTGTTGATATGCGAATCCTAATTTTCTTTTGATTGATTTGTGTATTATGATGAAATTAGTAGTTGTTTACTTGTTTTGCTTTAATATAAAGTTGTGTACTTACGATTGTCATCATATACTTATGTTAATTGATGTCTCACTTGTTCTAGCTTGAATATTATATACTTTAGATGTGTCGTCATACTCTAAAATTTTGAAATTTGCCGTATCTCGCACCCGTGTGACATAGGTTGTTATATTTAATACATGTTGAAGTTGTTGCTTCAAATGTATTATAATTTATAAATATTTTGGTCAATTGGTATATTGGTCCACTAGTCTTATTCTGTTTTTTGCAAGTATAGTTTGTTTCATTGCTCAAATTACATTGGACTCATGGACCATAATCACCCTACATGAGCAAATAAGTATAATATATATTAGTTCTTTAATTCTTATGCTTAGTGTGTAGCATAATTTGGTTATATTTATGTTTTTATTGTTTAATATAAGTTTAACAATTCAATATGCATATGCTACATGAAATTTATTGTTTGTCTTCTTAGAATGTGTTTATTTAGTTTGATTCATATTTATGAAAGAAGTGGTTATGTGTTCCTTGATATTTCTTAGAAATTAGAAAATCCATTATATATATAATATTTGTAATCATAAATAAAAGTGTACTACTATATCCCCATAACCGCTATATGAGGGTCACCCACTAACCGCTATTGATAACATAGCTTGAGAGATATATTGAATACTAAAGAATAATATTGTCTTCCACAAAAAAAAATGCAGAAAAATAGGAAGCAAAAGAAAACATCATAGAAAAGGATGTACAAAGTTCAGTCAAACAAAATAACATGCACTTAAAACACCTTTATCAAAAATTCAAACTGAGATAAACCACAGGCACAGTTCTTACAAAGATAGAATGATACTCACAAAGAAGACTATTAACATGGTCGACAGATGCTATGACACGAACTTGAGAGCAGCCAGCCAAACGAGCAAGATACTGTTGTGATTCACCATCCCGTAACCCAGGCCCATCTATATTGTGAATTACTGCACAAACAATGCAATCATTCTCTTTTGATTGAGACCCATCCAAGAAATGCAAAAGCTCCTCCATGGATTGTGAGCTAAATGTCTGAGTTACTTTAGACTTGTTCCTTGAGGAAATTCTTGCTTTGCTTTTCATGTCATCCCACAGAATCTCAGCCATGGATGCTACAGCCTAAAAAGCCATAATTAAGTTTCAATAGCTCGAATAAAGTTCAGAAAATTGTTTACAATACAAAAGTTAAAACGCCCTATTATAGTAATAGGAAATTAGCAAGTTTGCTTCAGCAAAACCTTTATGTTTAGAAGCTAAATCAATTTTCTTTCGTGTATACTCTCAGAGAAAACATATGGCAACCTATAAGTGTTGAATATTATATTCAACCTTACTGTGTTTGATCATCATTCTTCCGAAGAGAAAGAATAAGGGCCTTTTTATTTAGATTTTCATCAGTTCAAATTGCACATAGTGTTACAGAGAATGTGAAATTAATATAACAACTAAGCCTTTTCCACACTAGGTGGGATTAGCTACATGGATTCTTCGACACCCTAGAGCTGGATCTTTGCTATATTAACAGCTAAGTCCAAAAAAGATATATCATGTTTAATTAGGATAATAATAATATGACAATATGATATGATTGCTACCCTGGATCGATATTCATGTACTTGCAATGATGTTCACCAATTTGTTGGTGCATGTCACATTAAATAGTAAGATATTATTATTTTATTGTAGAATAATTATTTTTATGATTTTTGTAAAAGAAAGAACTTAGAAAAAAATCAAATTTAGGCTTTAGAAAAGAAATAGTATCACACCATATCATCCAAAGTAGCACACTGTGTACAAATATGTAACCTGTAGGACACAGAATCGCATCTGTTGGACGGCTATCTACAACAGTTTATGAAACAATGATAATGTCACCAACGGATGTGCAAGTGTTCCTCTAATAAAGAATACATTTAATTACTTCACAGTAAGCAGGATAGTGTAAAGAGATTAGTGACGGTAGTCATCAGCCTATAGAACATACATGTTTGATATTGATAGATTGAAGGTAGCCATTGATGACAACAACTCCATAATTATCTAACATTGTTGAAGCAAAGTCTTCAAGCAAGGCCTTTTTCGAACCAAAACCATGCATTAGAAGCCCAAACCCGCACCTGTTAGATAGAAGTAAAATTTAAGAGTGCACTCCATGCTTGTTGGATTGGCAGAAGACGTAAAGGTATACATATGCTGATATGCCATATGCGTAAGATCCAATACTATTCTAAATTTCCCTATACTGTAAACCACACAATATAATAATTACAATAAGAAACTTCATACATATGCAATGTGAATATAGCACAACCACGACAGTGCAGATTGTGATATCTAACTGTTCATAGCATGCAAATATGCAGTTAGAGATTCAGGTATAGACATGGGTAGAACATCACCTGGCAAAGTACCTGATGCTTGGATGACTTTAAAATCAGGTAGACAGGTAGATGAATATATATATATATATATATATATATATATATATATATATATATATATATATATATATATTCGGCTACTTAGAGCAAATAATGATAAGCAATTGTTTTGGGTGTTGAACTTGCAAAAGAAAAACAGAAAATTCAAAAAAAATGGAAAAGTTGGACAAAGCCAAGTTTAGAAGCAACTGCAAAGAGACCCAACAAGGTGCACAAATTTCTAAAGTGTTTTGCATCACTACGATCCTTGACAATCATCTCAGCCATTCACAAACATAGCAGGACATTATCAATGTCGATGACAATAAAAGAAGCAGCTACTAGCAAGGATCATGATTAAGGTCAATCTTGTAAAAATCATGTCATATGATAGAATATGCATATTGTAAGTATCGGTACTTGAACCAATACAATTCAGGTATTTGTGTCGCAAAAAATGATTTACCGCACCCTATTAGGGCATATCGTACCATATGGTGTAAGTTTTGAAAACCGTGTTGCTTAAAATCATGCCCTAGGTAATTTTAAACCCCTTGGCCTCCTATTGCATGAGTATTCTTTACTTCCCCCAATACCAACTCCTTTCTCTCCAAAAGCTGCAAATTTATTTTACATCCACTAATGGTCATCAATCCTAAGTTTTAAAATGAGGCCCAGAAGCGATATGTGCATGTAATTTGGTTTATTTTGATGCTGATCTCATTGTCTCTTGGTGTGGTACAAGTCATAAAAAAATTCATGATTATTTAATTTATAATGTTTTTATAAATTTTTAAAGCAAATAATTTAAAAAATCACCCATACTGTACTGTAACATATCAATATTGTATGATATAGGTGTACTGGTGCCCTTTGCAATACAAGGTTAGATACAATATTTACAACATTGATTAAGACCAATGTGTTCCCCATACCACTTCACGTGTTCTCAATTGCAATGTATGAGAACACAAAATCACTCAAAGTATCACCGTAACAAAGGTAATGACAATGACTTGACATACCCAGTCGGATCTCACTGCAGATAATAAAGTAAGACACTCAAAGCAATATTCTCCACAATAGTTGAATGAATAGTCGAGAATAGAGTTACATATCCTGCAACAACAACAACTAAGTATTTTTCCCATACGAGATGGGGTCGGCTATATGGATCCTTTGTTTCCATAGAGCTGAGTCATGTGTCATGCTAATAATTAACTCAACATAAGCTAAATCATTCTTGATTGTTTCCATAGAGCTAGATCAGAGTTACATATCGTGCACCAGCACAAAATTTCTCCACAGTTCACCTTGCACTTTTCAGAGTCCAATTACCCCACGATCACGATGCTGGAAACCAAAGAAGGCTAAATGTTAATTAATATCAAACCTGAGCTCAAAACTCCATCTCGAATACAAACTTCTATAGCTTTTCAACAAAGATGCTGTCTCCTTCTCGTGCTTAGTCACCAAACTGGATGCTGCATCTCTCAGCTCCTGTCACCACAGAAATTCAATATATGATGAAGATTAAAACCTCCTTGTGAAAGGAATACAACCAAGAGTTTGCAATTGCCTGTTCCTGTAAATGGGAGCAACCTTCTTGAGATAAATTTGTTCGGCGTTCTTTTTTCTCCTCAATCAACACGTTAGGATTGCAACTGGTGCCGTTTAACACTGATATTTATTCCCACATAGTAGTGCAATCTCAAAAATAGGTATTTCGCTCAAGAAATACACAATTCCTAACATTAAGCATCCTTCGAGCTTCAAAATCTCAACTTTTATGCAGATTCTAACTTTACGATAACATTAGCTACAATAAAATTTGCAATAATTTTTTCGGATTCAAGCATTACGTGCATTCCGCATAATCATATACATATCTGAAAAGATTAGACGGTATCTATTAGAAGCATAAATGGCCCCATTTGAACAGAACCAAAAAGAATCGGCCAACGGGAAAAGAACCCAAATTCATGAGAGAGAGAGAGAGAACCTTTTCGTCGAGGGGTTCGATGTCGGAAAGCTTCTTGCGGAGTTTTCTGGCTTTGGGTGATCCCAATTCCTTGGAAAGGAAGTAGTTGCGAGAGAATCCAAACTCCTCCTCTTCCCCTTCCCCGTCTTCTGCCTCCATTGCACCACACTGTCTACTAGAGAGAGAGAGAGGCGGGAAAAAACGATCGCTTCGGGTGGGTCGACTACGAAGCAAACGAAAGAAATGCGCGGATTCGGAACACGATTTGAACCTCCGCACTGATCCAACTCACCGGACCCGGCCAGGGATGAGTCGGATTACAAATTGGTTGGTTGCTGAATTGGGTAAAGAGAAAACAGGTGAACACGAACACATTTGTTTTGGGAGGAACCAGGTGAACACGAACACATTTGTTTTGGGAGGAACCAGGTGAACATGAACACAAAGTCTTAAGTTGTGGTATTCAAGTAAAGAGAAGGCCTCAATGTGGTTGGTGTTGTTATTCATAAGGAGACAATGTAGTACAGAGCAAAATTGCCATCGGTTTTATGACGATGAACTTTGTTATGGAAGAAGAGATTTTGATTATTGTATGTGATTATGAATCTCAAGTATGATTATGAAAATAAAATAAAAAATAATTTGGGAAGAGTTATAGTATTTCATTAAGAAAAATGATCTATTTATGAGGTGTTTTAAATGAATATATTGGTAAAGAAGTATTAGGATACCAAGGTGTTCATCAAAACTATGGGTTTGGGAAGAAAAACGATGAAGAAAAGAATTTTCTTAATTTTGTTATGACATATGATATCTTTATAGTAAATACTTCTTTGATCATTTTGTTGCTTATGAGAGTTGTTTGATTAAAATATAAATTTAGTATTTTGTTTGGAAAAGAAGAGATAGATTGTGTTATGAAGATAGCAAAGTCATTCTAAGAGATAGTTTAATTACACAACACTGACTATTAGTTATTGGTTTGTATAGAAATGAATAAAGAGAATAAAAGTACATTTAGTTACTCACACTAAATGGGTGGAACCTCAAAAATGAGTAAGGTCTATTAAAAAGATATTTTTTGAGATGTTTGAAATTTTGTAGGCACTATTACTAAAATATAAAATACTAAGACAATTGATATTATAAAGCAATAAAAGAAATGTTAGGTAAATATAGGGCAGGCGTACCACAATGTAAAGAGGCTTCATAGTGGAGCAAAGAACATAATATGAAACTTAGGAGGATTAAAAAATGCAAAGAAATAATCTAAAAAGTTGTTAGTGAAGTGAGCACCAAACCTTAAAAAGATTCATATAAGAAGCTTGACCCAAAAGAAGATGAAAGAGATACTTTTAAAGTAACCAAGAATCTTACTCACATTAAATATATTAAAGATGAGGATGAGAGGATTCTTGTGGTAGGGGAGGATAGTAAAGCATATACTAGAGTTATTTTTCATAAGCTTTTAATCTAAGATACTAGTACCAGCTTGGGGGAGCCAACCAATTTAGTATATATAAATCATAAATTTTATCAACACAATTAAAAGAAGAAAATGAAACAAGCTCTTCAGGTTATGAAATCTAAGAAATTTGTAGGACTAAATAATATTCCTATTGATTTATAAAAAGTTTTAGAGGAGTCAGGTATTAATTGGCTTACAAGTTTATTCAATGTAATTTGGATAGACAAAAAGATACCTGATGAATAGTGAAAGAGTAGAGAGATAGTCGCTTGCAAAAACAAAGAAGATATTAAAATTGTGTAAATTATCGGCATACAAAGTTAATGAGTCAAAATTATAAGAAAGAGTTATCTAAAGAAGATTGAAACAAATATCTAGTATAACTAAAAATCAATTTAGATTTTATCAATTACAATCTATTGCAGAGGTTATTCACTTATTGAGACATTTAATACAATAATTTAGAGCCAAAAAGAAAAACTTGTACATGATATTCATTAATTTATTGAAGGACTATGATGGAGTAGCAAGGGAAGCTCTTTAGAGAGTTTTAGAGAAGAAATGTATCCCTTTGTTATACATTAACCTTAGAAAAGATGTCTATAGTGGTACAAAACCAAGTGTTGAAATTAATGAAGGGAATATTAATTTATTTGAAGTTAATATTAGATCATATCAAGGATCAACACTAAGTCTATGCCTATTTACTTTGGTTGTAGATGAGTTACCTAAGCATTGAAGATGAAGTAACTTTTTGTGTATTATTTGTACTGAAAATAAAGTGTTTTAGAACTAGTACAAGGAAGATGTGGATGTTTAGTAATCGTAATGAAACAGATGATATAAAAGTTTATAATTGGTAAACATTGCGACAGTTAAAAGGACAAATTTAAGAACTTAGGATCAATCTTTCAACGTGATGAAAAAATTGATAGAGATGTTATATATAATCAATATAGGTCAATTCAAAATGAGATATGACTAAGGTGTCTGGTGTCATAAGAAGATAACACTACATTTGAAAAGTAAATGTTATAAAATAATAGTAGACCAATAATATTATATGGTGCCAAGTACGAGCACAATCATCAATATATTCAAAAGATACCTATAGAAGAAATTAAAATGTTAAGAAAGGTAGATGTGCGTCTACACGAGAAAAAATATACCACAATGAGGGAGGGTATGAGAGAAAAAGTTACATTAACATCAATAGAAAATAAAATAAGAGATATGTGTAATATGGTTTAGACAGACAGAGAGAAAAAAATTCTAGTAAGAAGGTACCAAAACTTATGAAATAAATATTCTAATAGAAGGAGAGAAAGACCAAAGAAGCGTTGGAAATGAAATATTAAAAAATTTATAAAGATTTTTTGGAGATAACTATTGATATCATTTTTTGAAGATTTCCACAAAGGGAGATGATTTGTTTAGGAGGAGACTTAAATGGACATGTCGGTAAAGAGGCATTAGGTTATCAAGGGATTCATGAAAACTTTGGTTTTGGAGATATAAATGAGGAAGGTAGGGAGATTTTAAATTTTGCTATGGCATTTGTTCTCTTTATAGTCAATACAATCTTCAAAAAACAAGATAAACATTTAATTACTTATAAGAGTGGCTTATCACAAACACAATTTGATTACTTTATTTGTAGAAAAAAAGATAGAGCGTGTTGTAAAGATTGCAAGGTAATTTCAGGAGAAAGCTTAACCACCCAACATCGACTTTTAGTTATGGATTTACAAATAAAAAATGGATAAAGAAGAAAAGTCCTTGAAGGAAAGTCCTTGAAGGAGATGTTTGGAATTATGTTGGTACATTCTGTGATATGGGGAATAATATGGTTATATATATTAGGAAAGTGGCGAAAGATGTGTTAGGGGTATCTAAGGGAGGTGTACCGGCACAAAAAGAAGCTTGGTAGTGGAGTTAAGTAGTACAAAATAAAATCAAGGCAAAGAGGACATGTTACAAATTACATTATGCTAAGAAAACTTGTAAAACTTTAGAGGCTTATAAGAAAGCAAAGAAGGAAGCGAAAAAGGCCGTGAGTGAAGAAAAAGCTAAAAATTGTGAGGACTTATATAAAAAACTCAACTCAAAAGAGGGTGAAAGAGATATTTTTAGGATAGCTAGGACTAGAGATAAAAAAAACTAAAGATCTTAATTATGTTAGATGCATAAAAGACGATGATGAAAAAATTCTAGTGGCAAATGATGATATAAGAAATAGATGGAAAAACTATTTTTATAATCTTTTTAATAAAAATAAAGATGTTAGTATTAGCTTAGGAGAGTTAGCTAAATCAGAAAAGTATATAAAACACAATTTCTACCGACGTATTCAAAAGAATGTAGTCAAAGAGGCTCTTAAACATATGAAGGGTGATAAATCGGTAGGACCATATAATATTCCTATAGAAGTTTGGAAAATACTAGGAGACATAGGAATCACTTGGAGTTAAGTAGTACAAAATAAAATCAAGGCAAAGAGGACATGTTACAAATTACATTATGCTAAGAAAACTTGTAAAACTTTAGAGGCTTATAAGAAAGCAAAGAAGGAAGCGAAAAAGGCCGTGAGTGAAGAAAAAGCTAAAAATTGTGAGGACTTATATAAAAAACTCAACTCAAAAGAGGGTGAAAGAGATATTTTTAGGATAGCTAGGACTAGAGATAAAAAAAACTAAAGATCTTAATTATGTTAGATGCATAAAAGACGATGATGAAAAAATTCTAGTGGCAAATGATGATATAAGAAATAGATGGAAAAACTATTTTTATAATCTTTTTAATAAAAATAAAGATGTTAGTATTAGCTTAGGAGAGTTAGCTAAATCAGAAAAGTATATAAAACACAATTTCTACCGACGTATTCAAAAGAATGTAGTCAAAGAGGCTCTTAAACATATGAAGGGTGATAAATCGGTAGGACCATATAATATTCCTATAGAAGTTTGGAAAATACTAGGAGACATAGGAATCACTTGGCTCACAAGACTATTTATTATTTATTGAAATATGGAAAAACCAAAAGATGCTCGAGGAATGGAGAGCAAGTACACTTATACCCATATATAAGAATAAGGGAGACATTCAAAATTGTGCGAATTATCGAGGTATCAAGTTAATGAGCTATACTATGAAATTATGGGAAAGAATTATCGAACGTAGGTTAAGACAAGTATCGAGTACAACAGAGAACCAATTTAGATTCATGCCAGGCAGATCTACTATTGAAGCGATTCACCTTTTGAGTTGTCTTATAAAATATTTTAGAGCAAAAAAAAAAGACCTTCACATGATATTTATTGATCTAGAAAAAGCTTATGATAGGGTACCGAGAGAGGTTCTTTGGAGAACTTTGGAAAAAAGAGGTATCCCATTGACATATATTAACCTTATAAGAGACATGTATGATGGTGTAAAAACATATGTGAGGACTCATGAAGGAACGACAGACTTCTTTGAAGTTAATATTGGGTTACATCAAGGATCAACTTTAAGTCCATACTTATTTATAATGGTGATGGATGAGTTAACAAAACATATTCAAGATGAAGTACCTTGGTGTATGTTATTTGCAAATGACATTGTATTAGTGGAGGAGTCTAAGGAAAAAGTTAATAAAAAATTGGAACTATGGAGAGAAACATTAGAAAGCAAAGGCCTCCGACTTAGTAGAACAAAGAGAATATATAGAATGTAAGTTTGATCATTTGGTTACCTCAGAGGACATAAAAATTAGAATTGACACACATTGCATCCCCCGAAAGGAAAGTTTTAAATACCTAGGGTCAATTTTTCAGAGTGATGAAAGAATTGATGGAGATGTTACGCATAGAATTAATGCTGATTCGTTAAAATGGAGAGGAGCATCAAGTATTCTTTGTGATAAGAAGATACCATTAAAGTTAAAAGATAAATATTATAGAGCAACAATTATGCCTGCCATGTTTTATGGTTTTGAGTGTTGGGCAGTTAACTATTAATATGTACAAAAGATGTCTGTGACAGAAATGAAGATGTTGAGATGGATGAGTGATCATACAGGAAAAGACCGTATACATAATGAGGTTATTAGAAACAAATTAGGAGTGGTACCAATAGAGGATAAAATGAGAGAATACGTTTAAGATGGTTTGGACATATAGAAAGATGATGAAAAGAAGAACCTGTAAGAAGGTTAGAAAAACTAAATACTGAAAGTATTAAAAGAGATAGAGGACGATCACAAAAGTTTTGGAAAAAACAATAAAGAATGATCTAGCTTATTGTGAGTTAACTGCTAACATGGCACACGATAGGGATTTGTGGAAACAAAGAATCCATGGAGCCGACCCCGTCTAGTATGGGAAAAGGCTTAGTTGTTGTTGTTGTTGTAACTATTGATATGGCACAAAATCACACGTGGCATCAAAGAATCCATGTAGATGACCCAATTTGGTGTGAGAAAAGGCTTGGTTGTTGTTGTACTCACATTTTGTTGACGTAATTTGTATTTATAAAATAACCATAGGTGGACCGAAAATTACAAATGTATGACATTAAGCATTTATAATGAAAAAGATCAACAGTAGAAAATAGGGGTGGGCATTATAAGGTTATAGCTAAAATCAAACTGAACTGAATCAAAATTTCTAATTTGTTTTGGCTCTACCGAAAATGGGTTAAGTTTTGGTTTAAAATTTTATGAAAATTTGGTTTACCTATTCGGTAATTATTTTTTATGCTCCCAATAGCATGTTACGTTGGTCCTATATAGCTGTTAATTCTGACGCTCATTATGGTGATGCCTACTATAACGGGTGATATAATTATACGAAAGAGGTGAAAATTGATCTTTTTGCTTAATGAAAGATTTTATGATTATATATGTTTCTATGTATGTGTGTTGTGTGTGTGTCTATGTGTGTGTGTATATATAAGCCCAAGCTGAACCACCTGAAACAATTTGGTTTAATTATAGCACTTAAGTTAACAACGTTAACTATTTTCAACCGACTAATCGATACACACATATTGGTACATGATATCATATTGGTTGGTTTCAGTTTCAAATATAAAAATAATTCGGTTTGGTTCGATTATTGAACCGAACTTACTAATGCACACCCCTAGTAACAAAAATGAAACACATGAGTTCATACAAACGCAAGCACATAAGAAGTACATTTGTTAATTTGAATAAATACTTTTAAATACAATTATATATAACAATATGATTATTTATATTGTAAACTTAAGTAAAGAGATAAAGTTAAGTTGAAAAATATGCAAAAGAATAGATTTTATCAAATTAATTGTCGCTTTCACAATCAAAACATAAATAAAATATTGCTTCTTAAGTAGACAACATTAACGATTTTCAACTAGATTTGTCTCTCATACCTTCACATGATATCCTATCTCCCACTCATGTCTACAACTTGACACAATAATAGGGAGAAGAAAACTACCATGTTATATAATTTAAACAAAATAGAAAAAGTACTAACAATTTACTACCATGTTATAACACTTAAACAAAATAGAAAAGATACTAACAATTTTCTAGAAAAGATACTAACAATTTTCCATCATGCTCAAAGCAGTGACATGAATAAAGTCAGTCATATTTGGTAAGAATTTATGCAAATTATAATGCAATTCGTGCTAAACTTTTTTGCTAAAACACAAATAATAAAAGGTTTTCTTCATCAACACCATCACCTTGAATATCTTTAGTTTAAATTTCTTTGGTCTTCTTTTCCAAAGTTAACAAATTAAAGGAGACCAATTAATAAAAAATTAATGAATGCATGTAACTCAAATATATATACAAATAAGTATTTCAAAAAATGAGTACCAATAATTATTTTTTTATTAAAATATATTAATGTATTATGATAGTATTTTAGTACAACAAAAATAATTGGGCATGATGACAAGATAATATTTTGCATTGTTGTTGCACTAAAATTATATATTAATTTTATTTTTTTGTTGCTTAAGTTTGGGTAAAAAGAATTGCATTGTAAATAGAAACCAATAATTGAGAAAAATGGCTAGAAGCAAATATTACTTCTCATATTGATAATATGAACTTTGAGGTCCATATCCCAAATCCTAATTACTTAGAGAGTTGATTAAAAATAGCCAAATGAAAATAAAAATATATATTGGACAATCGGCATTAGTAATTTTTAACATTATATAATGTTTTAACTTTGCTTGCTTTCTTTCTCACGCACTACAACAAAGTAATGTTTTTAACAGTCCTACTGAGCATATCTTCTCGTTGTGGTGATGTGTGTCAACCTGGTTGAAAATCATGTGCTAGTCGCAGCTTTTTTCATAAGATCTATGCTTTTGTGATACTATGTGGAATATTTATCTTATAAGTAAGCATAAACTGTGAAGCTTGTTTTGCATTGTTTAGTAAGTTTCTTGTAAAAGATATCAACTAAGATTGCAAGACAATTGTATCATATTGTATTAAGAAATTATCTTGATTTAGGCTCATCTAGTGCTCGTTCACGTAACTCAATTTCCTTAGAGAAGCATTACAATATTTCCTTTGAAGGCTTTTTTCAATATTTTCAAAGTTTTGATTTCGTAAAATCTCCATTTGAAGATGTTATGAATTATTTGTTCATTCCAAATAATGGTTAAGTTCTCGTTATAAGAAAAAAAGCTTACATCTAGGATTTGTTTTGTAATTTGAAATTCCCTTTGTTACTTTGAACTCTTATTCTTATCTCTTTTCGTCTTTTGTAGGTGCAGTGTTGCTTGTTACATTTTAGGTACAATGTTTTAACCTTTTGCAATTCAACACCATTTTTCATGTCTTTGTTCATTTATTATAATATGGATCTATTGTTGATGACTTCTCTTTTATCTTTTAATAGCCGTTTGTGCTTTGCTATAGAAGTATGAAAAATGAGACCAATCCCATTCACCATTTGTACAAATCCGACTTTTTCCAATGGTTCGACAAACTGCTATTTTCGGTGGCTTTAATAGCTGAGTATAAGATATCCAACAGTTAAAACTGCTTGAAACCGGCGATAACCACCGGAGAAAGACCATTCACATCTATCTCTCATACAATTCAATTCCATTTATATTTCTACTAGTGCACAGCATGCTACTTCCTAATACTTAATGATATGGACACACTACAACAAATTTTACCTCTTAATTAAGATTAGTTAAATGAGAAGGCTAGAATGGTTTTTTGAATCAGTTCAAGCAAACCCTTCTTTTCATGTTTTTGGATTAAAAATAAACTCTTTTATACATAAATTATATGTATCCTTATCAGAAGGGTTACTTGAAAGTCAAAGCTCTTTCTTGAAGGTAGACATGACTGGTTCCAAACCAGCCCGATGATTCCAAACAGAACCAAACTGGGCCAGGAACAGGAACTAGGGAGGACCTAGTTTGGTTATGGTTCCAGCTTTTGTGAAACCAGAACAGGTGGTTTGTAACTGTCAGCTCCATATATTTTTTGTCAAAATTCAAAATTTTAAAATATTTTTACACTTCCAAATGATTCAAGACATAAACTAGAACCGGGAGTTCTAAACCAGTACTGGAACCAGCGTGATCTCAGTTAGGTTCCTGGTTCTAGGCAAACCGGCACCGACCATGTGTACTTGAAGGTACCGTGCAAGAAGAGTAATGTAAAGTAGTGAGTTTCCAACGAGGGGATCAGCTGCATATAAGGGGAGCATGAAGTTGTTACCCCATTTGCCAAGAAAGGTATTTATGGAGGGAACTTAGTTTAACATGGAAACTATACATCCTTGCAAAACCTGATAAGTCTTTCTTGTCAAAGTATGAACCTAACTTCCTTCACAGTGAGTAAATCACCATACTCAACCACTGCAAGAAGCACCAACACATTTATTATGGTGATACTACTCAACTAAGTAGGATTCTTGTGTGGTTTCACTTAGAATTTGGATGTAAACGAACGATCGAAAGACCTAGCGACCGGAAACTGAGCATAGAGTGCTTTCAGGCACACAATTTGTATTATATCTCTCTCTTCTAGGGCCTTCTCCATGTTGTTCTTCTAATCTTTGGCAGCTGAGTAAGAGTAGAACTCGTTTCTTTTTGACTGCTAGTTGAACTATAGTGTTAAAGCAACAATCCGTCATTGCAACCAGCCCTTTGCGCTCTGTTTGCACCTACCACGACCACACTTGAAGTAAAGGACTGAGCTTAAGCACAAACTAATTCATGAATATATGATCGATGAGCATAATCAAGTAGTGTCTCAAGTGTTAGATGTTCATGGTACCCTTTCATCATCTTGGTTCATTTATGGGGGTTGCTATATGCACACCCTTTTTACCATACTTACACCCTAATTTTTGTAAATACCCAAAATACCTCGGGACAAATTTCTCTCTCAATAGCAAAATCCAATGACTCTTCTCTTTTCCTCCGGCAACCAATTTTTATCCAATTTTTGTTGATTGTTAAGTCTTGTATGATTATTTGAAATCAATCATTATCAATTAGTTAGTTACAAACCTAGTTGGAATCAAACATACGATTAATCCACCCATATTCTTGAGTTTTCTCAGCTTTGAAAGGTTGGTTTTATTGAGATCATTGTATTTTTGTTTCTTTACTTAAAATCTTTTGATTTTAAAAAGATTTTTGATTTTGGGTGAAACCGGATTTCTCGTCGGAATCACGGATGGAAAGCAATCCAGTCGCATTCCTCCTTAAGTAGAGGTGGGCCAAGCCATGTCTCCTTCCTTAAGGTAGACATGCATGTGTCACGTCTCCTTCAATCGAATAATTTTTCACCTTATATTTGTTATACATCCTTTTATTGCACAATGTCAAATAACTCGAACGAAAGTATTTACGATGAAAGCGATTCAGAGAAGAAATTGACTAAGTGCAATACTTATCATACAATGATTGAGGATTGCGATAGTGGTTTCATTATATTAGATGATGCATTTGGTGGTTGATTGGAAGAAAAATAGATGATGAATTTGTTGATAGCGAGAGTGATGAGTTAGACTATTCCACTTGTGTTTGTAACTGATGATATGTTTAGGAGTCGTAATAAACTTATTGACTATGTAAGGCTAGTTGAAAGGAAGCATAATATTGTTACGGTTATTCTTCGTTCAAAGAGCAAAGGTATCATAAGCAAGGTATGGTTTGGTTGTAGAAGGAATGATAAGTTTAGGCAAACTAAATCTGTTGATGTAGAAAGTACTAGGTAGTCGAACATTAAGAAATTTCTTGCCCTTTCTTCTCAAGGAGAGGGTGGAGTGGATGGATATTGGAAGTTACATGTAGTGAATGAAACACATAATCACCCTTTACGATTACATCTCGAGGGACATGCATTTGTAGGGAGATTGAGCAGCTCTAAGTACAGAATAACAAAAATCTCACATAAGCTATTGCAAATCGAATCATATTCTGACACATTTAAAGTTGGTAGATGTAGAAAATGTGAGTAAAATAAGTCATATTTATAACACAATAATGAAAATGAAGAGGAAAGATTGTGGTTCTCAAAGTGTTTTACAATAACTACAACACGATCTAGACATTAACCATTACTATACATGACATTATAAAGTTCTTAATACTGATACTATTAGTGACATTGTATTTTCCCATCCTCGTTTTGTGTATCTACTTCATTCATTTTCATGAGTATTGAAATTTAACATCACATATAAGACAAACATATAAGTGTCTTACTATTTTGGGGTAATATTTATCATATATTGTTGTCATTAATGTTCATATATTCTTAATATCTTTTATAGGTATAAAATGATTTTTCTCGAGGTTATTGGGTTCACGTCAACCTCTAAGAACTTCATAGCTTTTGTTTTTATAAATATAGAAAAGAAAGAGAATTATGTTTGGGTGTTGAGGTGTGAGAGAGAGTTGTGTACTTAAAATCAAAATATCATGTGTTATCTCTAGTGATTGTGATCTTGCTTTGGTTAATGCCATTCAAATAATTTTTTTAGATATAAAACACTTTGCATTAAAGAAAAAAATATTAGGCTTTTAGCGTAAAGTATACAAGAAATAAAGAGATGATGAGTATGTTTACCATAAGTTGAAAAAAGGTAGTCAACTTATTAAATAAGAATAGTGATTAGACTTAAATAAAGAGAGAATTGTCTCGGCATGAACAAATAGAGTTATAGATAGAGTTATTCATTATAGTATTCATACAACTAATAAGTATTTGAATTTACTTTGAAATGTATTTAAAAGATTTACTATTCTTCAAATGCATAATAATTGTATATTCATATTTTTCAGGATGAAAAGTGCTCATGCAAGGTTGAAAGAGTTCATTAGTACCTCAACTGACATATTTGACATAATTTGAAAACAATTACATTCATTGATAGAATTGTAAATTACAGAATTGAAGAAGTAATTTGAAGAATAAAAAACTCTAACCATGTATTACATTAGCATAATAAAAGCACTTATTGTGAACCTTCATATCATGACATGTTCTTAAACTTATTCTAAAAGTATATAACCGTGTGGAGATGATAGAGTCATATATAAGAACATGTCGGTATAACTTATGACATTCACATGGTCTACCTTATATCCACGAGCTCAACCTTCGAATTAAATGTGGTTATTCGATATAATTATCAAATAATGATCCATTTTGGAAGAAGCTAGAGATGAAGAAAAATATCACATTTACTAACGGTTAAGGAGAAGATGAAGGAGAATCTATAGAGATCATTTAAATAAAGTTATGAAATCATCCATAATGCGAGAAATTGGTTAAGATGCTAGATGAACAATTGAGTCATGAGTACAGTAACTTACATGAACCACTAATTCATCATCCTAAAGGGATACCATCTAACAAATCTACAAGGCAAGACTTATTTGCTTGGGATCAAGCAAGCAATGCCTCCTCACATAGTGGAAGACATGGGCGTTCATGTAGTCGAGGATGTAATGCCTCTCTTGGGATGGGGCAATCCTCTTCGGGGAGTTGTGATCCTCTCTATCATTGAAAAAATATTTCTAAGCAACTTGACTTCAAACCCACTTATGAGATAACAATACCACGATTTATGGGCATCTTTATAAATACTTGGATAAATGCTATTAGAAATAAAAATTATGGGTATAGAGTCATTGGTATACTTGCCAAATAAGAAGAGTTATGCTTGCGTAAAGCTCACCAGTTTTTGTAGATGATGGTAGTGTTAATGCTGCTATTCAACGTATTGTTTGCATGAGAGATCTGTCATGATCTAGTAAGTATTGGATGACAATGTTAGGTTGGGACTCATTTATCACTACTTGGTGAAATGTAGCATTGATACTCTTTTGTATGATAGGATCAACGATATTTCTTTAACTAGTATGAGACACTCAATAATTTACCTTTAAGGATGTGCGATACATGTGCTATCATCATGTTGGATGGCATTTTCTAGTAGTGAGCATAATATTGTTTGTGGCATATTATGTTATTGTGATATTTCATAGATTGTTTACATTTTCTCGTAGATGAAAATAATTGATGGTTGTTCAATGTCTCCTATCTTCCCATCATGGCAACATTACTACGATGAAAGTGTTGCAAGTTGGTCAGTTATGATTTAAAAATGTATCGACTTATATATACAATTGAGAGAACCAGAAAATGATATTGTACATGATCTGGAGGATGATGACTAAGTTTCAACTATCAACTATTGTTCATTTGTCTTCTGTTATTACCAACTAGTATCCATTATAAGAAGTAATCATGTATTATATTGATTGATAGAGAACAATATTTTAATGTAATTATGTATGTAGCAAAAAATACAATTGTCTTTCATTACAATTGAGTATTAATGTTTCAATTTTATAAAATAATGGATAAATACAACCCAAACAGTTGAATACGACATATATAATGTTTTGAATTTATTGATTATCATCATCATTAAGTGTTAATTAATAGATTCCTTCATGGCATTACTCATGTGTCTAAGAGGCCTAGCAATAACGGATCATTGCGCAACATCGTAGTAGAAGCTCTGAATACACTAAAGTTGCTGCTAGAATCTCCTATATTGCACTTATACACTGGTATAAAAAATTAAGCATAAGAAAGTTAGTTTTAGAAAACCAAAAAGGAAAAACCTCTAATAAAATTACAGTCATTCATTTACATGTATATATAATAATGTACCACTTCATGTAGTGGTTGAATGTTAGAAAACCAGAAAGAGGCCTAACTCGAGTATGTCAAGCAAGACATAGCTAAGTGTTAGAATCTCGCAAAGTAAATCGACATGTCTTTTGGACGTACTACTTCATGTATAACTCGTAACACTCGTATGGGTAAAGTACTGGGACTCCTGCTCAAGCTCAAAACAAAGTAAGTATTAAGCTTCACATATCGCATTGCGTGGCTCAGATAATATCTTATATGTGTTTGGCTTCGCATGCCTTTTTGCAACGGAAGGTCTTATCGTTGCTATTAGGATGTCTTGACGCCCCACGTGATATAACATGTAAGGCTCTACAACATCTACGTTGTGAATGCATCCGTGATATTATATTTTACAGAACTATATAGTTGTCAATCAATCCACATTGCATAAAATACCACTTAAACATACATAACATCCGAATATATAACATTCAAAATATATGATCTGTACTCATCAAGTCCAACTACTTATGATATTTAGTTAGCTTATCAATAGGAGATTACCTGTGACACACACTACTCATCTATCCGCCTAGTCATGTTTCTCTATCATTCCATTCTAGTCACATAACGACTTTGAAAGCTAGGAAATACTTATAAATCTATGCTTGAAAATAAAACATGTAGCTTATTAATTTTTGAACAAAACAACATTTACATAACGAAAGTAATAATATTAATTTTTTTTACCTAAAACAAAGAAGTGCATCAACTAAGTTGTGCTTCTATCTGAGATACCTTTCATAGTTGTTTGTATAAATATGCTAATGTAGTTGCACCCTACGTGTAACTGTCAACTCTCCTACAATTGTGTGTCAACATATTCACAAGCGTTATGGACACCTTATCTATAGACTTATCCTGATATAAGGTGCATCCTAACTGATACAACAAATAATATATGGTTTTATTTTCATTACTCGCTCTCTGCCTTCCAAAATTAGTTTGAAGTACTTCAAAATTAATAACCCGAGACTTAATATCATAAACAACTTAATCGATGCCCATTACCAATATATCACCTAGAATTTCTTCTTTCCTTCTAACCATCATCTCCTTTGTTAGGGCAACTTGTTATCCCTATTGGAAGACCAAGTAGCTCGTTGACATTCTGAAGTGTGTTAGTCATCTCACTCATGGCATATGGAAGTGTTTGTGTTTGGTTGCTAGTGCTTCATAAAAGCAGCAATGCATGATCTATATAGTAAGTCCACCTATCCAAACATCGCATTGCAGTTTGTAAACTCAACCTAATTTTTGAGCCTCACATACGTATTCTTCACTAGTCAGACTTTACCCACATTATAAAATGTATAAACTGTTATCACTTTTTGTATTGTCTTTATATAATATATTAGAATAGAGAGTATTAATATTAGTATGCGTATATAAAGTATTTACATAAACTTTCACTGAAGTTTTAAAGTACCTATTCATCCCAAATCTTATATGTAATATGATCTTCAAAGCTCAAGAGTAATCTTAGAAGACTAGGACATCTCTCATCCTCACTCTTGCAATATCGATTTCAGTATCTAAGGACGATGTATCCTCTTTGTAACATGAAGGGTCAACTTAATCTTCTCCTTGTTGTCATCTACGAGCCCGTCCTTTATATGCAACCGCGTTGCGTCTCTTAGATGAAGCAATGACATTATGCCCTCGTACTCGTGCCCTATCATCCATATCTATATATTAAAAATAATAAATAATAAGGTTGCACTCAAAGTGAGAGACTCGCTTGGGCCTTTTTAGGGAGATGCACTATGGCCGCATCTCCCAAACATGTGACACCAGAAAAACTTGGGCTTTTTCGACCCTGAAAATGGTCAACAAATCTTAAAAAACAAATGAAAATCGATAGAACAACACAAAATCAATAATATATCTTGATAAATCGATGAATCTACTTTAAATCGACTCTAGAAATCACAAAATTCTTTTTTTCTTCTTTTGTTTTCAGTTCTTCCAAAAGAAATCGAAAAACGGATTTCAATCCTTTTTTTTGGTAGAAATCGTCATAGATCTCCTATTATGTTTTGATTGGACTCATCAATGGAGACGTACAATACATTCGCTCTTACAATTTTATAATTTTCCTCACACATGAGGACAAGTTGAAATGCCTATGTGACAAAGGTTCACACAGTGGTGGATCACATTGTGGCGGGATAGGATGGGGTGACCGCCTCACCCAAAATAGTGATTTTTTAAAATATATGTATTGAAATTTAAAAAAAATAAAATCTTTAAATCATGCCCCCTCCGAACTTGAAGTTTGCCCCACCTGAAACAAGTTTCTGGATTCGCTACTGGGTTCACACTTATAGAGTGGCAGATTTATATAAAGGGGTCACATTTCACTCTAAAAGATACATTTTTGCAGTTGAATACATAGATGAGTTTTATGCTTCACCCCCCCCCCCACCCCCCACCCGACACCAGAAATGCATCCTTCCCCTTCCACCTAACACTATTTTATTGATTTGCTACTGCACTTGTACACCTTGGCCACTTATATTGGAGGCGAGTGCCAAGTTTGAATCACTTGGACAGCCTAAGTTTAAGCTTGATTCAAATCTTTAAATAAATAAATAACACAATTGATATGCGCACACTCCTTTTACTATATACACCTCAAATATTTTGCTTTTTCTAAAATACCCTTATACATTCTCAATATTTATAAAACTGCCCTTCCAACAGAAAACGAGGCAGACTCTTCTTCCATGTGATCCGGCTTGTACCTCCCATTTCTACCCGTTTCTGTGGCTGATCTTCGGTGGTTCTCGCAAAACAAGTGATTTAGGGCAAATCGATAATCAATTATAAACTGAACATGACAGCCATCTACACATGCCTTAAGGCATTTAGCTGTCAAGTCATCAAGATTAGGCTCTGATTCAGTTAGATTATCATGAAAAATCACAATATGCTGCTAGTTCATGGTTTGGACCAAAATTAGTCGCACATCCTCTCTCTCTCTCTCTCTCTCTCTCTATCTATCTATATATATATATATATATATATATATATATATATATATATATATATATATATATATATATATATATATATATAATGAAATTTTTGTTTTTTGGTAGTTCGATCATGCCCACAATTGATGTTACTCACTCATGCCAAATCATTGCTTTTTGGAGGTATGAGTATAATGATGATATTCTTTATAATTTTTTAAACTCCTTAAAATATTTAAAATTATATTTATACCACAAAAAATAATGAGTGGGCAGGATTTGGTTTATATATATATATATATATATATATATATATATATATATATATATATATATATATATATATATATATATATATATGCTAGGATATCCAAACAAATTTCAACCATCTAAATTTAAAAGATAAATGGTTGATATTTGAATTTTAAAAGTAAAATTCTAATTTACTTTTTGCAAGTGTAATTAATTCAAAAAAACAACTTCTTGCTTTTGAATTTAATTCTTAATCATTTATCTTTTAAATTGAATGGTTGAAATATATTTGATGTGAAATATTGCTAGCACATACCATGCACTCTCTCTCTCTCTCTATATATATATATATATGTGTGTGTGTGTATGCATTTTTGTGCATAGAAAAATTCAAATGGTATCTCAATTTGGGTTACATAAATAGGGATACATTGATTTTTGTTATTTTCTTATAATTGAAAGAATAAATCTAAACAATAGTTTCATAATGTTTGATTTCTTTAGAAGGATTTCAGTGAGTGACCATGAGGTTTCGCTTGCTGAAAAATGCTGACAATATGATGTCTCTGTGTTTAATGTATTGGGGAATTTGACACAAATTTTCGGATCCCAGACCATAGAGCATAGAAATAATAAAATTCAGCAAGTGAGTTGGATCCATTATAGATTGAACTTTTAACATTATTGTCAATTTTTTCCCAGCTTTATAACCCTGCGAGAGAAGAAAAAAATACACCATCTCCATGTCGGCTATTCCCCACTGTATACTGCTCATGTCGGCTTGACGATGACTTTTGTCAAGACTAGATTTCAGTTCCATTCTTAATTTTCATGAACAAATATTGGATCTCGGATCAAATCACAACAATGTGAAGGTCCAAGTTTGCAGTATCAGATTCTGATCGTAGATCGAAATTTGGATTGATCCTACTATATCCAAACCAGATCTGGATCATGCTACCATTGCTAACTTATCCTCCAATCTGAACCCGAACCGGTAGAAAAGCTAGTCCACAGAGTGCAGGAGTCGATATCAACGCCAACAAAAAGTTAGATTTTTAGGTTGGAATTTAGTTCTTGTTAAGTAGCTCTTAGGCTATCCAAATCATGTCATGATCTTTGTGTAATGGGCTTCACTTTTACGTATTGGATGCAGACTCAGTTGCGCATCGCTCAGTGGAGTGGTTTACCAAATGACCTACATCCTGATTCTAACAAAGACAGTAGATGCCTCTCTCATTAACTACTGCAATAAGCAGGAACTAACGAAACTGTTAGTAATTAAATAAGATATGTGGTTTTAAGTCTTGGTGCATTCATGTAAGATCCAGCATCCAATGTGCATAATATCAAGCTAATTAGTATCATTCTGCAATTGGGTACATAGTATTTAGATCTATATCTGAATTGATTCAATCCAAATCTGATCCATTTACATCCCTAAATTCAGTCTTCTTTTTACAACCGAATAGGTTGGATCGAATTTTGCAAGTCTGGTTCAAATCCAAGCCACTTAGAGCCCTAGAATTGTCTGTTTCTTTAGTTTGGGACTCTAGTTCACGAGGGAATTATCTCCCAAAAGATTTTTGCAATACCCCAAAAAGGTTTTGGACAATATAACAACAGAAGTTTATTATAACTCAATTATTATATTTTTTTACCCTCTAAATTCATCTGAAAAATAATGGGCTACAAAAAGATTAAAAGAAAAGGGAAACACTTGCGAGCTCATACACAACCCAATGTATTCCAGTTTCTCTCTCTCTCTCTCTCACACACACACACACACACATGTATATATTGGCACATGCAAACACACACATATATAATACTGTAGACCTTTCTCTTGAAAATCTTGTGCTGATTGTGTGACTATGCTTAGATGAGATTGAATATTTCTCCAAAGTTGAGGGTAGATGGGAATGATGCCAAACATTCAACATTCTCTGTCATTACAAGACCTTGTCTTATATGAAGCATAAATGGTGGTCCATAGTCTACATAATAAGCCACATTCTATTTTGAAGATATGACACTCTCTCTCTCTCTCTCTCACACACACACACATGAGTACAAACAGACATTAGTAGAAGTTGGTAGTACTCCGGTATATATGTCGTGAAAGTTACAGTTTAACTGAAATTTTCAGAGATCATCTCACCTGTGGTTATTTCCATTGATATATTCACAACATATATACCTGCATACGGACATATTCACGGTTACTCAATTCGTATACGTGCATATGGGAGGGAGGACCAGTGCCAAATCATAGCCAAACTGTCACCGTCCTACCACTGCACCGGAATTTCCGGTTCTTAATTGGAAGCACCCGGTGATGGCAGCAGTCACACCCGACTGTTCAGCCCGGTTTGCAAAGACCCGACCTGCGACATACCTGTCTTTTACCATCTGCCTCCCTCTCGTGTGGAGGAGCTCACCTGCACCACTCTCAGCTCTCTCATACCACATACGCACACTCATTCATGGCGGTTCGGTTGAGAGCAAGGAGAGGAAGGAAACGGTGATGTTCTTTTCAAAAGGTTGAATTTTTATTCAAAGGGGCTGAACCCATTACACGATCTTAAGAAAGGTTCGTATATTTCATCGTTACCAATGTAAACAGGTCCTAATGAAAACCCAGATACAAGCAAATAGAATCGGATCTTAAAGATCCGTCCCTTACTTGGACTCAAACTCAAACGTACTAAAAAAAAAAAGTCTCATAAGACCGCTTATTACATAACTGAAAACAAATCAAAATGTTCCAAAAGAAAAGGCATACACTGCCTTGAACCAAGTCTCCAATGCCAAGTGTCGAACCACTTAAACCAACCAACTGGTTTTGATACATGAAGTATGTACCACACTTGGTCTAGCCCTCGTCTTATTTGTTAAAAAAAAAAATTGCCTTTTTTTGTCCCTGAGTTTTAGATGACGCTAGAGGATCTGAAAAATCTTTTAGGGTGGGATGAATAGCCCATGAAATGTTTTGGTATATTGCCACTGATTCAACCGAGGGCTATATTTTTTCTATTAATTTCCTAACATTTTGGTGGGCCCAATACCTCGACTCGACGACTCAACATGAACTAGCCATTGGGCAAGACATGGAAAAGCCATCAAATGTTTCTTGTACTTGAAAAACATTAATTCAACGTTAGGAAAACTACAAGTTCAAAGTTGGAAGGAATTGACTAGTTTATAATGAAAAAAAACAATATTTTTTATTTAAGTATAAAGAGTTCAAATCTCAATTGACTTATAAAATTATTTAGTGTGATTTGAATAGACAAAAAGATGCCTTAATAATGAAAGAAGAGTACCATGATAATTATTTTAAAAAATAAATAAGATATTCAAAATTATATAAATTATTAAGAAACAATGTTGACGAGTCATAGAATAAAACAATAGAGAAAGAGTTACTAGAAAAAGGTTGATGATAAGTATCTAGTGCAACTCAAAATCAATTGGGATATGCTAGGAAGATATATTGCCGAGGCTATTCATTTGTGGAGACCTTTAATAGAATACTTCAAAGCTAAAAATAAAAACTTATACATGGAGTTTATTGACCTATAGAAAGTCTATGATAGAGGAGTTTTGGAGAAGAAAGATTTCCCTCTAGCATAAATGAAATTCATAAAGGACATGTACCATAATTGGAAAGTGTTAGAACTCATAAAGGAACTTCTTATTTTTTTGAAGTTAATATTAGGTTGTACCAAGGATCAATGCTAAGTCTATATCAATCCACTTTAATTATAAACCAATTAACAAAGTACATTTAAGATGAAGCACCTTGGAAGAAATTAACACAAAACTTTAATTGTAAAAATAAACATTTGAAACAGTTCTAACATCCCACCCAAATTTTAGAAACTCAACAACAATTTAGAAATCCATAATAGACTGTGTTCAGTCTCCTATGGTGTCTTTCTATACGTTCGCAATTGAAAAAGCTAGATATAAATCTAATTTTTATGGTTATACATATACTTAGCAAAATTAGCTAAGTGGAGGATGAAGTAGCTAAGTGGAGGATGAAGTTCTTAAAGGATCATGCCTAGTGGGCTCAGCATTTGTATAATCTCTATAGTTTTTGTCACGAATATACCCAATAAGGGTTCGCTTAACCTTGCTTGCGTTAAAGAAAAAGAATTCAACTCTTGCCAAAGCTCTGCTTTTCGAGTTCTAAATCCCGAAAAAAGAACTCTTTCTTTTTTAGCTTATGATTATTGTCGTGCTTCTTGTATTTATTTTGTATCTAATTAATTATTACAATGTGTTATCTTTTTAACGTTCATGTATTCATTGTGTATCTCAACCTTTTTAACGTTCATGTATTCATTGTGTATCTCAACAACTATGCTTTCTATATAGAGCCTTGAGATGTATTAAAGTTTTTTTTAGAAACAAAACATAATCTTAATGTATCAAGTTATTTCTATCATGCATACAGGTCTATGAAAATAAATATAGAAATATTTATTATAATTAGACGTTTATGGCTCTCCTAGCTAGTTGTCAACTCACAAAAACCTTTAAGGTCATGAGTTTGATACCAAAGGCATGCATGTTTGGTAACATTTGCCTAATGCTTGAAGAAAAAGGACTAAAACCCTCTTCCACAAGAACTAATACTAAGCCTCAAGGCCCACTTGAATCGAACCCCCAACGACCCATATGAAGGCCATTGTTCCCTCACACTAAGACGAGACTTCGGGAGAGCAATCCTGCTAATAAAGCAACAGTGATTCGAAGTTTTCCCGTTCATTTTAATTCAAATGACCTTTGCTTTTTTTAGTTTTTGCTTCATGTATCTATTTCGTATCTCGGAATTTAATTAGGGTATCGAATCCTTTCAACGCTCACTTAACCATTTCCGCATTGCATCTCCATTTCGTTTCTCAACTACGGTTTGACCATGTACATGTATCCGTATTTAATTTTTCCCAAAAGAATATAAGATAGTTTTCTACCTTATTTGACTACTAATATAAGTAAGAGCATGTTATGCTCGTGTCGTGTCATTTCATGCTTGTGAAGAAAATTAGGTCAACTCAAATCTCATAATTAATTATAAACACTTCTTATTTTCGCTTCCCGTGTCCATTTTGTATCCGGTCTTCTTGGATATAACATGGATCCTTCATCATAAATTTCCCTTAAAAACACAATAGAAAGGCAGCTCAACGGTAGGGTACTGTAACACCGTTACTGTTGGTGGAGAGTTTGAATTCTAGAGGGAAAATGCACATATGGGTGTGTTTTAAGCTTCGTTCTCCTCTTGTAACAAAAAAAAACACTCTAAAAGGTGATCTTGCTATTATAGACAACGACATAAGCATTTCGTGTTTTGTGTCACCTTCATGTTGTGATTTACAGTTCATATGTAAAAGAAGAATCAACCTGAACACGTTTTGGCTTTTCTGTGTCTTCTCAGGTGGCATGAACATGGACTTTTCGGGTCGCATTGTGCTTGAAATTGTCATCAATGGCAGGGTGCTCTAACGTTACTGTTTCGGGTAGAGAGTTCGACTCCCATGTGTGGGTGCGTGTGTTATGCTTCGGCTTTCTCTTGTGCCAAGAAAACAGTTATCCAAAAATAAATAATATTTAAATAATAATAATAATAAATAAAGAATGGAGAGAGAGTAAGAACTAAGCTAATAATTACTTCTTTAAGAGACCCAAACCTCTCACATGGGAGGTTATTCCGTACTCCCCATCCGTCAAAAAATCCCCAGCCCTCACCGGCTGTTCACGGTCGCCGGATCGCTCCATTTCGGTGCACCCAGTTCCAGTGATTGACACCTGTCGGTCACGACAGTTTTCGCAATTAAATCAAAATCAGGGTCGGGTCGATTGCAGGTCGAAACCGAAACACGAAAACTTTCCCTCTTACGGTCCCCCTTCCTGCCCGTTCCGTTCTTTTTACAGCGTTGCCCGTCTCTCTCTCTCTCTCGTGGGTCGTCCTTTTCCTCCTCTCTCTTGTGAGTTGGCACCGAGGAGAAGCGAAGAAAAAGAACATGGGCAAGTTCGTGACGAAGAAATGCAAAGGCGAGGACGAGATAGCGGAAGCGGAGGTATCTCAGGCGGTCGGCGTCCAAACGAGGGCTCGAACCCTGGCGGTGTTGCGGGGTAAGAGTGAGGCCGTTTCCGGTGAGGTTCAGAACTCCCACCTCGAGCTCAGGAGTCGCCGGCTCGTCAAAACCATGCCAACGAGGCCAACGAAGCGACGAGAATTAAGTCCTGTGAAAGGGACGTCGCCGGCGAGTTCCGGAGGGATCCCGTCCGGTGAATCGGACGCCGGAACGGCCTCGCGGTGTGCAAGTACCGGATCAGGTGGAGATGACACCGGAGACGTCTCGCATCTACAAGTGAGAATTCCGATTCTTCCATCCGTCTCGGGTTTTTTTTTCGTTCGGAATTGCGGTCTCTAACGGGATTCGTTTTGACTAATCTCAGGTGGAAGCGTTGCTAGGGCTAGGGGAGAACGATTCCGACTGTGATTGCGTAGAGAGGTATCGCAATGCCAAATTTCATCATACTTCTTTTTAGTTGCGCTCCCTGAAGAATTTTCTCCGTTTCCTTTTTCAATTCTCTACGTTTTTTCTTTTAGCGTTAGAGAGGCAACTTCGTCGAGCGATCTCCGAGCAAAATCCAACGCTCTTGGGTCGGCTACAAGCCAAGCCTCCAACGATTTCGACGATTTCAGCCACAATCCACCTACCAGACTCGCCGCGCTCGTGCCTTCGGCATCGGAAATCGAAGAATTCTTCACTGCGTTCGACAAGGAAGTGCAACGCCGATTCACCGAGAAGTAATTTCCATTTTCCCTTTCCCCCCCTTCTTTTTTTCAATTCAAAATCTTCCGAGTTTTCACTTTGTTTTATTCATTATTTATTTATGTATTTAATATGGACTCGAGTAAAACCGGTATTTTCGATTACCATTGTGAAAAGATGTTTCACCGTTCTGGCTGTGATTTCGTGCGTTTCGTGTTCAGGTACAACTATGACGTTGTGAAGGATATTCCCTTGGCCGGTAGGTACGAGTGGGTGAAAATAACGCCGTGACAAATTTATGGCAGACGGAGAGAAACCGTAGAAAAAACACCAACTGCAGAAGCTTCGCAAATTGTTCTCTCGCTCTATATTTACAAGCCCATTACTATTTTTTTTATTTCTATTTTCTTTGATTTTATTTTGCCTAGTCTCATTTTGTACATGGGAAGTAAGAACCCCTATATTATCACTCTATGCCAATTGAATGATGTTCTCTCCTTTACAGTTTAATGTAAAACTATTCTTTTAATTTTTTGATAGTTTTCCATGGCGTAATTACAGCAGTTTTCATGGCGAGTGATTCTTATGATTCTGTAGGTAGCCGACAACTAGTATACAACTTTTTTCTCCCGTGAACACAGTTAGCACAAAACTTCGTCAGTAGAAGCGTGTCAATTCTGTGATTCATAAGTTGTTGCTGAAGCATAGGTGTGAAATAATGCATTAACAACCCCACATTATTCGAGAAAAGGCTTGGCTTGCACCCAGAGCATTAGCTCAATGGCAGGGCGCTCTAGGGTTATTGTTGATGGTGAAAAGTTCGACTCTTAAAAGGTGCATGTGTGTTAGGTTCCACTTAGACTTAGGCTCTTAGTCTTAGGTTGAGAGAGAGATCCTTGTATTGAATTGTATCATGAAAGCATTTGAGCAATCAACCTGGACACTCGCATTTGAGCAATCAACCTTGCTTCAACACGAGAACTGATCAGGTCGGGTGACTATGGGTTTGAATCGAAACCAGGTCGAGTCTAACTTAGACCATTAAATGTTCGGGCCATTTGTTCACAACACATACCCAAATCGGTTTGGTTCAGGTGAGGTCCAGGTTGTACAGACTAGACTATATGCATGCATGCAAGGATCCCGAATGACTTAGAGTTACCTTTTACGTTTTAGTGCTTTAAGATTATTTGTTTAGATTCTTGATCGGATAGTCAAAATTTGGAAAGACATCATCTCTCAAGACTCCTCTCTCTCTCTCTAAACAGGATCACGTTGTTTTGGAATAGACATGTCCAGTTCAGGTTAGCCCAGAACCTGGAACCTTAACTGAACCTGCCTAAGACTGTTTCCGTTACTAATTACAGAATCACCGATAACGGGACTGTTTCGGTTTGACTTCAGAATCGTTCGAAACCAATATTTTTATTAAAAAAAACTGCCGGTTCCCGATAGGTTCTGGTTCTTTAGAAGGTGAAACCAAAACCATACCGGACAGTCTCCGGTTCTAATTTTGGATTCTGCGGTTTCTAGTCCAGTTTAGTTTCGGTTAGAACCACTAAACTGGTTAGGAACTGGTCATCGAAACTGTCAGACTGGGTAGAAACCGGTCATGTTTAGGGTGATCAGACCAACTGCAGGGTGAAAGAGCCCATCCCACAGCCGGATTTTCCGGATTGCATTGCGGTGTTGTTGTTGGACAGGGTCAGGCAATCGCCACCCATAATTCACTAACGAATGCCTTGGATCCGCTGCCCGGCCGTCGTGTACTTGAAATCCACGCTCTTCGTTTAGAATGTTGCCTACCAAGGGCCACTCACATTTCTTGTTCTCTTTCTCTTCCTTCCTTTCTGCGCTGCGCTGCGCTGTCATTTTCCTTAATTTAGCAATCCCGCGGCTTCTGCAATCGTCTATTTATTATCAACCTTCTAATTTTCTTTTATGCCAGAAAGCGTCGTTTGCTTCTCCATCACAGGTGACGTTTGCCTCCTTTCCTTATTTTTTAAAGTTCAAAAGCGTGGTTCCGTGCTCTCTATCATGGGTTGTTAGAGTTTCTTTTGTTTTCTATTCAAGGAAGCTGCTTGCTAGTTGGATGGACGTGCATTGGATACGGATGAGAGGCATTAAAAAATGGTTTCTGTTAATTTTCAAATTATTAATATATTAAACAATGCTTTAGTTGTGGGCGTGGTGCACAACAAGCAAACAGCTCACTTGGCTAGGGGCTTGTCTCACAAGGTCGAAAGTCATGAATTTTGATACCTAGGGCCGTGCATATGGTTTTGACTTCCTCATTAAACACAACAACTAAGCATTTTTTTTCATGCTAGATAGGGTTTGATACATGGATTCTTTGTTTTCGAACACTTTTGTATCATCATCTTTTTTAACATTTTTACAATTTAGTTTCTCATCTCTTTTTACCGGAGTTTCTTTTGATCGTCTTTCTATGAGTTCAACTCATCTTAAATGATTTTCTCTCTTTTTATCATCCATTAATACCATTCTTAATTTAGTCTCCCCATTATACCATTATACCAAAACAAAATTTAAAAAATGACTACATGTATATATATATATGTATATATATACACACACATGTATATATATATATACACTAATGAGACTAATGGCTCACCTTACCTTTACCACGTTCTCAATGGTCCTCCGTTTTTTTGTTGTAGTAAAGTCCCTATATGGTATGTAGAAATGTACAGTCTTTAGAAATTCTATATTATTTTAAGAATTTATTTGTTTGATTTGTAGATGTAAAAGCATCATATTATACGACTTTAAGTTTTTCTTTTCATAACTTAAAAAATCACTTATTATAAAAGGGGGAACCACCTAACAATATAAGGCCATTACCCTCGGGGCTTTTTTGGTGGCTAACCTAGAAAATAGGGTGAATAAATTGAGGTGAACCACATATTATAGTGATGAAACTCGGAGCCGACCTCCACCGGAAGACTCTATTTCGTTGTTGACGATGAACCGGATGATCGTCTCTCGGTCGCAGCAGCGGATGCACGGATTGATGTTGAAGTTGTACAAGGTTTCCTCACAGCAGCTTCTCCTAGGAGATCTGTAATTTCTCATTGTATTTTTCATATGTATTTTGTATCATTCCTTTGCTCTATTTATAGAGCAGAGGCTGCTCCTGATCTCCTGGCTCGCTTGTTGGGTTTCCCTTTTCTGAGCAGTTCGTATCCGAACGATTACCATGAAATCCGGTAACCGTCGTCGGTTACCAATGGCCCTTATCTGATACCTCTTCTGGTAACGGACTGGATGGTCAGTCCAGTCGTTAGTAGATAAGGTTGCCGAATGGCCACCCTATCTGTAACAACTCCCACTTAGCCATTCGAGCCAAGTGTATCGACATATTAGTTTTCCTCCCACTTTACAGGGTTTTCCCTAGTTATGTCATTTCCTGATTGCTATTACAATTAGAATCTTTTGTGTGATTATTTCCCTCCACAACATTTTATGTGTTGTATGGTTATTTACCTATACAACACCAGTCATCCGTTGTGTGGTTATTACCTTACACAACAATCAAACATATCTCAAACCCATGTTAATAACATGTTTTGAGAAAAGTTCCTCTGTTATGCCTTTTGTTAAGGGGTCTGCCAACATATCTTCTGTTGGCATGTATGAGATGGATATTTCATTTCTCATAACCATATCATGAACATAGTGGTATTTTATCATTATATGCTTGCTTTTGGAGCAATCAGCTCCACTTTTGATAAGAGTAATTGCTCAATTGTTATCACAATAGATAACTACTGGCTCGTTTGTTATTTTCAACTTCAATTTTCGTATGAAGCGACTTATCCAAACAACACTTGTTGTAGCTATACAACAAGCAACATACTTAGCTTCTTGTGTATACAATGCTACACAACCCTGTTTCTTACACGCCCAAGAAACAATAATACCTCCAAATAAGAATATTTGTCCTGAGGTTGATTTGTTGTCATCTTTGCTCCTAGCAAAGTCAGCGTTTGAGTATCCTACCATTTTCAGTTCATCTGCTTGAAAACATAGTTTCAAGTCCTTTGTTCCTTTTAGATATCTTAAAATCCTTTTCACAGCTACCTAGTGCTGCTAACTAAGATTACTTTGATATCTACTTACAAGACCAACAGCAAAGCTGATATGTGGTCTTATACACAACATAGAATACATCAAGCTACTAAAAGCTTGTGCATAAGGAACATTAGTCTTATCGTCTCCTTCACTGGGACAATCCGCCTTACTCAATTTAACCCCTTTTGCAACAGGTGTATCTGCAAACTTGCATTCACCCATTTTAAACTTCTTGAGGATATAGTCAATACATCTCTCCTAACTCAGGCATAAGAGTCAAGATTCTCTATCTCGAGAGATCTTTATTCCCAAGATATAGGATGCTTCTCCCATATCCTTCATTTTGAACTTGGAATTCAACCATGACTTGGTTTTGACAATCATTTCGTTGTATCTCGAGAGATCTTTATTCCCAAGATATAGGATGCTTCTCCCATATCCTTCATTTCGAACTTGGAATTCAACCATGACTTGGTTTTGACAATTATTTCGTTGTCGTTTCCAGTCAACAATATGTCATCTACATATAATGAGAAGATGATAAAGTGACTCCCACTGTTCCAAACATGTACACAGTGATCAAGTTTGTTAGCCACAAAAGCAAGTTCTACAATGGCATTTTGAAAAGTCAAATACCATTGGCGAGGTGATTGTTTCAGGCCATATAGGGATTTTTTCAACCTATATACTTTATCTTCTCGGCCTTCAACCTCAAATCCTTCGGGCTGCTGCATGTATATGACTTCTTCTAAATCTTTGTTTGGAAAAGCTTTCTTTACATCTAACTGATGTAAATCCAAATCATAGTATACAGATATTGCTAGGATTATACGTATGGATGCAAATTTTGTAACTGGGGAATATGTCTCAACATAATCTATCCCTTCTTTTTGTGAAAAACCCTTTGCAATCAACCTCGCTTTAAACTTATCGATTGTATCATCGACCTTGTATTTCTTTTTCAGATCCTATTTATAACTTATAGCTTTCCTTCCTTTTGGCAAATTATCAAATTCCCAGACTTAATCTTTCTCAATGGATTCAATTTTCTCATCTACGGCTTTCTCCCAGTTTGTTGCTTCTGATAAGTTCATTGTTTGTTGATAAATCAAGTTTTCAATCAACTCATCTAAATCTACCGAATTACACACTTCTTTTGCAAGATAAGTATGATAATCCTTTAAGTAGGACAGAGTGACTCTTGACCTCTTATGTCCACTTAAGGTATTGATAGTTTCAGGAAGATCTTCAATAGGCTCAAAAGATGATTGGTCTAAGTCTACCAAATCATCAACACATTCTTGATTGTTTTCCAGGATTTCATTCTTAGTATCTTCTAAGAATTCAACATCTCTGCTTTCAATGAGTCCATGGTCCTTATGATAAAACCGATATCCTTTTGAACCTTTTGGATATCTAATGAATATACATCTCAAGGACCTACTGTCTAGCTTATCTCTAGACTGATCAAGGATCTTTACATGTGCAACAGATCTCCATCTGCTAAGATGACCTAGGTTGGGTTTTCTTCCAAACCACATCTCATATGGTATAGTGAATACAACCTTACATGGTACTCTATTGAATATGTAAACTGTTGTACTTACTGCTTCTCCCCAAAATATCCTTAGATGAGAGACATCGATTAACATTGACCTTGTCATATTCAGCAAGGTTCTCTTGTATCTTTCAGCTACACCATTTTACTGAGGTGTCTTGGGCATTGCATTATGTTTTACAATATCAAAGTCTTTGCAAAATTCCAAGAATTCTGCAGAGCTATATTCACCACCCCTGTCTGATCTTAAGACTTTGATCGAATGTCTTAATTGATTTTCTACTTTTTGCTTATATTCTTTAAAAGCATTAAGTGCCTCCGATTTATGTGCTAAAAGATATAAATACATATATCTAAAGTAATCATCGATAAAGGTTATAAAATAACCCTTTTTCTGATATGTCTTTACTCTAAAAGGTCCACATAAATCTGTGTGAATAACTTTAAACAAGGTTGTTGCCCTTGTTGTTTCCTTGAGAAAAACTTTCCTCATCATTTTTTCTTGTATATAAGCTTCACACTTGTTGAAAGTATTTTTCTCAAATCTAGGCAATAAGTCAAAGTTTGATAATTTCTCAACTTTTCCAGACTTATATGCCCTAGACATTTATGCCACATATTCACATCAACAATAAATGCACTCTCAATATAAGCAGAAGATGTATTATTTTTATTGTTACAAAGTTTGAACAGTCCTTGTTCTACATCAAATTCCACAGAGAATAAAATTCTCCCATGCTTTCCCACAATCACCTTGTTAGGAATAAACCTTTTTTCACTAAGGCAGGAACTGAGACCAAATTGTGCCTTATAGATGACACAATTAACACATCGGTCAATACAATTGGTTTGCCTTTTACATGTATCCTGAAGGACCCAATACCTAGAACATCAGAGAAAGTACTATTTACCATATAAACTCGATGTTCCTCAGGCTTGTATTCCTTCAGATCCATTGTCCCTTCCTTTCTCTTCGAGATGTGTCGTGTAGCTTTAGAGTTTATCCACCAACCTATCACTGGGCGGTCCAAATATAAGCATTCTGAAATTATATAGATTATGTCCTCCTTCTCTGACTATCCACGCTGTAGGTTGTTTCCTCCATCTTTCTTGTTTCGACAGTCCCTTTTGTAGTGTCTCATCTTTCCAAAGTTGAAACACTTACCTGAAAAGTAGTTTCTTATGATTTCTTAAAATTTTGACCTCATTTCTTTTTATTATTACCAAACTTCTTATTTGGTTTTTTCTTATTGTTGGTTTTGGATCTAGACACTAACTCATCCTATACTACTAGCAAATTTTTTTTCTTGTTTTTCAGCATGTGTTCTATTGCTAGTTTTAGGGATAACTCTAAAAGGTTCTAATCTTAGGGCAGTGGTGACCATGTTACAAGACGAGGGTAGACTGTTCAGTATTGTTGATGTAACGCTTAAGCGTTACTGCATAGGTTGTGCAGTAACAGCCATGTATGAAGGGCCTATAAAAGGGGCCCTTCATACTATATTGTCCAGGGAGTTGGGGCAGCCTTGAACTAGCCGGAAAACAGGAGGAGTCGGCCGGAATCCGGTGAGTTCAATATTTTTTTCATATTTTCGTTTTTTCTTTTTATTTTTTGATGAAAAGCTTGTTGAAAATCATAGTTTTGGGCTTGGATTGGAAGTTTGAGGTAGAACTAAACATTTTGGTGGGGTAGGTAAGCAATGGCGTCGATTTGGCCGGAAAACGGTTATGCTTCGCCGGAAACCGGCGAGATCGATGCCGGAAAAAAAAAAAAACTTTTGGGCATGTCCTTCATTTTCATGTCGTGTCATGTCTGAATTGTCATGAACCGACACTGGTTCGTGTCGTGTCCTCGTGTCGCGTGTTAAGAACCAGTTCTGTGTCAAAATAGGTTCTGTGTCGGAAATGGGTCTAGTTTGGGTCGTGTCTTGAAATGGGTGTTTGGGTTAAGAATGAGACCTGTATCAGTAGTTACAGGTTCTGTGTTGATACAGTGACACAAACTACCTATTGTGTCACTCATTCGGATTAGGTATGAAATTGGGTATCGATTTGGATCTCGGATAGCTTAAACGAATCCAAATTGGGGTTTGGGATTCGATTCGGATATAGTTTGTTTCGTTAGACTTATAGTTAAATAAATTTTAATGTTTTAATTATTTGTAATTGTTTAGAGATTAAAATTGGAAGATTTGGTGGTGATAAGAGTGGCCCAGCAGCTTGGGGACTGGATCTTAGCGTTCCTTCAGGTAGGGGGTTATGCATTCTTTTACAGAACCATGCTAGAAGTAATTTTACTGTTTTAGATAGATTTAAATGTGTATGATTGATAATTGTTTTATTGAAGTTTGTGAAATGTTATTATCAATTATGGGTTATTTGATATGCCTTTTAAATAGAACATGTTTATGACACTGTTTGATAAATAGCATGTTTTGATATGCATGTGTTGTGTGAACATGGTATTTAAATGTTGTTTAAATGTTGTGTGGATATGAGTTTGATTTTAGATATTCGTGGATCTGGATATGATTTGTGAATGTGATGAACCGTAATTGGTTTTAGAAATGTAATGATGTGTGAATATACGAGCCGTACTTGTGTGGTTTGTGTGGGGTCTCTAGAGACTTGCAGGTCCCTCGGGCGATCCGGCTTGGGGCGAATACAGGGTGTGTTCCCGGGCACTCTGCCGTGAGAGTCGGCGTGGTTACCGTCGTGGACGGGCCATTATGAGCATGTGGTTTACATGTTCAACTATATTATCTCCTTCCTTCATTTTGAAGGAGTTATACTTTTGTAGTAACATATGCACATGTAATTTTGCAGTTGTATCATACTTAGTTGTTATTGAATCAAACAACTCTTTAGCGGTCTCGTATTCTTCAAAGTTCCTAATCAAGTCATCCTCCATATAAGTCAACATGATTGTCCTTGCTATGGTATCATCTTTTAGAAATATTTTATATATTTTTAATTGTTGCTCATTCGCGTCTGGGGGTGGTGAACTCATAGTTTCCTTTAATACGTATTCAATACCTTCAAGTGTTAGAGCCAAAGGGATTCTTCTCTTTCATATCTGGAAGTTGAGACCGTTCAACTTTTCAATTTTTGCCAACTCAGACACACATATCCTAGAACTCATTTTTATGTGTTTGGCAAAAGTAATAATTAAGCGGTCTAAAAAGGAAATCAACATAAAAACAAGAGCATACATAGCAGGAATCATGTTAGTATGATGCATAATATCAAACAAGTATACTAATGATAATTTCATAAGCTCTTTGGGACAAATTCAAAATTTTCTCTGAAAGAGTTTCTGCCCTTGTACTCCTAAAATAATACCAAGGACAAAACTATAATTTTATCTATTTGTCTCCTTCTTGTAATTTTGTAAAAAGCTTGAGGACAAACTTGCAAAATTACTCTTTGGTATTTCTATAAAATTCATAATTGATCGGGGTTAAAATCATAATTTTAACCCTTAGGCCGAATCTGTAATTTTTCAAAAGTATAGGGGTAAATATGTCTTTTGATTGGATGATAGAACTGAAATTATCTAAATCGAAAAGAGCAGAAAGGTAAAGTGACAACCCGATATTTCGTAATTTTCACAAGCCGCCAGAGGGTAAAACAAACATTTTGCTCAGTAAGGGCAAAATCATCTTTTTACCCAAAAATATCTGTACAGAATAGTAATTTTGGCAAATGGCAAAAATGTAAATAGCTAGAACCGACAGGGGAAACTGCTGGTTTTTGGCCCCCGGTTTTCCAAAATAGCGAGGTTTTTTTTTATTCAGTACAAAAGGAGGAGAGGGAGTGTACAGTGTAAAAAAAAGAAAGAGAGGGAGAGAGAGAGAGAGGAAGGGAGAACAGAGAGAGGGGGAGGGCTCCAGCTGCCTTCTCCGTCCTGTCGACTGCCTTTTTCGGTTCAAGTCAGGCCGTCGGTACCTTCTTTGGCCTGTCGGCTGCCTTTTTTTGGCCTGTCGGCTGTCTTTTTTGTTCAGTTAGGCGTCGGTCGGCGTTCTCTGGCCTGTTTCGGCCTTTTGGGCTCTGTCGGCCGTTGCCTTCGCCTTAGACCCGGCCTGTTTTGGCCTTTCTGGGCTCTGTGCTCTGTCAGACGGTCGTCGACGATCCTGGCTTCAGACCTGGCCTTGCTGCCGGATTTTCCCTCTCTATTTTTTTTTGTTTCCTCTTCCTGTCTCATTGTCCTCTTCTCATTTTTTTTTGTTTTCTTTCTCTCTTTTTTTTTGTTACGCTTACCTTCTCTTCCTTCTTTTGCAAGGTATTTTATGCTCTGATACCGTGATGAAACTCGGAGCCGACCTCCACCAGAAGACTCTGTTTTGTTGTTGACAATGAACCGGATGATCGTCTCTCGGTCGCAGCAATGAATGCGCGGATTGATGTTGGAGCTGTACAAGGTTTCCTCATAGAGGCTTCTCCTAGGAGATCTGTAATTTTTCACTATATTTTTTATATGTATTTTGTATCATTCCTCTTCTTTATTTATAGAGTAGAGGCTGCTCCTGATCTCCTGGCTTGCCTATTGGGTTTCCTTTCTCTGAGCAGTCCGTATCTGGACAGTAATCGTGAAATCCGATAACCGTCTGGCGGTTACCGATGGCCCTTATCTGGTACCTCCTCTAGTAACGGACTGGATGACCAGTCCAGTCGTTACCAGATAAGGTTGCCGAGAATGGCCACCCTATCTCTAACATATAGACCATGGGCTGAAACGTGGGCTATAGTTTCTTGTTGAGTTGGCCGCACCGCCTTAGCTCAATGCAAATCCGAAACTATCCATTATGAGTTTTGATGACACAAACATGAACATAAAACCCAAAAGAATTGAAATGTCCATTTGTTTGATAACCTATCGGCTTCTACTATAAGAATAATACTTGGTGGGTTTACATATGCCTTTGGTTGGAATATGGTGTGTTCGCATGGTGGGACAGCAGCCGGACAGAGACACATTAGTTCAGAATCCGTGATTTCAAGCACCCGGATAGTGTTGGCTGACATAAAATAACATTCGCACCGAGGCACAAGGAGCTACAACTCTCCCGGGTAGGGGGCACTGACTCGGAAAACCTTTGAGTTCGAGATCTCGAGACCTGTTGCTGGTGGTGGGGAGTTCGACTCCCAGGATGTGCGTGCATGTGTGTGTGTTAGGCTTTGGTCTACTCTTGTAACCGAAAAAAGAGAGAATGTATAGACAAGGCATTGATTGCACAAACACCATGTTCACTAATGCACATGAATATGACCATTGGATTCTCAACCTTGAAAGAACACCAAGATGTAATCCCGTTAAACATATGTAGACATGCCTTGAAACAATAAAAATCAAATATATCAAAGTTGTTGGTATATCATGATTTGTCACACATCATTCTGTGTCGTGTTCGAGTTCGAGTTCCATTGTGTGTCATCTAGTCCGTCGGTCTTGGACTTGATGTTTCACTTCTGGGCTTAGATTCCAGATGACACTACAAGACCTTTACCTTTTGTATACTGTATTTATTTCTCACATAATTTTTGCTGATTGATTTTATAATTTTACAATCCCAAGGAAAACTTTGCGGTTAAGAAGGTGGGCGTTATGTTAGTAAAGAAAACTACGGAGGATTTAATTCGGGAAGGTCAACACAAGCAAAGTGTTGGTAATTTAACGTGCAGTCGAAGGAAATGCATGTCCATTAACACTGCCTTGCAGCTACAATGGCGGAGAGAATGTGGGACAGAGAATGCATTAAAAGCCATCAATGCTCGCTGCAGGACGGCTCAGTAGTTGTAAACGTATAGTACGCAGTGTTGATTCTTGGCAAGAAGTCGAGGTACAGGTGGCGTTTCCGTGTTTCAGTAATTCGTGTTTGTCAATTTAAATCGTGTTCGACGACTTGTACATATGATCAGAAACAGGTCAACTAGAAAGCTAGCACATTTTTTCCTCCTATCCACGTATTCTTTTTTTTAGTGATTTTAATTTTACTCCTGTTAAAATTCAAAAATTATTTTGATACTTCTAATGTCTTAAAATCTCTCTTCTGTCTTGCCTGATGTTGTCGACTGCTTTATACCATTTTTCGGTGACCCATAACTTAAAGCGTGAAATACACAATAATGAACCATCCACCATCTCACAGTGTTTTGAATCCGATTGAAAATAAAAAAGAATAAAGAAGAAAAATAAGAGAAAAGGGAGAAGAGTGTCGATTCGAATAGAGTTTTAGTGATTTGGTGGGGTATTTCGTTGATTTAATATATTTTTTGTTATTTATTTGATGTATTGATTTTATTTTTGATTGAAATCAAAATTAAAAATGAAGTTTTTGATAAGAGAGACATATTTTCCTTGTTGAGAACTTAACCTATTTATTTATTTATTTGTTTTTTCATGTGTTTCTTGATCTTTTTCTTTTTCTCTTGATTCATATTGTTGTTGTTCTTTTTTTTATTATTGATTTTCTTTTCTTGTTTTTCTTCTTTTTTTTTAATGTTTTTTTCTCTTTCTTCGACGAGATTTATAACAATATGCATTGTTTAACTACAAAAAAAGCAATAACGCTAAATAAAGCCCTACTTAGGTTGAATATATGTATGTACTTCACTTCCTATTATCTTAGGCTGAATATATGTATGTACTCCTGCGCTGGATGGGTCTGGACCTAGACAGGAAACAAGAACCCGAACCAGTGAGAGTCATGCACCACTCAACCCAATTAACAGTGAAAGCCCTACCGGTACCGGTGAGCTGACGCTGCGGGTGCAGCATGTCAACGAATTTGTGTAATAAAATGCGAAAATTGCCCAAGTCACGTAGTTGATGATCAGTAAACTTGATTCACTCTCCTTCCTGATTGAGAATCTTTAGGGCTTTAGAGGAAAGAGACAGGAACTTGAACGACTAACTTTACTTGCACAAGTGAAAGATCACGCAGTCCCTTGTTAATGGCCGGGAAACGCGCCCTTGAAGTGATGCAAACTTTTGGATATGTATCAAGTGAATTTATGATTCCACGTTTGCTCACTGCATGGCCGGATCGTCCTTGAAGACCACAATATATATATATATATATATATATATATATATATATATATATATATATATATATATATATATATTAGAGAGACAGAAAGAGAGTGGAAGTTGGTAAATCCCCCTTCATGATGATCAGATTGAAAAGATATATGATTTAGATAAAAAATAAAAAAACAAAAATGTATATGTTACTTTTTATATTTTATTTTAAAAAGATACAAAAATTTTGTCTTTTCTATTAAAATTGACTCACACTTTTTACTGATTGAGAAACCTAACAAGAAAAACAAAAAGATATGAACCGGGAGGAGTCATTTTACATGTACAAGTGAAAGATCACAAGTCCCTTGTTAATGGCAAGGATACATGCGCTCGAAGTGAATTTATGATTGGCTCTACCTATGCTTACTGCATGTAGAGAGAAGCAGGAAGAGAGTGAAAAAGTCGAAAAAGTTGAGAGTTACTTGACTCTTATTTATGCTAAAATTAGAAGTTATAGGACACTTCGTATCGTTGCAGTTGATGGATAATGCGATTTCTAGAGGGCATATTTATGATTGATTTTCAAAAAAAAATTAAACAGTTCCAAAACAGTTTTAAATCTGAAACCAATCTCAAAGTGATTCGCTTTAGTTTCAAATTACAGACAAACTGAAACCAGACACATCTACACAGACCTCACACGATGATGAACGATTGGGAAACTGGAATAGTGTTTCTGAGGTAAGATGCAAAGCAAATAATGTACTAAACAGATCAAACGTCTTACTGCCAAACCACGTGTGCGTGTCTAAGGCTTGATAGTGCTTGCGAGTTTCTCGAGCCAAGAAGTGGCATGCCCGAGATCGGGTGGGAGCAACTTGAATTTAACAAAGTTGAGTCGAGTTCAATTTCCCCCCCTAGTTGAGCCTCGAATAGCTCTCGAAGCAGATTTGGCTCACTCATTATCACAGCTGTGATGTCAAGTTGAAATTTTTGCTCAATCTTTTGATGATTTTTATGAAAAATATTTCACTAGGTGTAGCCTCACACTAACCTTCTGGACTATCTAATAGAGGCTTCATCTTATAGTATAATAATAACTCATTGGGCTTTGCTCTTTTATATATATATATATATCATGGTAAATGTGTACATTTTATTTTTTTCCAAAATCCTTAAAGATCTCAATCTTTTGATGGGTAAAATCAACCGTTAAGTTTTGAATAAAAGAAATTACTTTTTGTAGAGTATATTTTTGTAATATTTTACCTTTTGCTTTAAAGATCTCAACTATTGATCTCAATAATCAAAGATTTATATCTTTATGTAGATTTTAGTGATGATGAATGGTAAATGCTCAAATCTACTCAAGCATCTCCACTATTAGATTAACATGATAAATGATAGAGATTTGAACTAAAAATATTATTATACTTTTGTAATTTACATTCAAAGCATCATATTAAATGTTTTTTTATTTTATCACATTAACCGTTAATCTCATTTGAGATTATAAAGTAAATTTGAGCATTGATTAAATGCTTTTTTGCTTTATCATATTAACCATTCATTTCATTAGTTGAGATGATAAATTACATCTTAGTATTGATGAAGTTTGAGCATTTACTATATTTTTGTATTTAATGCTTTTTCTTTTATCACCTAAATCATTCAAATCAAAGATGGAACACATGAGATATTACATGTTTCAGCATTTATTACTACCTCTCTCTCTCTATATATATAGCTACAGTAGGCCCAAAAGATGCCCAAATATGACGAATATGAGTCTTCCCTGTGATCAAATGTGAGGGCTTAACTAAATCTCCTGAGCCGTCTCAACCAAATGTGCAGACCGAGCTGGGTCATATCGCTTAAATGTGCATTGATTGACTGCAACCATATGGCTCTCCAACCAAACATGCAGGGCCTACAAAACCTGTTCAAACTGGCTCTTTACGTCTGTTTCGAATGTACACTCAAACGAACCACGCAGCCACCTTATGTCTTATCACTTCTCCTTGGCTGCCCTATTAACTAATCAGACCAGAGGCAGGTTGCTTGAGAGAAAAGTTGCCTGGGGCCCATTGGAATGCCGTCATTTATGTGGACTTTACCCTTTATCAAAATGGATCTTCATTCAGTGCGGGAAAAAAAAAGGAATTTTGCTCCCCTTGGATTAAATCTAAATCCCCACTTTGGATAAGGATGTGAATGGGACTTTATCCACTTGCTCCAACCCGAACTTTTATCTCGATTCCAGTTCTCGGGTCAGTTCTTCGGACTTTTTGACCTGGAAGCTTTTAATTCCACAAACTTAGGATTTGAGGTATGTCCTATGCATTTCGAAAATCAGTTATCCAAAACTTGTTTTATATAATTTTATTATTTAAAGAATTGTTTTTAGGTGTTTAAAATAGGATTATGTTTACCTATATACAAACATATACATAAGAAAGCGAGATCCTACCCACCTTTGACATGTTCATCCACTGTTTTTCGGTAACATAAGTATAATTTAAATTTTTTAAAAGTTTTTGAAATTGAATAATATAAGTACTTCATATATATATATATATATGTGTGTGTGTGTGTGTGTGTGTGGACTCAGGCCTGGATTTTCTAGACAAGTACAGATTGTCAAATAGCCGGCTCTAAATTTGCCAATCTTCATGGAAAAAATCTTATTCTAAATGATACACAACAAACAAGATCCGGAGACAAATTCACTAACAATTTTAGACACGACACAAAACCCAACATGAACACAACTTGAGAGTTCTGCGTTCTAGGTCCACCCAAAGTGACACAAAAAAGATTCGCCAATTTGGTGTGCACTTTTGCAACAGAGTGTGGGTCGCCACTACATGTCCTTCAAGTGTTGCTTGTGTTATCTCAACTACAACAATTTATCCATATGATGGTATTTCCTAATTAGTGTCACCCATAACACTCGGATTTAAATTCAAATCCAATCATCACGAGTCTTATACATAAATACGATATTATATTTCGATAATTGACACACTATTAAATATACTATAATATCCTTAGGTTTTGATACCAAGTTGTCACACCCGCTCGGGTCGCGACCACGACCCGGCCCGAGCCGATGTCACATGGCCACTTCTCCTGCGGGCGTGATGGTGAGCAATAACTAAATACAATACTAATTTAATTCAAACTCAATGAAATATCTAATTGAAATAAATATTCATATCGAAGTTTTAAACCACACGTCCAAAATTGTGCGATACCTACCTAACAATAACCGTGAATAATAAGATTTTATAAATCATTTAACACTTATTATACCATCTAAAATAAAAATGCAACTCTATCCAACTCCTACTTTGCTTTGTGTGCCTTCGAAGTGCTAGCTTGAGGATGAGCTGTAAAACAAAGGGGTGAGCTTCTATACATAGCTCAGTAGGAAGGTTAAACATCTTTAAACAGAAATCATACTAAAAGCATGCATAATTTCACAATCATTTCATAACAAAGCACAGTTTCACCTTTAAATCATGATCTCAAATTCACACGCATACACACATCTTTAGTTATGATAATTACAGCTCATACTGTGTCTGCCTCAAAGGTCACGGGAGTCATCCGACCCTCCCTAATGTGACCTCAGTAACCCCGTCCACGACGGTAACTACGCCGACTCTCATGACAGAGTGCCCGAGAACACACCCTGTATTCGCCCCAAGCCGGATCGCCCGAGGGACCTGCAATTCTCTAGAGACCCAACACAACCCACACAAGTACGACTCATATATTCATACATCATTACATTTCTAAAACAAATTATAGTTCATCATATTCACAAATTATATCCAAATCCATGAATATCCAAAACCAAATCCATATCCATACAACATTTAAATATCATGTTCATATAACACATGCATATCAAAACATGTTCTTTCTCAATCAATGTCATAAACATGTTCTATTTGAAAAGCATATCAAATAACCCATAATTGTAAATAACATTTCATAAACATCAATAAAATATTTATCAATAATACACATTTAAATCGTTCTAAAATAAGTAAAATTACTTCTAGCATGGCTCTGTAAAAGAATGCATAACCCCCTACCTGAAGGAACGCTAAGATCCAGTTTCCAAGCCGCTGGGCCACTCTTATCACCACCAAATCCTCTAATTTTAATATGTAAATAATTAAAAATAAAATATTAAAATTTATTTAACTACGAATTTAACGCAAGAAACCGTATCCAAATCGGATCTCAAATGACCCTAAAATCACTTAAAACCCAATTTGGATTCGTTTAAGCTATCCGAGATCCAAGTTGACACTTAGATCCATATCTGATCTAAATTGAGTGACACAGTAGGTAGCCTATGTCACTGTGTCAACACAAAACTTGTAACTACTGACACGGGCTTATTTCTAACCTAGAAACCCGTTTCAAGACACGACACAAACCTGACACATTTTCGACACAAAAGCTGACACAAAACCTATTTTGATACAAAACTGGTTCTTAACATGTGACACGAGGTCACGCATGAATCAATATCGGTTTATGGTATTCCAAACATGATACGTCCTGTCCGATACGACACAAAAACCAGGGACACTCCAAAAAGGATCGGTTCCCATGATTTTTCGGCATCGATTTTGCCGGTTTATAGTGACAATTAAGGCCGACGATGGTCCTCAACCGATCGCCTACCCTTGCTCTTCCAACGCAACCCATCCCATCATTGGTCGCCAACAGTGTCGTTTTGGCCAGAAAATTAATGAAAAATAGTAACTCGGATTTTAGAAAATTTTCATGAATCTACGCTTGTTTGAGCCAATTTTCACGTATTAAAGCTTGTTTTCGAAGGTTTAGCATGAACCAAACAAAAACCCTATGATTTAACTCAGTTTTATCAACTAAAAATGAGAAATTTGATAAAAACAAAAATGAGGATTTTCTTACCGGATTCCGACCGACTCTTCCTCTTTTATGGCTTTTAGCGGCTTCTCCACAGCAAGCCACCCTTTCTTATCATCTTATATGGCCTGGCTAGGCTGGTAACCGGCCTTAATGGCCGTTACTCTACTTGGCCAGCCATGAACAACAACGCATGAGCGTTGCACTTCTGCAATGTCCAATGGCTTTTGGGGTTTTTGACGGGTCATCCAGCCCCCCCATCATCTATTACACTCACCGTCCAAGTAGGGAGACACTATAGAAAACATACAAAAGGAAGAAAAAGAAGAAACAAAAGGAAGAAGAAGAAAAATAAAAGCTGAAAGAGAGGAAGTAATAGCCAAAGTACTGTGCGGCAAAACCAGTACGATTATGTTTGTCCTTAAAATGCTACTCGTGTTGTGCCTGGCTTAAGTTGTTGTGGGACCGAACCAGCAAATGGTGACCACGGGTCAGGTCCTCTTGGATTGGCTCAAAAGAGTCAGTTTATGACCTAATCCATTTGTTTTTGAGGACAATTTTCAATGGCAGACCTATAAAGTTTTGGAGAGTGAGGCAAAGTTCAGTTGGGTGAAATTTCCCATTTTCTGGTAGTGCCGCATCCTCATCTTGTTCATCAGTATGTCTACTGTCACCTAAAAATGACGTGATTATATTTGGCATCTCAACATACACACATATAAGAAAACCAATCCTTTCCGACACGCTGTGAAATAAGTATAATTTCAAATTTTTAAGAAGTTTTCAAAAAATATTGACATTAAAGGATTGATCCGTGTCGAAGGTGAACAAGATCTCTCTCTCTCTCTCTCTATATATATATATATATATATATTGGTCCCTGCTCAAATTCATTGATGCTTAAATCCATTTAAATATTTTTATTGTTCGATCAATGTGATTAATAGTAGAAATTTGAATTTAAAAAATAAAATATATTGTTGTACATTAAATATGAAGTATGAAAAATATATTTATATTTAAAAAAAAGGAGGAGGAAGAAGTGAGTTTGGATGGTGGTACTCAAGGGAGAATAATGGACATGTGGCCGGATTATTATTTGTCTGAGGTGGAACAACGGCAGCCGGAGAGGCCATGACGGAAAACATTAATAGTAAAGATGCCAGGGTGCGCTGTGGGATATAAGGACCTGTCAAAGAAATTGTAGTGTGGTGTCGCAAAGGCATATGCATATTGGTAATGGCTTCCATCTGGTGAATTTCAGTGGGTGAGCTGATTATGAGTTTGCACTCATGAAAGCCCTTGGATGATTTGGACCATTATCTGGCATCATAAACCTGGAAAACCAATTTTGATCCAGATACAAATATGATTAGACACATGCGGTGCTGATTCAATTGCTGAGATTTCCTACGGAATAATATAACCAGAAATTTCTAACTGATTTGAGCAATAAAATTGGGGAAACCGTTAAAGATAATGAAATTGGGTAGGGAACATATGCAAGAGTGTGCATAGAAATTAATCTACAAAGGCCATTAAGACCAACGTATTCCACCAAGGAGAAGGCCAAAAGATAGAATACGAGGGATTCATCCTATTGTTTGATAATTTTCAAAATAGTGAATTTTTTTAAGTAATTATCGAAGAGTTAGATAATTTTCAAAATTATGGAATTTTTTCAATCAATTGTAAAGAGTTATGACTATTTAGGATGGTACAAGTTGAGAAGAAGGGACAGATATGACAAAGAGTCATTAGCATACTTAACAAAATATGATGGCTCTTCGGAAGGGCCTCTTCACCATCTATAAATAGATGGGTGAAGCCAACATCTTGGCTATGAGATAGGAGGCTACGTCATGGTTTGCAATGAGATGATGCTAACTACGAAGAATATGAGTCAATTCTCATAATATCCAGATAAGTCTAAGTTCATCTTTATTATTCTTTTATGCATACAAAGTATACTAGAAAAGTATTATTCTATTAATATTATCGATGTCTAGAACTTGACTATGTTCGTGTAAGGCTAGCTAAGTGGTTTTCAATGTATCATGTAAGAAATTTGTCAGTAACCACTTGCATTCGGAAAGTTGAATCCAATGGTGGTGAATTAAGTTTAAAGAAAAGTGTAAATTATTACACGCTTTGAAGACATTGGATAATACTTTTTGCTTGTTTGTTGTTTGATTTCTATGTGCAGATCCTATTATATCAAGATAGTGCAGCATGGCAATGCTTGAGATCATGTCGGCAAATGGAGTAGCATCATTTTGTCATAGCTTATGCTTGCTTGTCTTGATATATCATTTGACATCTGCTAGAACATGCTTTTATATAATCTTATATGCCACATGTGCACTATATATTTATGCTTCCATATGTAATTAATGGTTAAGCCATTCATGCTCAATGTTTTTTGTGCTTTGATGCATAACTTGATCTCTAATATGAATTTTGATGAGTTTGACTCCTTGAACTTTTGGATGATAATTTGCGTATATGCTTCATGTTTATCCAAAAATGATGGTTCACATACTTTTTATCATTGAGATACGTTACTAGATCTTTTTTCTTGTTATAATGGGAGGCTGAAACCTAATATGCATAATGCATCCCCTGGGGATTGATTGAACTCCCCACTAGCATAAGGGCGTTAGCGAGCCCGGCCAACGCTTTGGTTATCCCTTCATACTCGTTGATAAATTCGAGTAATGAAGGGAAATGTTCAGAATTAAATTCGAGTCATTAATTTGGATGATAATTGTGCAGACTGCAATATCACATTAAGTTGCTAAGCTGGTAAAGTCGGCAATATTCTCCCAAACATGGAATGGAAAAAAAACCATGGTCTTCAGAATTAAATTAGGGTCATTTATTTTTTTAAATTTAAATTATTGTTTTGTAAGCTTTTCTCAGAAAGTTGTTTTATTTTAACTTTCCATAAAACCGAGTCATACCAAAGACAAATTTTCTTTTGGTTACAAGAGAAGGCCGAAGTAGGGGAGTTCACGGTTCAGTTATAGTCTTAATCTCGAACCAAACATTATTTTCGGTTCGTAGTTTTAGTTTCTGAGATTCAAACTAAATCGTGCATTTCGGTTTGGTTCATTTTTGAATAACATTTCTATTTATTTTAGGGTTTGACTAAATATCAAGATTATATCATCATATTATTTGGATCTGTGGTCTCAATTTAATATATATATGAGGTTATAAAACTCATATATATATATATATAATTATAAACTTATCAAGATTTGTATATATACACAGGTATATAAACTATATATATAAATGATTTACTTCGGCTTTCATAGTTTCATTCTAATACTGTTACCGTGAATAGAACCACTAATTTTTGTCCTTTTAGAACTGAACTGAACCGAATCGAAGCATTTAACATCAAGAACCGAACCAAACTGCCAGTTTGCTTCGACACACCCGCGGATGGCAATTTTTCAGAGAAACGGTACGATGCCCGTTTCTTGTTTATCAAGCCGAATCAGGTTTATTATCGCTTGCCTCTCTCTCTCTTACACGAAAGAGAATAGGGCCTTCCTCTGCCTCTTGATTCTTACTAACATAAAAAAATCCAAAATCTCATGTTAGAGAGTGAGTGAGTGAGAGACATGGTCGTGGACATCATGGCCTCCATCTCATCTATTCACCCTCTTCTCTTCTCTTCTTTTGTTGGGGATTGCCGTCTTGCGTCTGTCAATTCACTGCACGAACTATTCGGTTTTAACTCAGGTGATACTTCCATCTTGTGCTTCTGTTAGCTCTGCCCTCGCATTTCCAGTGGTGACCTTTCAACAGATAAACTGGTGAAAGACTGTGCACCCATTTCATGTTTCCTTTCAAAAGACAGTTTATCTTAGTTAGGAATGAACCGAAACATAAGGTAGATTGATTTGGCGTTCTACCAGTTTCAAGTGCAGGAAGCAAACATGTGAAGATGCGATTGTCAAGATCATTATCAGGAATTACAGACTTCTTATTTAATAAAAGGTTAGTGTGGAACATTTTAGTGTATTTTGCTAGGTTCGTAATCGGTCATGCATGATTAATCATCTTTTAATGCAATGCAGTTCCTGAAAAAGTTTCTTGTATTTACCTGCTATTGCAACAATCTCAGTTCTCATGATAAGGACGAGTTAATGATGAATACGAAAGCGTATTCCGGTATGATCATTACTTGTTTTGGAAAACCAACGTACAAGTTTCGTCATGAGAAGGCTTGACTGTGTTTGGTTGGCTTAGTGTTGGGTCTCCAAATGTGCTTCTATTGTAAGTAACATTCTGGATACCCATAGTTATACGCCTGTCAAACTAGAATTTCATGATAAGCTGCCTTCAATAAGAGTCATAATCTCTATATCATATATAAAAGGATAGACGCATGCATGAATTTTGCCTGTACTAACTGGTTCCTATGTGATTGTATAGTTGTGGAATCGGCTTTGGTCTTTCACGCTATGGATTAAAGACTAACTGTTCGGAAGTGTCTTGTTTAACATGGAAGAGGGGCAAAGATTGCACCCTTCTTGTTTCGCTTTCCCGGGATTTATCCCCTTTGTGCTATTTTCTGCTTGTTTTGTTTTGTTTTGTTTATGTTGTAATATCTCCTATCCGGTCATAGATGTGGAATCAACAAAGAAGTCATATGTTCTCCAAGTATTTCAAGGATCGTGATCATTTAGATTTTGCAGCAAGATGGTATCGCTTTCCCCAGATCCAACAGTCGAGAAAGCTTAGTTGTCAATGCATAAGTGAAGCAAGTTAGCTCAACTGGCAGGGCTCTCTGATGCCCTTGCTGCAGGTGGGGAGTTCGACTCTCGGAGGGGTGCGGGTGTGTTAGGTTTTGTCCTCCCTCTATAACCGGAAAAAACCCTCTAAATCTCCATACAATATCAGGACCTGATCTTACCTTGTAAAGACTTCCTTGTTTGATTATTCGAGTGTCTGGTCATCATAAATTTGTGCCACTTCATCCTTGCGAAGAGCAGTTGAGTTTGTTGAACATAAGTTGTTCAATCATCGTGGTTAGAAGATCAGATGTTCAAATGATTTTGCACGAGGAAGTTTTGATCTTGTTAAACTTTTGAAACAAATACCTTTCGCGAAATGAACTTTAGTGTGCAACTTTGGTGGCCAATTCTAGCAAAAAAAAGGAAAGATGTTGATGGCCAATGCTTTGTGCAGTAAATGAACCAGAATGCATGTTGAAGTTGTACAATGCATGACTAGAGTTCCAAGTTTCTAACAATATCACAGGCTCAGCTGGACTAGACGTTCTTGAGGTTACACTTGTTTGACAAATTGAGTTGGTAACGATCAACGAATGCTATAGCTTTTGCCATCTCGTCAATCCAAGTTGTACTTGAGCTTGTTAACATTCAATTGTTCATTTATTGTGGTTGCAAGAGGGTACAATCCCAGGACTACAAATTCCGGATTTAACTAGAGAGGGTAGAACTTGCTTTCCAGATCCTGATTGTGTCTGAGCTCAATCCACGATATGATCTTCCTCGTCAATCAGCCTCTGGTTGACTGCTGCAAGAGTGGCTTGTTTGTCATAATCCAAGCAGTAATATGAAGAAGGATGCACTTCAACAAGAGGGGAAGGAGAAGAGTAGGAGAGAGATATCTAGACAGAGGAGTGAAAATGAGAGGGAGATGAATTGGAGGGAAATGAATTATATATTTCATTATCCAATTACAATCAAGATCCTTATTTATAGTCCTTACTCAATACAGTAAGGATTGATAATATACCCAACCCGAATATCAGTTCCTAGAAGGCTAGAACTAATCCTTTGTGTCACCGTACTGCATTGCTGGGCTCTTCAATTCCAAGGCACCTTGAGTGGAACCCAATGATAAGTGGTGCATGCTTGGGTACAGGCGCTTTGTGCTGAGTTGCATGGCAAGATCAAGATCAGATCTTTGGTTGATTCTTACAAAAAAATATTAATCTTGTGAAACTTTTGAATTCAAAATGTTTCCGTTGTTATCTATCCATTGTTTGACATAATTCTCTATATGTGTGTTGTTTCCTTTGTCAGTTTCTACTTCATTATCCATATTTACAAATAGGATTAACTCATAGATTTGACTTTTTTTCATATCAGATTTATTTTCTGTGACAGTCCTGTGTACAACAACTAAGCCTTTTCCTGTGTGATACACTTAAATCTGCATTAATTTTATTTTTGATTCAAAAATTTGTATTAATGAGACTGAGCATTTAAAATTTTAGGGCAATGAATTAAGATATTTGAAAAATTTGGGATACATGAGGGTCAATTGGGTTGTAAGTTTAGAAATTGGAGAACTGAAATCTTTTGAAAGGCAAAAAATATAATTGGTTAACATTGTTGCACATTTTATCCAGAAGTTATGATGATAAATTCAGCAACAAACGTAAACCTTTGAAGCCTGGAAGAGTTTCCCCTCATTTACCTGTTCCTGATCATTTAAGAAGGCCGCCTTATGTGAATTCAAGGCGACTCACCTGGGATAGCAAGTGGACCAGAAGTGCAACATGAAAAGGGAATAGAGAAAATGAGAGCATCTGGAAAACTTGCAGCTCACGTTTTGGAGTATGCTGGCACTCTAGTCAAGGTACTCATATTGGCTCAACCATAGCTTCTTAATGATATTTTGCTTCTTAAATTGTTGAGTGCGAGCTTTGCTATTTTCTATGATAAGCAGTTGACTTTTGATGATTTTCCTTTTCCATCTGTCTTCTCTCAAATCTTAGTCAGTTTGGAATCCAAATGATTTACTGTTGACTAAGGATTAAAATAAATATCCCATATGTAATTTTTTCACTTGCTGACAGTAGAACAACTAACTCTGTCCATGTAAGGGGTCACCCTTGCATGGTTAGTCCCAAGCCCGGATTAAGGAGAAGGGTTGCCTTAGGCTTCCGACAGCCAACGCAAAACTTTGTCGGACTTATTTACCATGGATTCTACAAATTATGATAGGGCTATGTAGAAAGAGTCCATGTAGCCGACCCCATCTAGTATGGGAAAAGGCTTAGCTGTTGTTTGTTGTTGTTGACAGTAGAACAACTTATTGTTGTAAATATCGTATCAGTATTGTATCGGACCATGTATGACATGGGGCACCAATTATTGTATAATATAGTGATTTTTTAATTATTTTTTAAAAGGATTCATAAAAGATGTAAAAAGAAGATTCTAAAATCATGAACACTTTCTATAATATGCACCACACCAAGAGACAATCAATTTAACATCAAAACAAACCCAATCACATCTATTGATTACCCTTGGACCTCATTTTGAACCTTAGGATGATTATTAATTAATATAAGAATAAAAAATGAGACTTTATAGAGAAAGGAGGTTGTCTCGAAGAGAAGAAGGGGTGCACATGCAAGACAAGCCAAAGAAGCTTGCTTACTAGGGAATTAAATACACACAAGCTTGATTTATAAAAAAAACATGTTTTTTGAAACTTGCACCATATCATACGATATAGGGTGTATCATATGATACAATGCTCTTATCACATAGTATCTCGTATAATAAACCTGAATACAGTGCCAGAAATGATGTTTTGTAATATAATTACTTGAATCATATCAATTCAGGTACCCCATGTGAAAATAGCACTATAATATCACTGATAATGTCACCAACAATAAACACAAATGATCACACAAGATCTTTCTTCCAATGCAACCTCCATGTTTGCTAGAAGTTCAGTGATCTAAGATATCTCAACTTTTGTAGTAGCTATCAGTGTTGTCTGATGTGTATCGTATCGCGTATCACTGGGCTCCACGATACGGGCGTATTGTATCGTATCGTAGTGTATCGTACTTTAATATTAAGAAAATAGAAAATATTTAAAAAATCAAGAAAAATTGGTAAAAAACTGAAAAAATCAAGAAAAATCAGGTAATTGCTTTAAATTCATATAATGCAAAGCTTAGTACAGATTGAGCATTCAACATTGAACAATTACATCCAAATTTACATATTTTGAATAAAAAAAATAAAATATATTTATATTTTATAAATTGTAATAAGGATCATCAACTAAATAATCTTTATCTTCTCCTTGTTGAAGATCATCATCATCAGCAACACCTTTTCATTGAAAATCAAATTCTTCATCTCCTTGATATTGTTGTTGTGTTCATTCAAAATTAATCCATGCAATGTCTTCTTCAGTTAGAAGGGCATTTTCTTCACTGTCTTCTATAATCCAGTCTTCTAATATATCAAAATTATCCAAACTTATTGAATCAAATTGGCTTTCTTGTCTATTTACTTTTTTTAATTGCCTACAACAAAGAAAGATAAGAAGGTATGAAAAACTAAATTTGGAAAGTATTAAAAAAGCTAGAAGATGACCACAAAAGTGTTGGAAAGAAACAATAAAGAATGATCTATCTTATTGTGAGTTAACTGCTAACATGGCACATGATAGGGATCTGTGGAAACAAAGAATCCATGTAGCCGACCCCGTCTAGTATTGGAAAAGGCTTAGTTGTTGTTGTTGTTACAACAAAAAAAGATAAGCAATTAGTAAATAATATTAACAATTGAAGTCAAACAATTTATTGAATTGAAGATTTAAGTACTAAGTAATACAACATTACCTTTCACGAATGTGAATGTTACAACAAATAAAAATCAAATCATTTAGTCGCTTATGTTCCAATGTGTTGCGCTTTTTTGTATGGATGTGTTCAAAAACACTCCAATATCATTATCTTCTTCTTCAAACGTCTCCAAATCATCCTCTTGTTGTCTCCTCACTTGTATACTCTCAATCATCTTAAGACATTGCCATTTAATACCTTATGACAAACTTCTAACTCTATATGTGCAAGGAGCAAGTTCTTTCCTAGTCCCTGCTAGGTGGTGTTTCAATCGTGAAATTCCACCACTAACCACCCTCTCACAAAATAAACATCTTATCTTCAATCTGGAACCCTCAACTGGTGTACCCCACTGCCATGCCGGATCATCAGACCGATAATGGGAGTCTCTACCTCCCCTTCCTGCCATCTCAATTGAGCACTTTAATTAAATAAAAAACCTGAAAATAAAAGCACTTCGTAAATCCCCAATCTTCAAATAACACTCAAATAGAGTGTCTCCCATCTCAATTGAGCACTTTAATTAAATAAAAAACCTGAAAATAAAAGCATTTTGTAAATCCCCAATCTTCAAATAACACTCAAATAGAGTGTCTCCCACTTCATGAATGCAATAAAAATCATGTCCACCTACTTAATAACTTCACATTTTGTCATTCAAAAAAAAGAAAAATACAAATAACACAAAAAATAACAAATATAAAAGAAAAAATGAAGAAAAACACTAAAAATATACCAAAATTCGAGTTAGGAGGCTTGCACGGACACTGTAGAGCACGTTTTTGGAGTCTTGAACACCAAGGAGGCGAAGAACCACGCTAGGGGAGCTCTGAACAAACCAAGAAAACCCGTAAAAGTATGGGTTTCCGTTCGCCCAAGGTCCCTGGGCATATCGCCCGTATCATACGATATGGCTCGTATCGCACGATACATACCGATAACCTCCCATTTACGATACATATGGGTGTATCGTCACGATACGATACCAATTCGGTGCGATACGGTATTACGGATAACAATGGTGGCTATGTCTCTATATTATACTTCCGTAGATAATAGAGACACCTTTTGCTACTTTTATATCTCCAAGAAATTAGTAAGTCACCTAAAAACACATAAAATCCAGTGGTTGAATGTCTATCGTTAATATCTCCACTCCAATAAATATCAATATAGGGAGTTATTTAAGAGAAGATGAGGAGGTTAGAATGATCCCCTTTCAAGTGTATCCTTTATGTATCTCACAATCTGCATAACAACATTCATGTGTATAATGGTAGTAGATTGTTGAAATTGACTTGCTATATGTACTGCATGTGTTATATCTGATCGAATAATGGTAAAGTACGTTAAAACTCCTATCATTTGTCTATAAGGTGTGAAATCTTCTAGCTTTTCTCCATTTTTAGTTCTCAGTTTGGTTCCATCACCTCCGGTGTGCTCACCTTCTTGTCATCTGTCAATCCAGACCTGTTAACATCACTAGCAAATTTTGTGTGTGAAATAAAATAACCTCTATTATTACGAGTCACTTCTATTCCCAAGCTAAGAACACCTAGATCTTTCATTTGAAATTCTTCATAAAAGTCACTTTTTATATGCAAGATCCCATTCTCATCACTTTTAATGATGATCATATCATCTACATATATAAGTAGGATCACAATACCCGCATCAGTTATCCTTACAAACAAAGGAGTGTCAATATAATAGGAGCAAAAATTCTGTGTATGCATAAAGTTTTCAAATCTATCAAACCAAGCCTTAGGAGCTTGAGTCCATATAGTCTTTTTTAGTTTAAGAACATAATTACTTAGATCATTGAATCTCGAAGAAGGAGCCATATATATTTCTTCACTAAGATTACTATTCAAAAAAGTATTTTGAACATCCAATTGATATATCTCGGTTTCTAATAGCATAAATAAAAATCAATATGCGAACAATAGTCATACGAGCAACTCTTGAGAATACCCCTTATTGGAAACGTGGATGCGCAACGGATAATCAATAATAGAAAAGATAACACAAGTTGAAGAGAAAAAGCATGGAGATCGAAGGTCGCCCCCCTCTTTCTCTCTCTTTCTTAATCTCAGCAACTTAAACCTTAATACAACCTATCAGCCCTTATATAAGGAGCTGAAAAATATAAAATGACCAAAATACCCTAATATAGAAAATTACCAAAATGCCTTTACGACTTCAGACAATTACAATAATACCTAAAACATCAAATTTACTGTCCCAAGACATTAACCTTACTAAAACTGACTCTAAAACTCATATTCTTCAACACCCCCTTAAGTTGGGAGTGAGGTACTTCAAACTCCAAACTTGCCAAAAAACTGGTTCTTTCTTTACCATACATGCACGAGCGATCTCTTCGTGTTTCTGTATAACAACTTAAACAATCAAGAACACATGGGTAGCACACGACCCTTCTATGGGTGTCGGTTACTCCCCTTCTCTTTCTTCTTTTCCATAAAGTGATTCGGCAGTTACACTTCAAAAGTCATGTTTTTCCACTCTTGAGAAAGCTGATCTTTTGTGATAGGTGGTACTATTCTACCATACACACTTCACACGGCTTTTCTTGCGCTCCTTCACATGGTGGCTGCAACCGGTGTGTTGGTTGAGTGTACTCTTTCTACCACTCAAATAACAGAATACAGACATCTGCTTATACTAGTCGGTCTGCGCCCGTTCACATGGTGACTGCAACCGCTTTTTCCAGCCATCCTGGCTGTTTACTTCAACAACTTAAGGTTTTAACTTTCATGTTTCTTAGTGATACTATCATATTCCATACCATCAAATTCCTCTGGCCTCTTCTATGATTTGATTTTTCATGCATATGTAGTGAAAAAAGACTGATTTGATCTTCAGCAGCTTCTTTGGCTGCAACATCTTCAACTCAGCCTTCCATGATGATCCTCTCAAGCAGCATCTTTGGCTGCAATATCAACTAAGCCATCTTGGCTAATCATCTCAAGCAGCATCTCTGGCTGTAACATCAACTCAACCTTCCTAGCTGATCATCTTAAGCAGAATCTCTGGTTGCAACATCAACTCAGCCTTCTTAACTAATTATCTCAAGCAGCATCTTTGTCTGCATATAAAAATATTTTTTCAGTCCTCATCTGCAATCTTCAACATACATCTCTTTTCTGTAACCTTTCTTAATGTTGTTTTTCTAATGAAGACAATATCACGTACTGATCCTCTGTACCCTTTTCCTGAATTTTGCAGTTCTCTTAAACATTTCCTCAAACACTTGATGCACATGTAACCATCTCTTTTTGAGCATTTCAGCAAAAACTTGATATGCACATAAAATCTCTTTTTGAACATTTCATCAAACACTTGTTGTGCACAGTTGAAGTTTCTGTAATACATTTCATCAACCAGTTGATGTGCATCTGCACTACTGATGACCCACAACCTCTTGCCTGTTGTAATGAATTTCTCCCAGGGGATGTCTCCAACCAACATTCTCTTACCCTCGATGTTTTCATAAAGGGCATAATTAGCTCCTCTTCTAAGAAGTTGAGGTGTGTTGGACTCGAGCAAAGATTTTATTCTCTCCCCACTGCTTCTAGCAGCTATTGTTTTCTTAAACATATCTTCGATTCTGCAAGCCAATGCATCATAACCCTTATACACCTTCAGATCTATTGTTCTCCCTACTGGAACTCCATCCATGTTCACCTTGACAAACATGAAATCCTCTGCTCTTTGACCTTGCATACTGACTATTCCTTCAATAAGCGTAAAGAGTGTTGTTTGAAAGATGAAATCGAAACAGACCAACTTGTAGCATTGAATCCAAAATACCATCTCCCTTGAACTTTCTTGTGCCATCACAACTTTCAGCAATAAAACGTTGGTGGGTAGTGCAAAAATCTGATTTTCAGCAAGAATCTGCGGCATTCATGTAATAGAGATTCATGAATAGCGCTGGGATAACAAAAGCTCTGTTGCCCACAGTTGGCCGTTTGTGCTTTTAAATTTGCTCTCCTTGTACTATTTGTCTTCTTCTTCGCAAGGCTTGTACGCCTTGCGAATTTACATTTCTTTCTTGCGAGCAAGTGGCTCATGGATTTGCCATTTTTATTTAAAAGAGCCACAGAAGGTTTCTTAGGAAGAGGATTGCTGTCAGCTTCCGATTTATTTGACGTTGCATCATCCAGTCTTCTGATAACCAATATCTTCAGAGGAAGTCGATGTGCTGGAAACTGAAATGTCTTCTTCTTCTGATAACTAATAGAGTCACCGTCACCTATTCTTCTGTTGGAGTTCTCAAGTTGTCACTGATCATAGCAATTCGTTATTTTTCTAGGGTCACCATCACCTCAGAACTTTGGCTTTGGGTGTACAATTGCATCAACATTCATAACAGGGTTGACAATTTCTGAATACGTTATATTATAACAAGATACTGTGTGATGTCCTTCACAGTAATCACAAGGGTTCCTGCCAATGCGATCAAGAGCTGCGATTGCATGCTGGCATGGCAATCCCGTTACCTTCCAGGTAAGACATGTACATTCTCGTTTCTCAAGGTTGACAACATTAACCTGATCATCTGAGACCTCAAGTGTCATCTGAGAACTGATTGTTACAGATAGTGAAGGAGCATAGTCTATTTCTTTATGCAGCCTTTCTTCTGCTTTAGGTGCAAGTGTAGTGGACCATGCTGATGAATCCTTAGCACGTTTGAGCCATTAATTCCGCAATTTTGCTCCTTATGTTGTCCACAAACTTAAGAACTGGCAGAACACTTGTACTTCCTTTCTAACTTTCTTTATGCAGATAATGGACTGCAGTTACCATTTTTCTTTCCTAAAAACGTGGGGATACATCCTTATCTTGATTTCTTTCCTAATCATTTCCACCAAATCAAGAAATCAATTTTCCATAACTATCTTTCTAGTTTACTTTCCACAAAATCAAGCAATATAATCTGTAACTGCTATTTCTGATATTTGAAATTCAAAAGAAATAAAGTTATTCAAGGTTCTCAAAACCAGTGTTGTCCGACGCGTATCGTACCGCGTATCGCTGGGCTCCACGATACGGGCGTATCGTATCGTACTTTAATATTAAAAAACTATAAAAATTATTTAAAAAATCAAGAAAATTAGTAAAAATCCGAAAAAAATCAAGAAAATTCTGGAAAATTTTGGAAAAATATGATAATTGCTTTAAATTCATATAATGCAAAGTTAGCACAAATTGAACATTCAATATTGAACAATTGCATCCAAAATTATATATTTTGAATCAAAAAATGAAATACATTTACATTTTACATATTGTAAATTTGTATCAGGATCATTAACTAATCTTCATCTTCTCCTTGATGATGTTGTTGCACTTCAAATTAATTCATGCAATGTCTTCTTCAGTTAGGACTTAGAAGTGCATTTTCTTCGTTATCTTCCATAATCCACTCATCTAATATATCAAAATTAACAAACTGCTATCTTTGTACATGTAGTTGTCATATTTGCTAATTTTCATATGTGAGCAAAACAATGAGCTCCATTTCTTTGATTATTGAGTCTATGACACCTCAATGATGTGATATTATTACTTTGATGTCCCCTTTTTCTCTTATTGGAGACTAGCTTTTTAACTAATGCTTGAGCTCCATTTCTCACTTCACAGACTGAGTTAAGCCTCATACACATTGATCATGTTCAACTCAATGGAAGTCATGTAATTGTATTGTGAACCCTAAAATAGTGAAGTTGTGAAATCCCCAATCAATGAACCGAGAGAACTAAATGTTTTTAATTGTTTGCGATCTCATGAAATTAGAAACTGTTAGCAAAAATATACCTAAAAGTATCAAAACTGCTCCATATACACTACAACAAGATATGGTTTTGAGTAATGTATCAAAGGTGGCAAATGTATCAAATGTTTAAGGACAGACCGAAGAGAAGAATACTATAACTCGAATATCTTGTTGTAGTGTGATACGGTGCGATACGGATAACACTGCTCAAAACCCAAGTATAAATACAACTTGAGTAATGTATCAAATGTTTAAGGACAGACCGAAGAGAAGAATACTATAACTCGAATTATTTTCAGTCAATAGGGATCATACACCAAACTACTGCTCCATATACACTACAACAAGAGGACTGGTTGAAAGAAAAAATAGGGTGTTAATGAAAATGGCAAATGTTATATTATGTAGGGCAATTATTAAAATTTCAGAATCCAAGAGAAAGAAATTGGGTGAGAGAGAAATTAATTGCATCTTCTTACGATATGTTGAAAATAGCAAAGCATATCGATTCATGATAATTGAACCTAATAACTCCTATTCAATAAACATGATTATTGATTCGAGAGATGCTAGTTTCCAAGAAGATAGGTTTAATTCAATTCCTAGACTTGAAGGTGATATTCCTCTAAGAGAGGATGAACATAATAAATGTGAATGATCTGAAGAATAATATATCAAATAAAGATACATTAGAAGTCTTGACTTGAAAGTAAAAAGGAGAGTTAGAAAGAGATAAAAACTTATGGACAGATTTCTTTATGTTCTAGTTGAAGGAACAAGTCTATGAGTCATGCACTGTATGCTATAATATGGAAAATGATCCAATAACATTTGAAGAGACCATGAAGTCTCGAATCTGACTTTTTGGGAAAGAAGCAATACAAGATGAAATGGACTCGATAATAAGAATAAAACTTGGAAATTAGTAGATCTCCTTTAATTCCAAATCTGTTGGCTTTGTGAGTGGGTTTTCAAAAGAAAATAAAGGTAGATGGAACCATTGATAAACTTAAGGTAAGACTAGTTACTAAGGGGTTTACTCAAAAACAAAATATTGATTATTTTGATACCTAATGCTCCTGTAGCAAGAATTGTTACAATTTCTTCGATTGATTTGATAGCACTTTGCTTCAATTTACAAACTTATTATCATTCATCAAATGGATGTTAAAGTTGCTTTCTTAAATGGTGATTTAGAAGAAGAAATTATATGACACAACTTAGAAGGATGTGTAATTAAGTAGTCAAGAAAATAAAGTTTGTAAAAACTACGAAAGTCTTATATGGTTTGAAGCAAGCACGCAAAACAATTTGCATGAAAAAGTTTAATCAAATTTTGATTGATGAATGGATTTTACTTCTATTGAAGTTGATAAATGTGTTTCACATTAAATTAATGAATGGTGAATAATTGTAATCGATATGTTTATATGTGGATGACATGCTAATCTTCGTACCTATTGATTTAGAACGGAAGTAGAAATACACTCTGAGATTCTTATCGCAATAATTTTGACTTGAAGGATATAGAGCAAGCTGGTCTTGATCCTAGGGATAAAAATAACTCCAGAGATGGTAGTTGGCCTAGGTACTTATCACAATGTTATTACATAGAAAAAGCGTATTAAGAAATCTAATCAATTGATCGTCATCCTATTACTTACACCTTTGACTTGAAAATTAAATTTAATACCAAATAGTGGATAGCTCGCATAACCTGAAGATTATGCAAAAATAGTTAGATACACTTGATGTATGCATACTACGACATGTATAATATATGTATGCATATGCTATTGGAAAATTGAGTCGTTATACATGAAATCCAAGTAAGACCACTAATATGGCATACGCTGTTGAGAAGGGTATTAAAATACCTAAAAGGAGCAATGGATTATAGTTTAATCTATAATCGGAAGTCCTTTGGTTTTAGAAGATTTTCAAATGCTAGTTGTTAGACACGGGTATACGAAGACTATGCTTTAACAAGCAAGTTGAGTCTTCACTTTCTTCTATTAGAGTGTTGTTTCTTGGAGATCAAAGAAACAAACTATGCATTGCTGAGATTCCACTTATGACTATCGCAGAGTTTATAGCTTATACACTTGCGGCAAGCAAAAATGGCTGAATGGCTTAGAAACTTCTGTTTCATGAAATTACCATATGGCCAAAACCAATGGCACCAATCATATTACATTGTGATAGTCCAATCAACACTTTCAAAGGCATATAGCTCAAGTGTATAATGGAAAGTCTAGACACATTAGACTAAGACATAGTTATGTGAAAGATTTGATTACAAATGGAGTGATTTCATGTTATTTATATAAGAACGAGAACAAAATCTTGCAGATCCTTTGATGAAAGGATTGACAAGGGATTTAGTGCAAGAAAACATCAATAGGATGGTGACTGAAGCTCATATCATAAATGATCACCAATTAACGTGTGGAATCTCGACTCACACTTGATTGATATCAAGTCTTGGGTTCAATAAGTAAAGTATATCATTAGAGTGATTGCAAGTACTTACTAAATTTATATCTATCCTAAGGTTAAAAGTACTTGGTATCCCATAAGTAAATAAAAGGGAAGGTCGAGCTTGTTTAATAGACCTATAGCATATATACTGTCAAGTGCTTATTATTAAGGACACTTCTAACAAGTCTACCTTTATGAGTGTGAAGTGGGCTAGCTTCTTGGAGTTAAAGACTTGACTCTTAAAGCACTTACATAGAAAGGATATAAGACATATAGAATCACATTAAATATGTCCTATTGAATATGACATAATCATTAGTACCAAGATATTATGTGTAAGTAATGCACGCTAGTTCATACGTGACTAGATGGTTCAAAAGTGTTCGTCTACCATTATACTTCATGGATTAGTGATACCATAACTTACTAAGTAAAATGTTCAAATCATAAGATACCTTTATATAAAGTATAAGATTTCCAAAATGATAAGAAGTTGGATTTTATTTTGAAAAATGGTGGGGGAATTTTCAAAACGTCGTGTGTTATCTATTGTCTTTAGTGCGCACAAGAGAAACAAACTTCTCATTCTAGAAGCGTCATCGATTGTATGGAGTTGACTATGTATGTGCAAGACAAGTCGGCTAAGTCTCTATTGTATCTCGAAGGAATTTCGCTGAAATCCACTTGCACCTGGTTGTTGATTCCTGCGGTGGCAAAATACACCTTAAGAAAAGTTCGCCTCGGAGCTCTCACCCAACTCACATAATTTGTTTCTTATGTAAAATATCGTTTTACATATCACTACTTCAATCATCAAGTTCTTAGAGCTGTCTTGTTGCTGTTGATATACTAGTTGCTGAACCAATTCTTCATCAATCTATTTGTTGAACTCAGCTTGTTCTTAAACAGATAGATCGTTATTGCTGTCAGCTTATCTCACAGACAAATACTGCTTTGTTGCTGCATTAACACCATCATGGGAGCCGGCCACTTGTTTGCCCATCGGCAGCATGAAAGGCTCGGGAAGATCACTCGACCATCTTAGTCTCTGAAAGAATGCCGTTGAGAGGATTTGAAAGAAATGGAAAGATTGGGATTGAAAAGAAACAAGTTTGAAGGAAGTTTCAATCTTATTGTAAAAATCAAGTATAATTTTTTCATGGACTCCAACCCGAAATTGACACCAATGGTTCCAAACCGCCCCTTAGTAAGGTTTATATATTTTTCTCAACACGTTCAGTCTCACAAACTGCTTGGTGGCTCAACGGTAGGTGGAAAGTTCGACTCCCAAATGATGCATTTGCCTGTGCCTTTCAGAATTTTTTTTGAACCAGTCTGAGATGGTTCCGAAACTGGAATCAGAACCGGTCTCAGGGCGATTCAGTTCCTGTTCCAGCTTTCAGGCAACCTGAAACCAAACATGTCTACAAGTTGAAGATCCTGTTTGGAAGTCTCTTGCTCATGTTCGTCTTGATAGCTCATTTCAGCCAAGACAAACATGAAACAAACACAAATCTAGTTAGACCAGCTGAATGTGAGTCGGTTAATCTTGCAAAATTTTGCACAAGCCATATGAATTCTAGAAAAGAAAAAACAGAATAGGTAAGCTCTGTCTAATAAGCAAAGGCAAGCTCGTCTTGACTTGCTTCATGAACCAATTTTGGTTAGATGCATGAAGAAAAGGATAAGTTCACCTTGGTTGGCTGGTAGGAGTATGAAAAAATTCGCAACTGCAGATTGACCTGTGTTGGCTAAGCTCAAAAGCGAGATGATGGCAAACAAACAATCTCCATCTCATAACTCAATTCTGTGAGCTCGTCAATGAAGTGCGACGGTCCTTAAGCTGTGTGATTCATGAGTCGAGACATCAACAGCCCAAACTCGACCTGCTAAGCTTGTTTTTACTGCATGGGTCAGGCTCCGGCATGCAACTTGCAAGGAGGAGTTCAGTCTTGTCAAGGGTTCTTAACATCTAAAGGTGTATGCTGGAAGATATGGCACAAAGGTGTGGATGTGGCTGTGAGACGGAGTTCGGGACACACGAAAGTCATGGATGCGGCGTTTTAGTAAATATAAGTGTATTTAATTCATACGGTTGGTAATATCCTGTAAAAAACAAAAAGAAGTCGGTTTCCTCGAGCTATTATTCACCAAGAACGTAATAATCGGCCATTGTTCAATAAAGTGAACATGTCATACCATTTATGCAACTTTAGTATAATGTTTAAAATAGTTGGTGTTGAGTCGAGCATGGGAGAAGTATGTGTTATGCGTCGCAGTGTGCGACACGAAAATGGCACACCCTTCCTTGAAGTATCTTTGTGACACAGACCAAAAGAAGACATACGCCAGGAGGTTATCGGCATGTAATACTAGAGCTGGAGTCTCCAAATCTCAGTAGAGGCTCTTGCTTGCTCGTAGGACTAAAATGGGGAATCAAAACCTTCCTCAGTAGAAGCTGTCAGGTTCGCATCAACCACACCTTCCGCGAGGGGAACCGATGAACTTGTGAATCAACGCATTGCTCTCTCGAAGGACCGATGATAAATGGGATGGAACACCCTGCCATACTCGGTCTTCATCTGATTTTTTATCAAATGGACATTTATCTTGCTAAAGGAGCCTAATTCGTTCCTCAATGAGCTTTTAACCCCCTTATTGCACAGAAAAAGAAAAAGACCGAAAGAATATATACATAACTCGTATCAAAGAATAAATTGCTCCAAATATGCAGGTGCATGCAGTTAGATCAAGCGTTCAAAAGCAGCAATAGACTAATATATAACATATATATTTGATTACTTAGAGCATTCAATACAAAAATTAGCATCATTCCCAAGCTAATCAACCATCAAGTTGGCATCGAGGAAAGAGAAACACTTAATTAGGCTCCACGCTCATGTATCCCAACTGGGAATCAATAAAGTCTCTCATGTTGACATTTCTCTTCAATATGTAGAACGATAAAAACTTACAAATGAATGAGAGGAAAAGGTATGACGATAGAAACTGCACATTGCAAAAATGGGTGCACACTGCAGATGCAACAATATAGTCCCTCTGCAGTTTCAGGTCCTGTACATTCCACGTACCATGAAAGCCAGCAGCTTTTTACATGAGTGAGTCGATTGAATGTTTAATATGTTTGAAAGGACGACCAGTCACCGGAAAAGCCCATCATGTACCGATGACACCAGACATCCAAGGGACAACAACTGGTGCTGTTGGGTGTGCGTTTCTGTAGGCTTCTGAATATTTGTCCTTGAAGTTTAATCTTGGCTGATCTGACTGTAATGAGAAATCAACATCATGAAAATAGAAGTGAAGGTTATTATCAAATGGTTCTGGTCCAAAAGGGGTTTCGATATAAAACAGAACTAATGAATTATGAATAGGAAAATATTGGAATGTCATAATTTCAGCAGGTAAGAGTAGAAACCGATTCTTCCACTCGTGAAGCAATTCGTAGATGAAAGATAGTGACTCAAACAAGACTGATGAATAGGAAAATGGTTCACATTTCTCAAGTTGCAAACAGATATTGCATGAATTGAACGACATATTGAACATTTTCTCTGAACAACGGATAAAAGAAAAAAGTTGCCCCAGAGTAGAACATGCAGAGACAATTTAGAACCTGTTTATTGTATAAAAACTAACAAAATTTTCTAGTGTTCTTGGTCATTACAATAGTCATACACTTGAGATGGTCAAGTAAAAACGTTTCATAATCTATAAATTGGAACTAAATAGTTCGACACATAAGTGTAGCCACTCTGCCAAAGTATATGCAACTGAGGTAGGAAGAGCATGAATCTATGTGCAGATAATATTCCTCATTGTAAATTCAGATAAAAGGAGAGTAAAATCAAGGAAAAAGTAAAAATTGAGAGGAAGAGTCAATGGGAAGCTTAGAACCTTGGTCTATGTCGACAAACTTATATGAACAGATGCCAATTTCAAACAAGGACACAGAATATTGATTTGAATCTCATTATAGGTGTTTATAGACAGTTCCTAACAAAATAGCATCCCCTGATTAATGTGAAAGAAAGACAGAGTAGCAACAAATAACTGCTGCTTAGCAAAGTACATGTAAAAAGTAACTCGAGTTTATACTTGAGAGTCAAAAGTAACTTTCTCAGAAATTGGATTAGATAATTGTCATCAACTGTTCCTCCAATGCATATTGACAACCAAATACCATAAAACACAATAAAATAATAACTCACAGGCGTAACAATTTTCATACAGAAAAGCCAGGTGTTACCCTCATGAGATTCAGAAAATGACAACGCTCTCCATGATAACAAACCACACCATAATACAAAAGTTGGAAACATGGAAGAACAATCAAAGATTAGCAAGGTTGTCTAAAGGTAAACTACATGGTAAATGGGCGAACCCAGGACTACCAGCTTGATTGGCAAAAGAGTTTACATCGCAGTCAGGATAGACAGGAATCTTAAAGATATAAAAGATTCGATATGTGGTAATCCTTCCGTAAAATGGAGAAATAGCATCCCTCTCATCACTTCTGAAGTTGTTAGCTAATACTGACAAGAAGGTGCAAATCAAAGTTTAAGCAATTTGACGATTAAGTACAAAGGGCAGATCATTTCACGATCTGGAAATATCCGACATATTTGAAAAGTTACTACACCTGCATCTAACATCTGAAATAACTTTAGACAACATTCACGTTCAAGTTCAAATACTTCGTATTACAGCCAAAACTAATTTAATTTTGTCAATACAACTATCTTCATTCCAGAAATTAACTGTGTAGAGAACAAAAAGAGCCACCTATAATGGATTGGGTGAAGGAAGGCGTTGCAACCTTGATGTCTAAGCAAAGAAGTCTTACCTGCTTAAGCCAGCATTCCTGATGCTTGTGTTCATAAATGTCTGGAGAGTAGCAACCGGCCTCAGAAGGGCAATAAACCCAAATATTGCATTTCATTTCACCTGGCTTGGCTCCTTTAGCCTGATCCAGGCATGCTTGACAACAATCAGCAGCGCTTTCTTTGTGATGAGTGAGGCCCCATCTTACAGCAGCGCCACCATAATCTGTATGGTGCTCAGCATGGCACTGGGGTGGAATTGGCCTACCAGGTATAATTTGCTCCTCTGCATCGAATAGAGAAGGTCATAAGGACAAGTGAGTAATTTGTTTTTGTTATTTTCAGTTTTGTGAATACTTTATCCTTTTCTTATTTCCATTTTGCATCATTAAGAGATTTGTGCAACCCCAGCAAGATTTGAAGTCATGAAGACCAAAGCGAGTTGCATAATCCAGGGTTAACGATTCAAAGCATATAAAATTGACACTCAGCCAAAATCTTTTGACAGCAGCTGGAGTAGCTAAGGAACACAACCCACAAACGCCACAAAAAACTAGAGGATTAAGACAATAGAAAAGCCAAATGTAAATAAAGACCCACATAATATTTACATACCAAGCTCTTGATCCATTTTTAAATTTTCAGCGTTCTCCTTGTTTATTATTTCAAGAGGCATCCAGAGGCCAATGTCTTCCAACAGAACAGTCCAATCAGATTCCAAGGCTCTTGTTAGCATCCCTGGAAACAGAATCATGTTTTGTGTGAGAAATTTGAAATGTTTAATTGGTGGCAGACAAAGGAACAAAGTTAACAACACATATTGCAAAAGGAAATGCATGCAACAACATACATCGCAAAAAAAGTCCATGCCTACTTGAGAGAGTGCGTGTGTGTGCATGTGTGCATGCAGATGTATATTTTAATGCATCTTTCTCAAATTGTACATATATAGTCATATTACACAAAAACTGATCAATGAAATTCGTCAAAAGTTCATTAAGTTACAAAGGTACCAGCTTCTTTAGCCAAGCGAGAAACCTTTGATGAATTTCTTTGTGCTTCAAGTGCCACCTTTTTTATTTCTTCTAGTTTTCCTTTGCGCCAAATGTCAAGAGCTTCTGTGGGCAAATAATGAAGGAACATAGATTAGTGTGGTGCAGGGATGTACATTTGCATGCATGAACCAATCAAACACATATAAACTGTCCATTGTTATGACCAAAATGCACACATTATCTGATGTCTAAATTCTCAACGAGTAAGAAGTTCTCTTCCTACTGTGTGCAGAATGATCTAACCTTACTTGCTAACTGCTTTATGGAAACTCGATCATGTTTATGCAAATTCCTTTCCAGTAGATATATTACCGTCTCTTTATGTTGCCTATGTTCTATGAACTAATGCGTCTTCATTTCTCAGTTAAGAATAATATGCACCATTTATACATAAATTTACCAATTTTACAGTCTATGAGATGATAAGATTCTCACATACAATCACACGATTGGGAAAATGAAAGCATCATCGCAAGAAGGCTTTGGTGCTTCCAATATAAATGGTATAATGAAAAGGAAGCTCGGCCATTGTAACAAGTGTACCAAGCAATTTCATTGAGTACTGTCACCAATATAGCTAGAACAAATTCACACATAAAAGAGGACATTTATTTGATATCTGCCTTTTCTTTTGTGTAAAAGAACACTTCTGTCAATTATCATTTTGTTTCTTGAGAACAACATGAAACTCTGCCCATGTAAGGGATCACCCTTGCATTGCCGGTCTCAAACCCGGATAAAGGAGGAGGGTTGTGTTAGGCTTCCGACAACCAGCGTAAAACTTCGTCGGATTTTATAATATGGATTACAAAAATGATGAGCATTGTTTTGGGACATTCCCGCTTAGCGACGTGCTGCAGAGCCCGAATGCAGTAATAAGTAAGCAAAAGCCACTACATTTTAGCTCAAATGTAGTGAATCAATTGCATAGAGGGTTCCCACATCATGGACGGGTGTGGGTAAAGAAGTTAGTCAAGCTACATTGCCGCCCGAATGTAGTGAATAATTTGCAGAGAGGGTCTCCACATTTTGATTATGGACGGATGCGGGGGGGTAAGGAAGCTAGTCCGAGATAATAAGATTCGTATTGGTTCTTGGAATATGAGAATATTATCCGGTAAGCTAATGAAGGTGGTAGATACTATGATTCAGAGAAAGATTCATATTCTATGTTTACAAGAGATAAAATGGGTTGGAGAAAAAGCAAAAGAGATAGAGGATACATGTTTTAAATTATGGTACTCCAGTAAAGAAAAGGCTTGAAACGGAGTTGGTATTATCATAAATAAAGATTTAAAGGATAGTGTAGTAGACATACAACAATATGGTGACCGAATCATGACGTTAAAATTACTGTTAGGAGCAGAGGTTTTGAATATAGTTTGTGTTTACACACCCCAAGTAGGACTAGAAGATAGTATAAAGACAGCTTTTTGGGAAGAGTTAGATAAGGTGTTTCAAAAGATTCTACAAAAGGAGATGATTTGTTTAAGAGGATACTTAAATGGACATGTCGGTAAAGAGGCATTAGGATATCAAGGTATTCATGGAAACTTTGGTTTTGGGGATATAAATGAGAAAGGTAAGGAGATTTTAAATTTTGCTATGGCATTTGATCTCTTTATAGTCAATACAATCTTCAAAAAACGAGATGAACATTTAATTACTTATAAGAGTGGCTTATCACCAACACAAATTGATTAGGAAAGTGGCGAAAGATGTGTTAGGTGTTTCTAAGGGAGGTGTACCGGAACAAAAAAAAGCTTGGTGGTGGAGTGAAGTAGTGCAAAATAAAATCAAGGCAAAGAGGGCATGTTACAAATTATATTATGCTAAGAAAACTAGTGAAACTTTAGAGGCTTATATAAGAAAGCAAAGAAGGAAGCAAAAAAAGCCGTGAGTGAAGCAAAAGCTAAAATTTGGGAGGATTTATATAAAAAACTCAACTCAAAAGAGGGTGAAAGAGATAGTTTTAGGATAGCTAGGGCTAGAGATAAGAAAACTAAGGATCTTAATTATGTTAGATGCATCAAAGACGAGGATGAAAAAATTCTAGTGGCAAATGATGATATAAGAAATAGATGAAAAAACTATTTTTATAAGCTTTTTAATGAAAATAAAGATGTTAGTATTAGCTTATGAGAGTTAGCTAAATCAGAAAAGTATATAAACCATAATTTCTACCGACGTATTCAAAAGTATGAAGTCAAAGAGGCTCTTAAACATATGAAGGGTGATAAATCGGTAGGACCAGATAATATTCCTATAGAAGTTTGGAAAATACTAGGAGAAATAGGAAAATACTAGGAGAAATAGGAATCACTTGGCTCACAAGACTATTTAATGAAATATGGAAAAACCAAAAGATGCCCGAGGAATGGAGAGCAAGTACACTTATACCCATATATAAGAACAAGGGAGACATTCAAAATTGTGCGAATTATCGAGGTATCAAGTTAATGAGCCATACTATAAAATCGTGGGAAAGAATTATTGAATGTAGGTTAAGACAAGTATCGAGTACAACAGAGAACCAATTTGGATTCATGCCATGCAGATCTACTGTTGAAGTGATTCACCTTTTGAGATGTCTTATAGAACATTTTATAGCAAAAAAGAAAGACCTTCACATGATATTTATTGCTCTAGAAAAACTTATGATAGGATACTGAGAGAGGTTCTTTGGAGAACTTTGGAAAAAAGAGACATGTACGATGGTGCAAAAACATGTGTGAGGACTCATGAAGGAATGATAGACTTCTTTGAAGTTAATATTGGGTTACATCAAGGATCAACTTTAAGTCTATACTTATTTATAATGGTGATTGAGGAGTTAACAAAACATATTCAAGATGAAGTACCTTGGTGTATGTTATTTACAGATGACATTGTGTTAGTGGAGTAGTCTAAGAAAAAAGTTATTAGAAAATTGGAACTATGGAGAGAAACATTAGAAAGCAAAGGCCTATGACTTGGTAGAACAAAGACAAAATATATGGAATGTATATGGAATGTAAGTTTCATAATTTGGTTACTTCACAGGACATTGAAATTAAAATTAACACACATTGCATCCCCAAAAGGAAAGTTTTAAATACCTAGGGTCAACTTTTCAGAATGATGGAAGAATTGATGGAGATGTTACACATAGAATTAATGCTGGTTGGTTAAAATAGAGAGGAACATCATGTATTCTTTGTGATAAGAAGATACTATTAAAGTTAAAAGGTAAACATTATATAACAGCAATTAGGCATGTTTTATGGTTATGAGTGTTGGGCAGTTAATCATCAACATGTACAAAAGATGTCTGTGACAAAAATGAAGATGTTGAGATGGATGAGTGGTCATACAAGAAAAGACCGTATGCATAATGAGGTTATTAGTAATAAATTAGGAGTGACACCAATAGAGGATAAAATGAGAGAATATCGTTTAAGATGGTTTGGACATATAGAAAGAAGATCAAAAGAAGAACCTATAAGAAGGTATGAAAAACTAAATTTGGAAAGTATTAAAAGAGCTAGAGGACGACTACAAAAGTGTTGGAAAGAAACAATAAAGAATGATCTAGCGTATTGTGAGCTAACTGCTAACATGGCACATGATAGGGATATGTGGAAACAAAGAATCTTTGTAGCCGACCCCGTCTAGTATGGGAGAGGCTTAGTTGTTGTTTGTTATTGTTGATGGAAGAATTGATGGCGATGTTACACATAGAATTAATGCTGGTTGGTTAAAATGGAGAAGAGTATGAGGTATTCTTTGTGATAAGAATATACCATTAAAGTTAAAAGGTAAATATTATAAAGCATCAATTAGACCTACCATGTTTTATGGTTATGAGTGTTGGGTAGTTAACCATCAACATGTACCAAGTTAATGAGCCATACTATGAAATTGTGGGAAAGAATTATCGAACGTAGGTTAAGACAAGTATCAAGTACAACAGAGAACCAATTTGGATTCATGCCAGGCAGATCTACTGTTGAAGCGATTCACCTTTTGAGACGTCTTATGGAACATTTTAGAGCAAAAATTAAAAACCTTTACATGATATTTATTGATCTAGAAAAAGCTTATGATAGGGTACTGAGGGAGGTTCTTTGGAGAACTTTGGAAAAAAGAGGTATCCCATTGACATATATTAACCTTATAAGAGACATGTATGATGGTGTAAAAACATGTGTGAGTACTCATGAAGGAATGACAGACTTCTTTGAATTTAATAATGGGTTACATCAAGGATCAACTTTAAGTCCATACTTATTTATAATGGTGATTGATGGGTTAACAAAACATATTCAAGATGAAGTACCTTGGTGTATGTTATTTGCAGATGACATTGTATTAGTGGAGGAGTCTAAGGAAAAAGTTAATAGAAAATTGAAACTATGGAGAGGAACATTAGAAAGCAAAGACCTCTGACTTAGTAGAACAAACACAGAATATACGGAATGTAAGTTTGATCATTTGGTTACCTCATAGGACATAGAAATTAAAATTGGCACACATTGCATCCCCCCAAAGGAAATTTTTAAATACATAGGGTCAATTTTCCAGAGTGATGGAAGAATTGATGGAGATGTTACGCATAGAATTACTGCTGGTTGGTTAAAATGGAGAGGAGCATCTGGTATTCTTTGTGATAAGAAGATACCATTAAAGTTAAAAGGTAAATATTATAGAGCAACAATTAGACTTGCCATGTTTTATGGTTCTGAGTGTTGGGCAGTTAATCATCAGCATGTACAAAAGATGTCGGTGACAGGAATGAAGATGTTGAGAGGGATGGGTGGTCATACTAGAAAAGACCGTATACATAATGAGGTTATTAGAAACAAATTAGGAGTGACACCAATAGAGGATAAAATGAGAGAATATCGTTTAAGATGGTTTGGACATATAGAAAGAAGATCAAAAGAAAAGAAGAACCTGTAAGAAGGTATGAAAAACTAAATTTGGAAAGTATTAAAAGAGCTAGAGGACGACCACAAAAGTGTTGGAAAGAAACAATAAAGAATGATCTAGCTTATTGTGAGTTAACTGCTAACATGGCACACGATAGGGATCTGTGGAAACAAAGAATCCATGTAGCCGACCCCGTCTAGTATGGGAAAAGGCTTAGTTGTTGTTGTTGTTGTAGAACATCATGACAATAGACATACTTAAGAAAGGAAAGAAAAAGTGTTGACAGCCAAAACATGTTCAGGGCACTACTATGCAGAACCGCTGACCTTGAGTTACACATTTTGCTGCAAAAGCACGTACAGTGTTCCCCTTTCTACTGGTTCTTGCAATGAAATAGTAGTGTTTTATTATCAGAAATCCAAAAGTATGCAGGAGTTAGAGAATCTCATATCGGAGATTGCAGCTGCAGAGAAATGTAATGCGAACAGAAAGTTGATTGTATGATGGTAGATCACAAATAGGTTTTTGGTAATGCAGAGAGGACCTGACACTAAGGGGAGAACATAAATTAACCCAAAAATGACAAATCCATGAAGGCTTTTGAAGATAGTCAAGAAGTCTTCCTATAGAATGCCTTTTTGCATGTAACAAAGTTCTGGATTGTAGAGACAGCATATAAAAAAGTATATTTAAGGTTGATGTTTTACGATAGAATCTTGCTACAACTTTTCACCTTGTAACTGTGAAAATACAGGTACTTTTGTGCATTGGATGTAACCATGATTTTATTATCTTAATGTGAAAAATGGTATGCTGTTGTTGTTACTGATGTTTATGCTATTCGTTTTAGCATTATAGGTGTCCTTGACCTTCCACTTTCTATAACCCTTGTTATGTAGCCTAGCTGATAAGGTGTGACATTGTATCATGAAGATTATATCTCTCCAACAACAAACATAATCATCGACATTATTGAGGTGTTATATATATATATATATATATTATATATATATATACATATATATAGAGAGAGAGAGAACCTGTTATAAGTGTTAACATATCCAAATAAATCTCAATCATTCAACTTGTATTGATGGATAGTTGAAATTTAAATTCAAAAAGCAAAATGTGCATGTGAATAAAGTACACCTACAAAAAGTATAACTTTTTAAATTCAAATTTGAACCATTTATTATCCTCCTAGGTGGATGGTTAAAGATTTATTTGGACATGCTAGCACCTAAGTGTGCTAGCATATATTAGACCCTCTCTCTCTCTCTCTCTCTCTATATATATATATATATATATATATATATATATATATATACACACACACACATATATAGCAAGGCTAGAACATAAAAGTGCTTATGGTAATGGTTGTCCCCTTGCATTACATTGGAGTTGCTTTTTGCCTTATGGCTTCACATACAGAAGACTGACTTCCTTCTCGAGTAGGGAAAAGTTTCCACAGGACATGATAGAATAGCTTCGTCAGTGGACACACAGTAGTTTCATTAAAAGGAGGTATCACGCTCCTTTGTGAGAGGAATAACCTGTAAGAGGTTTTTAAAAAATTGAACGCATATGACTAGTAGGTGGAACCGCAATCTGCTTGCAAGTTTGTGACAAGATGCTGATACCATGCAAGTTTTTGCATTTTAGTAACACTAAACTCTTCACATAAGTCAAAGGAAACGGAGAAGGTATGTAAGTCATCATCTTCTCCATATGATTCACAAATAATCACGATATAAACTGTGACGCCCAGCTAACCCTCAGCTCTATCTGATAATTTTCTTCCTTTGGCCAAAACTCTATAAAATAATGTATTCAAATATCGAACATGCATTTACACATCCCATCCACTCAAGATATCAACTGGATGTATGTTCTTGAAATTCGACTCAGTGCATGGTCATTTAGGTGATTCGCCAGGGACCTATCAACTTGTGGATCCAGAAAAGAACATTTTGTGTGTTCAAGAAAACCAATGGTTGACACAAACAACCAGTTCAATGCAAAATCAACCACTACCAAGTAAATGTGTTGCATCCCATAGCAAATAGCAATGGCATTCCTTTACTTGAACAGAGAGCAAAAATCTAGAGTTATGACAGAGAAATCACTATCGAATTAAGAAAAAGGTTTTGAGAAACAACCTCGTTGTTCCGTCACATTGACATTGCTACTGTCTTCTAGGTTATCCCTGTATTCTTTCAATCTCTTAAGAATCTCATCAACAATCTTCTGCTTCAATTGCGGCGGCAAATACGACACAGATTCCTCTTTGTCCTTCTTTATTGCCTTAACCTTATCACCAAGTGTCAAAACACCAACAACGAAAAGGAAGAAATTTGATTCTTCAGATCACACAAATCAACCACGCCCGAAGCACAAAAACGACCATTAACAAAAAAAAAAGAAACGGAAAGAGCAATCACCAATTTCAAGAGCTCAGTGGGCTCGGAAGCCTGTCGAATTCGAATGGATTCTTCCATGATCTTAATCTGATCTTCCGTGTACCCATCTAAAGAATCACCAAAATGGGGGTAAGAAAACGAATGAAAAATGAAGAAGCGAAGAAAGGAATCGAGAATCCTAGAAAGCGGAGGAGAAAACGAAGATTGGTACCACGAAACGTAGATGGGGATAGCTTGTTAGGCATGGAAACAATGTAGAAAGAGGTAAAGAGAGAGTGAATAACGTAAAGGGCAGCAACGAGATTGATGAAACAGATGATCATGGTGGTTCTCTTGTAGGAGCAACTCGACCTTCCTGGATTTCCCCACTCGAAACCCCTTGCCATCTTTTCGCCTTCATCTGGCACCCATTAGCCAGAGAGAGAGAGAGAGAGAGAGAGCGAGAACAGCTGCTGCGCAGTTAATTGCAGAGGAGAAAACAATGTACCCACCGCTCTTCGGTGATTATGGTATGTGGGGATTGATATTACCTCTCTCTGTGTGTGTACTGACGTCTTCCGTGCTTTTAGGGGTTCCGGTTGTAACTATTAATCTGGATGGACAGAATAAAGATGATGATTGGAATATTTCTCTTATGGACATTGATACACTCCCCATTAACGATAACCTGACCAAACCATCTCTCTCTCTTGTTCTTTGGGTGTGGAATTTTAGCTTTGGATTTTTCATTTTTGATGGATATCGATGGTTTCCATATAGTGAGATAAACGATTCATCAAACACTACGCGTCTTCTACAATTATGAAAAGTGGGTCCTATGATGCATCTCGGTAGTTGGATCGTAATTCACGAAAGTGGTCCCTTTATGATGCTGCTGCTGCTCATGCAAAACAGCGTCAGTACTTTTGCTTGTCTCATGGACTTGGTCATCATTCATAAATATAATGGAAATTCATGATCGTGTCTGTATGTTTGTGTTCCGGATCAGATTTAGATCTGAACCATGACCATAAGCTAGTTCAGCAAGTAGATTTAGACTAACAGGAAAAGTGGAATCGATATGGCTGCCATTTTTATCCAAATCTGAGTTGAAACGGATCTTAATCCAAGGAACAATATAGCCCGTTACTACCCTTGATTTTAATAGGTACCATACCAATCTTCTTTATCTTGACACATTTCCACTTTCCTTTGTGTCGTGTCCCTTATGTGGGACTTTTGTACATAAAAATGCATAAGCTTATGGTGGTGTAATCTTTTCTTTTCCTTTGTGAACATTCTTTTGGTGTCAAACTCATGACCCTTAATTAGTGAACGTTGTTTATATGACAGTAATCTTCTAAATGATTTGTCGACTATGGAACTAAACCTTTTCGAAATTTACCTTTATATGTAGTATATAAGCAAATGTCTTTATAACAGTTCTCATAAAGCTAGCTTTGGCCCAACGGTATGACCTTTACACTTGTACTCAAAGAATAAATCATTAAAATATTATTAATAAGATATTATGTAATATTTATATTAATAATATTAAATATGATGCTAATTTAATTTTACCATTATTATGACTTTATAACAGTAATAGTAGGTTACCGGTATTAAGTTAATATGAATCTAATTATATGAAATAATATTCATGTTACTAATATAATGTTAATTAAACTAAATTAATAAAAAAAGTACTATCTAATAATCAATAATAGAATACTTAATTAGCAATATTATCAGATAATATTAACATTATTAAAATATACTTTTGGATTATTAACAATATTAAATAATTTAATATAATGGTATTTAATTAACTAATACTAACATTATTAAACAGAGTAAAATCAATATTATTATAAAAATTAATCTACATCAATATTTTGTACACCATCTAGGCAACTTAGTTGCGATACCATTTTCTTTTTTAGATGAACAGCAGCCACGTCTGGTTTGGAGTAACACACTTACTAGATTCACATTCACAGGAAAACCACAGTCCGTGGTGAAAAAAAATATAGGCACTAAATTGCAAAGAGGAAAAACCATATGGTACTTTTGTGAATTTATTTGACTCATACAAACTTTACATATAGGCACTAAATTGCGAACTTAAATAAACCATGGGCACTAATACTAATAATAAGAATAACGAATTTGGCCACCGAAAAATGGGGCAATAGAAGATCCGCAAAAAGGTACCTTTTTCCAACTTGTCACTCATATTCCTACCAATGCAAATTGTTTGGGAGGACCTCCTCTTTTGTTTTCGTCACTTGTATGCATCAAATGATTTAATCGTTAGTGTCTGACCCATTGAAAATAAAGGAAAATAAAGTAAAGGAATATGACAAAAATAAAGGACAATGACAGACTAATCTCCAAAGGTGTTGCTCCATACACGCCACCTTGAGGAATCGATCCAAGACTAGGCACTTAAGGGTGTATTTGGTACAAGGTTCTAGGTGGGACGGAATTTCGATTTTAGGTATGGCGGTGACAAGCTCATATTCATATCAAACGTGGAACAGTGGATGGGAGTGAAACTAGTTCCACCAAACTGATTTTTAACGAAAAGTATGGCCTCATGTCTGGAGATGAGTCAAAAGATTTGGACCCAAGCTGCAATTATTCCATCTCTCTTTTATCAACACCCTTTCAACCTACAGTTCTCTCTTTTACCATAACAAACCCTTCATCTCTTTCCCTCTCAGTTATCCTTCTAAGTCGTTGTTCTTCCTTCTACTACATGAAATCCTAGATATCTTCCTCTCCTCCTCAATTGTCCTTCCAAGATGTGATTCTTACTTCTACTAAACGAAACCTCCAACTCTAATCACCCTTATTTCTTTCTTGTTTTCCTCATTGTCGAACAACCTAAACAAGTTATCGGGCGAAGCTCTATTCGATGGCTCAAGTTGTTTCCTCGTTCTTCTATTTTTTTCTTTCTCTTACTTCTTTCCTATTTGTTGCATGTTGTTTTTCTTTTGTTCTCTTATTGAGGTTTGTTAGAGGGTGAACTTCAACAAGACAAGCGTAAGGACAAAACCCTCAATCCCAATTATAAGTTTCATATTCAAATCAAACACAAAACTATAGTTTCATAGAACAATGATTATAAGCTCATGTGAGTCTAGGCATAAGCTCCAGTACGAGAGTCCAAGAACTATGAATCAAACAATGGGGCCCAAGACCTTCCAAAGCTTAAGCCTACTATAGTGAGGATTAATAAGGAGGTAATCAGTCCATATTTCCAAGACCCATATCCAACTTTATCTGGATTAAGTATCTAGAATCATACCTAATTATTAATTAGATTTGGATTCAGATTCGAGTACACTGGGTACCTAAGAGACATCGACCATAGGCAATAGTTATGTGGAGAAAATGATAGAGAGCAAAAAAAGATGTTGTGACAAGGCAAGAATGTAGATGCCAATGGACTGGTCCATGAAGATCTTACAATATTAAAAGATTGGGAGAAAGCAAATAAAACCAGTTCCACACAACATGGTATGTCGAGAATGCAAGCTACAAACAACACATGTAAATGCTCGTCTTGTTCAAGGTTAAAATGCGATGTAGATGCTTTTGTCTTCAAGGAACATGGCTTACATGGTTTTATAGCAGTGATTAGGAATGAAAAGGAGCGTTTGTCGGAGCAATATAAGGTCACAATAGAGGAATCATGAGCCCAGATGAAGATGGTCCACTTACTCTAAAAGGACGACAATAAAGCGGTTGAGTGGGGAGCCTTGTAAGGACGACAATAAAGCGTTTATGTGGACAATTAGAATGTCTACCATGGAATAACCAAGAACATATGCCAATCGCTTGAGAATTGATGCCAACTTTCAAGTATAGGAAAGGGAAAGAACCCTATTTTTGTAGTTCCTACGATGCACTTGGGGCTTAATTGCAGGAATCTTAAAAGCCAAGTTGAAGGTATCCTCCTTAACGTGAGTGTAAGTAGTTGGTGGTTACTATCGACCCCAATACTAACGTCAACCATGAAATGCGGGAAGAAGGGTCATCTTTCTAGATTTCATGAGTTACTTTTTTTAAAAAAAAAAACTTTATTTGAAAACTATTTTGCTTTTGAAAAAGTCCTAAGCATCTCCCGAAAGAACATCGAATGACTTTTTAAAAGAAAAGTTTAGAGAGAAAAACTCGAAAGAAGAAGAAAAAGCCAAATATATATACAACAAAACAATATAGAAAAAGTGACGCATAACCTTCTTCCTGAGAGAACCCTCTACGGGTAACCTTGTGCCTCCTCTATATCTCTCTTTTTCTTTTCTTATCTCATCTATAGGCTTTCGACTGCCACTGTAACATCGAAACCTTGAGAAGTAGAAGAACAAAATTGTTGGTGCCATAACTGGTATCAGAGCCTCCTTTGAAGCCTTCGGCTACTCCTTAGTAGGTATATTGATTCTGAAATAAAAAAAGGAGAGAGAAGTGTTAAAACGGTGTCAAAAAATTTTTTCGTAATAAAAAAAAGAAGGAAAAAATAGAAAAGAGGAGGTCATTTCTTTAGTTTATGAGGTTGAGATAAACAACAACTGAAAATCACCCATCGAAAGCTACCTTAGGCAAGTTGCGAACCTTAAACTATACAGACGGCATAAACACCGTTGAGGTCAAACAAGAAGAGTAAAAAGATAAAGCGAAACATAGGCAAGGCCGGTGGGTAATAAACCACTCTTTCAACCTCCTCTCTCTTTTCTCTCTCTCTACAATAGTCCAGGAAGAAGAAGAAGATGAATGCAGGTCAAGCAAGAGGAAGAAGAGAAGGAACAGAGGTCAGAAAAGTAGAAGACGAGGAGGAGTGGAGGCCAGGCCAATGACCTCCCTCTCTCTCTCTGATTCTCTCTTTGTCTCCCTCTATAGAATAAACGAAGAACAAGAAGAAGAGGAGGAGGAACGGAGGCCAGGCCAGAAGCCTCTTGCTCCCTCTCTGTTTTTCTTTCTCTCCCTTCTCTCTCTCCTCTATTTAAACACTTGGGTTTTTGCAAAACCGCTAGCGGCAAAATCGTCGATTTTGCTAAACCACAAGCGTTAAACTGAAATGGTTTTTAGATTAAAATTACTATTTTGCCCCTATACGTAAGCCAAAATTATAAAATACCATGAAACAAAATTATCAAAATGTAAATATTTTCATAACCTTGTATAAGTGAAAAGTCTTTTGTGTCCTCGGATAGTTTATAAAATTACGAAAAGCCAAGATATAGTTTTGTCCCTAGTTAATTTTTGGATTTACAAAACCTGATATTCAGGTGATTTTAAGGAAATGGCCCTCATTGTTTGACATATTATCCGTTATGCCACTTGAGAAAAGTACATGTTTGTCCTTGTACTTTTTGAGAAATACCGTATGCAACCTTTTGATTGTTCTATCCCTGGTTTTAGGATATTTCTAGAAAGGTACCTATGTATTAAAGAAATTACAGTACAATACAACAACAACAACAACTAAGCCTTTTCTCATACTAGATGGGGTCGGCTACATGGATTCTTTGTTTCCACAGATCCCTATCATGTACCATGTTAGCAGTTAACTCCCAATAAGCTAGATCATTCTTTATTGTTTCTTTCCAACACTTCTGTGGTCGTCCTCTACCTCTTTTGATACTTTCCAAATTTAATTTTTCTAACCTTCTTACAGGTTCTTCTTTTGATCTTCTTTCTATATGTCCAAACCATCATAAACGATATTCTCTCATTTTATGCTCTATTGGTGTCACTCCTAATTTATTTCTAATAACCTCATTATGCATACGGTCTTTTCTTGTATGACCACTCATCCATCTTAACATCTTCATTTCTGTCACGAACATCTTTTATACATGTTGATGATTAACTGTCCAACACTCATAACCATAAAACATGGCAAGCCTAATTGCTGTTGTATAATGTTTACCTTTTAACTTTAATAGTATCTTCTTATCACAAAGAATACATGATGTTCCTCTCCATTTTAACCAAGCAGCATTAATTCTATGCGTAACATCTCCATCAATTCTTCCATCACTCGAAAAATTGACCCTAGGTATTTAAAACTTTCCTTTTGGGGAATGCAATGTGTGTTAATTTTAATTTCTATGTCCTCTGAAGTAACCAAATGATCAAACTTACATTCCATATATTCTGTCTTTGTTCTACTTAGTTGGAGGCCTTTGCTTTCTAATGTTTCTCTCCATAGTTCCAATTTTCTATTAACTTTTTCCTTAGACTCCTCCACTAATACAATGTCATCTGCAAATAACATACACCAAGGTACTTCATCTTGAATATATTTTGTTAACTCATCCATCACCATTATAAATAAGTATGAACTTAAAGTTGATCCTTGATGTAACCCAATATTAACTTCAAAGAAGTTTATCGTTCCTTCATGAGTCCTTACACATGTTTTTGCACCATCATACATGTCTCTTATAAGGTTAATATATGTCAATGGGATACCTCTTTTTTCCAAAGTTCTCCAAAGAACCTCCCTCGGTACCTTATCATAAGTTTTTCTAGATCAATAAATATCATGTGAAGGTCTTTCTTTTTTGCTCTAAAATGTTCCATAAGACGTCTCAAAAGGTGAATCGCTTCAATAGTAGATCTGTCTGACATGAATCCAAATTGGTTCTCTGTTGTACTTGATACTTGTCTTAACCTACGTTCGATAATTCTTTCCCATAATTTCATAGTATGACTCATTAACTTGATACCTCGATAATTCGCACAATTTTGAATGTCTCCCTTGTTCTTATATAAGGGTATAAGTGTACTTGCTCTCCATTCCTCGGGCATCTTTTGGTTTTTTCATATTTCATTAAATAGTCTTGTGAGCCAAGTGATTCCTATTTCTCCTAGTATTTTCCAAACTTCTATAGGAATATTATCTCGTCCTACTGATTTACCGTCCTCCATATGTTTAAGAGCCTCTTTGACTTCATTCTTTTGAATACGTCGGTAGAAATTGTGGTTTATATACTTTTCTGACTTGGTAAAATCTCCTAAACTAATACTAACATCTTTATTTTCATTAAAAAGCTTATAAAATAGTTTTTCCATCTATTTCTTATAAGCGAGAAAAAAGATATATTTAAACAGAAAGTACTTGAAGGAGATGCTTGGAATTATGTTGGTAAACCTTGTGATATGTGGAACAATATGGCTATACATATTAGGAAAGTGACGAAAGATGTGTTAGGTGAAACTAAGGGAGGTGTACCAGCACAAAAAGAAGATTGGTGGTGGAGTGAAGTAGTACAAAATAAAATGAAGGTAAAGAGAGCATGTTACAAATTACATTATGCTAAGAAAACTAGTGAAACTTTAGAGACTTATAAGAAAGCAAAGAAGGAAGCGAAAAAGGCCGTGAGTAAAGCAAAAGCTAAAATTTGGGAGGATTTATATAAAAAAACTCAACTCGAAAGAGGGTGAAAGAGATATTTTTAGGATAGCTAGGGCTAGAGATAAGAAAACTAAAGATCTTAATTATGTTAGATGCATCAAGAACGAGGACGAAAAAATTCTAGTGACAAATGATGATATAAGAAATAGATGGAAAAACTATTTTTATAAGCTTTTTAATGAAAATAAAGATGTTAGTATTAGCTTAGGAGAGTTAGCTAAATTAGAAAAGTATATAAACCACAATTTCCACTGACGTATTCAAAAGAGTGAAGTCAAAGAGGCTCTTAAATGTATTAAGGGTGGTAAATCGGTAGGACCAAATAATATTCCTATAGAAGTTTAGAAAATCCTAGGAGAAACAGGAATCACTTGGCTCACAAGAGTATTTAATGAAATATGAAGAAACCAAAAGATGCCCAAGGAATGGAGAGTAAGTATACTTATACCCATATACAAGAACAAGGGAGACATTTAAAATTATGCGAATTATCGAGGTATCAAGTTAATGAGCCATACTATAAAATTGTGGGAAAGAATTATTGAACGTAGGTTAAGACAAGTATCGAGTACAATAGAGAACCAATTTGGATTCATGCCATGCAGATCTACTGTTGAAGCGATTCACCTTTTGAGATGTCTTATGGAATATTTTATAGCAAAAAAGAAAGACCTTCACATGATATTTATTGCTCTAGAAAAAGCTTATGATAGGGTACCGAGAGAGGTTCTTTGGAGAACTTTGGAAAAAAGAGGTATCCCATTGACATACATTAACCTTATAAGAGACATGTACGATGGTGTAAAAACATGTGTGAGGACTCATGAAGGAATGATAGACTTCTTTGAAGTTAATATTGGGTTACATCAAGGATCAACTTTAAGTCTATACTTATTTATAATGGTGATTGAGGAGTTAACAAAACATATTCAAGATGAAGTACCTTGGTGTATGTTATTTACAGATGACATTGTGTTAGTGGAGTAGTCTAAGAAAAAAGTTATTAGAAAATTGGAACTATGGAGAGAAACATTAGAAAGCAAAGGCCTATGACTTGGTAGAACAAAGACAAAATATATGGAATGTAAGTTTCATCATTTGGTTACTTCACAAGACATTGAAATTAAAATTAACACACATTGCATCTCCAAAAGGAAAGTTTTAAATACCTAAGGTCAATTTTTCAAAATGATAGAAGAATTGATGGAGATGTTACACATAGAATTAATGCTGCTTGGTTAAAATGGAGAGGAACATCATGTATTCTTTGTGATAAGAAGATACTATTAAAGTTAAAAGGTAAACATTATACAACAGCAATTAAGCTTGTCATGTTTTATGGTTATGAGTGTTGGACAGTTAATCATCAATATGTATAAAAGATGTTCGTGACAGAAATAAAGATGTTAAGATGGATGAGTGGTCATACAAGAAAAGACCGTATGCATAATGAGGTTATTAGAAATAAATTAGGAGTGACACCAATAGAGCATAAAATGAGAGAATATCGTTTATGATGGTTTGGACATATAGAAAGAAGATCAAAAGAAGAACCTATAAGAAAGTATGAAAAACTAAATTTGGAAAGTATTAAAAGAGCTAGAGGACGACCACAAAAGTGTTGGAAAAAAACAATAAAGAATGATCTAGCGTATTGTGAGCTTACTGCTAACATGGCACATGATAGGGATATGTGGAAACAAAGAATCTTTGTAGCTGACCCCGTCTAGTATGGGAAAAGGCTTAGTTGTTGTTTGTTATTGTTGATGGAAGAATTGATGGAGATGTTACACATAGAATTAATGTTGGTTGGTTAAAATGGAGAAGAGTATGAGGTATTCTTTGTGATAAGAATATACCATTAAAGTTAAAAGGTAAATATTATAGAGCATCAATTAGACCTGCCATGTTTTATGGTTATGAGTGTTGTTAACCATCAACATGTACAAAAGATGTCTCTGACTGAAATGGAGATGTTGAGATGGATGAGTGGTCATACAAGAAAAGACCATATACAAAATGAGGTTATTAGAAACAAATTAGGAGTGACAGTAATAGAGGATAAAATGAGACATATAGAAAGAAGATTAGAAGAAGAACCTAATAAGAACGTATGAAAAGCTAAATTTGGAAAGTATTAAAAAAGGTAGAGGACGACCACAAAAGTGTTGGAAAGAAACAATAAAGAATGATCTGGCTTATTGTGAGTTAACTCCTAACATGACAAATGATAGGGCTACATGGAAACAAAGAATCCATGTAGCCGACCCTGTCTAGTATGGGAAAAGGCTTAGTTGTTGTTGTTGTTAAACAGATACCAGGAAAACTTTTTATACCTGCTCTCAACTTACAACAAGCTTTGCTCCGATCAAGTTGAACTGCAAAGATGGGCACAAAGGCTCTTTTCTCTGAATCCCACAAATCTCATTTTCAACCGGAGCCCATACACGTGGAATCTGAAATTCCAGAAAATACTGCAGCTCCTCTATGGGTGGCTTGTCTAAATATAGTATGGGAAATGAATCAATTAAGACATTGTAATCAGAAAAAAATAAATAACAATATTGGTGCACAAATTGGCAAACAATACCCAATCTTCAGAAGGAAAATAACTACAACATCAGCCTAGTCAACAGGGTCGCATTTCCATTATGAAAACTGTCACAGAAGAGAATTTTAATGGCATATTTTAGAGGATTTCAATGGGGAAACTAGGAAGACAAAGTTAGGAGCATGTGCCATCTACATACCACCACAGGTAGCATTCTAACTCTACTTTTTGAATAACGGTAAGGCCATGATCCAGCATGAGAAGACCCACATAATTGGCATTCCAACTTGAAAGAAGATGGCTTGCCAAATATGCCTCCTAGGGCATGTTGTCACAGGTGTGAGGAGCCATTACGCTTGTAATCTACATCTTGAAAGCTGAAATTGAGAAGTCTCCCAGTTTTGGGATTCAGGTTTCAAAGTTGAGCAAACTCAAGAGTGGTATACAGCCAAGTTGACACGGTTTCATGCTTGAAGTCATTTTCAGAAAAGGTCAACAGTCAATTCATGAAAGGAAAGATGTTAAGAAATTGATGGATCAATAGGTTAAAAAGAGCAATTCAAATCAGTGTTGTCTAACGCGTATCGCATCGCGTAGCGCTGGACTCCACGATATGGGCATATCGTATTATATCGCCCCTATCGCACTTTAATATTAAAATAATACAAAAATTAATTAAAAAGTCAATAAAATTAGTAAAAAAAAAAAGAAAAAGAAAAATAAGAGAAAATAAGGTAATTGCTTTAAATTCATATAATGCAAAATTTAGTACAGATTGAGCATTCAACATTGAACAATTGCATCTAAATTTATATATTTTGAATAAAAAAAATGAAATACATTTACATTTTACAAATTGTAATCAGGATCATCAACTAAATAATCTTCATCTTCTCCTTGTTGGAGATCCTCCTCCTCATCATCAGCAACACCTTCAACTTGGAAATCAAATTCTTCATCTCCTTGATATTGTTGTTGTGCTCCTTCTAAATTAATCCATGCAATGTCTTCTTCAGTTAGGAGGGCATTTTCTTCACTATCTTCTATAACCCAATCTTCTAATATATCAAAATTATCAAAACTTATTGGATCAAATTGGCTTTCTTGTCTATTTACTTTTTTTAATTGCCTACAACAAACAAAGATAAATAATTAGTAAATAATATTAACAATTGAAGTTAAACAATTTATTGAATTGAACATTTAAGTAATAGTAATAAAACATTACCTTTCATAAAGGCGCATGTTACAACGAATAAAAACTAAATCATTTAGTCTTTTATGTTCTAGCCTGTTGCGCTTCTTTGTATGGATGTGTTAAAAAATACCCAAATTTCTTTCACAACCTGTTGCACTACAGGTTTGGCTCAAGACTCTTACTGCAAAATCTCTAAGGTTCGGACAATCAGTTCCAAACCTGTTCCACCAAATATCTGTAGAAAAAGACAAACATTAGAAACATAATCTACAGTAATATAAGATGCAACTTATATATGAAAATAAACAATTTACCTAAACGCATGATAGTGCAGTTGTGAATTGCTATAGGCAAACCCATCAAGTGAAGAGCATTGTCATAAATCTCCATCTCTTGATGTATAACATCTGCTATGCTCTCATCAAGGACTAATATATTAATACAATCAATGATTACTCGATTAACCTCACCGTCCCTTTTGAAGGTTGCTGAGTACCTGAATAATGGGTTTAGATAATAGGTTGTTGTATGAATAGGCTGATGCAATTGTTTATTACATCTATTATCAATTATTTTCCACACGGGCACATAATCTCTCTTTTTTCCATTAAAATTATTTCTGATGACTTCTTTTGCCCTATCCTTTGCTTTATAAAGGTAGCCCATAAATGGTTTCTCCTCGCTGTCAGCCAATCTCAAAACTTCTACTAAAGGATAGGTAATTATCAACAATCTAACACATGCATTCTAAAATGTACTTCTGAAAACTGTCTCTGCAATCTCATTCAACTTTTTATTTCTTCTGTTCTGAGGCAACCTTGCAAATTGTTGCCACTCATCTAAGGAGAACATTCTCTTCAATGCTTGCTTCTGTCTCATAATACTCTCTACAGATAAGAAGTTTGTTGCAAACCGAGTTGCAATTGTTCGAAGAAGCTCTGCACCTTCTGTATATCTCCTCATCATATATAAAAAAATGCATAGTTGTAAATGAATTTTGTAATATCTTAGCAACACTCAATTGCTGCCTTTATTTCATCCATCTCACCAATGTCCTCAAGGATGAAATCTAAACAATGAGCTGCACATGGTGTCGAGTAGAAAGTCCCATAAATATCAACTAACTTCTTCCCAGTTGCTTTGTAATTAGCGGCATTATCTATAATCAATTGGACTACATTCCTTAGCCCAACCTCTTGTATAACCTTATCAAATTCTTCTTGTAGAATATCTGTAGTGTGCCTCTTCTCTGACATATCTAAAGATCTCAAAAATATAAGTCTTTTAGGACAGTATAGAAGAAAGTTTAGCAAGGCCCTTCCTCGCCTATCTGTCCATCCATCTGCCATGATAGTGCAACTTGTCTCCTTCCATGACTCTATCAATGTCGAACAATATTCTTGCACTTCAATGACGGTCTTATCTAAGATATTTCCTTTCAACTTCTAATAGGAGGGTATCTTGTATCTTGGACCGATGTTAGCAATTGCATCTGCCATTGCTTGAAAATGAAAACTATTTGCTGCATTGAATGAAATGCATGCATCATAAAACCATCTGCCCACTACAAGGTCTGCCTGATCATGCAACTGTTCTGAAGTCATAGCAGCACGAATTTCAGGTTGAGCACTAGGTGTAGTAGGAGGAGGAAAAAATGAATGTCTACTAGAAGAAGCTCTTCTTCTACTCCTTCCTAAACTTCCTCTTCTACCACTTCTAAAGTCTTCAGCAACCCTCTTTCTCCTACTAGGTGTTCGTGAACTGCTACTACCAATCTCTGTTTTAGTATATGAAGGTAAACTATCATTGAATCCAAATCCAGTAGTATCATCATCTTCTTCAAACATCTTCAAATCATTCTTTTGTTGTCTCCTTTCCTATATACTCTCTATTATCTGCAGACATTGTCATTTAATACCTTCTAGCAAACTTCTAACTCTGCCTATGCATTGAGCAACTTCTTTCCTAGTCCCTGCTAGATGGTGTTTTAACCGTGAAATTCCACCACTAATCACCCTCTCACAAAATAAATATCTGATCTTTAATCTGGAACCCTCAACTGGTGTACCTCACTGCTATACCGGATCATCAGACTTAGAATTGGAGTCTCTAACAGCCTTCCTGCCATCTCAATTGAGTACTTTAATTCAATAAAAAACCTGAAAATAAAAGCACTTCATAAATCCCCAATCGTCAAATAACACTCAAATAGAGTGTCTCCCACTTTATGAATGCAATAAAAATCATATCCACACACTTAATAACTTTATATTTTGTCATTCAAAAAAAGAAAAATACAAATAAACAAAAAAAAACAACAAATAAAAAGGAAAAAATGAAGAAAAACACTAAAAATATACCTAAATCCGAGATAGGAGGCTTGCACGGATACTGTAGAGCACGGTTTTAGAGCCTTGAACACCGAGGAGGCGAAGAATGTCAAATAGGAGGCTTGGAGAACTCGAAGAGAGAGAGGAAACCCGCGAAAATCACGGGTTTCGGTTCGGCGACGTATCGCCTGTATCGTGCGATATGACTCATATCACACGATACAGTGCGATAATTACCTATTTACGATACACTACGATGTATCGTATCATGAGCCCCCACGATACGATACGTATCGGTACGATACAGATAACACTGATTCAAATTGTTTTATATCATATCTAAGTTGAGCAGGAGATTAGGGGAGTCTTTTGAATTTAAGGCGAGGAGCCTGCCAAATGTTTGTGTTGCCCCTGCCTAAAGAAACTACTTTTCTTTTGCGTGATGATGGAGAGACCATCACAACTTCCAGCACGAGAAGATCCACATACATGGGCTTCCAACTTGAGAAAGGGATACTAGCTAGCCAAATATACCTCCAAGAGTATGTGCGATGTTGTCACAGGTGTGGGGGCCGTCACAATTGTAACCTGCATCTTAGGAGCTAATTTGCAAGTTTTGCAGATTGGGATCTCAAGTTTGAAAAATGAACTCGAGAGAGCTAAAGAGTCACACTTGACACGTTCCTCATACACTCAACAACTTGAGAACAAATCTAATTAGAGAAAACAAGAAAAATCATCTCATTGAAGTAATGAAAGCTATTGTAATTCTAGTTCCAATCTGGTTTTCCTGCTTCCTTCTTTTAGTTTCTCAAGAACCAGATTAGGTTTAAATTTGTCATCTTCACTACATAGAACAATTGCTAATTCTTAAAGGTGACCGGACCTCTAGTATTGATAGCCCTTATTCTCGGTCTCTATGATTTGGCTTTGACTGTCCATTGCAGCCATCTTTCACATGTTCGAAAAGGAACTAGTGCCTCGATAAAAGATTGTAAGAGATGTTGCTACCTTGGATCTGTAGAGACTTATTTATGTGACTGCGGTACCTCACTTTCAAGGGTCCACATTTATGTGAAATTTAATGTCAATGATTTTAAAAGTATTCACCTGACTAAATAGAGTGATTGGCTGCAGGATGTCACAGTAATTTTTAGACGGAGAGGAGATGATGATCTTGTCCAGAGTCATGTCAAGTGGGCAACAACTGTAAATGCTGCACCTGATGTCATCAATATGACCTTCTTACCCACTTCTTCCTTACTTGATGGTGTACCAGGAAGAAAGCACCTTGCACGTGCAATTGATCTTTACCTAGAGTGTAAGAATTTGGATTAAGCTGCTCGTATTGTTTATAAGTATATTCCCTGATCTTTGATTAATGGAAGTTTTACCAATAGTAAAACTTGTTAATACTTGTTTCCATTAACTGGTCAAAGCAACAGCTTCTTTTCTTTGATTGGTCAGTGCTCTTGTCAATTAAACATAAGTAGTTAACCTTGTCAGTACATCAGACCCTTAAAAAGTTGATCAGTATGTTGCTGAAATATACGTCCTGACTTTCTCCACCTTTGCTTTTAGTATTGCAAGGAAAACTACTTTACTTTCGGAAGTTACTGCAATTCTTCTGGAATGCATTCTAGCCTGCAGATATTCAACGATTGGCAATATACATACGTATGAATTGCACATGAAAATTTTAAATTGCACTCTGGAAGACTTTAGGTTGTCAAAGGGCATTCTATTAGTCAAAATGATCAGAGATATGTATGGATCATAGAAATGTGCGATTTGCAAGAAAGCAAAGAGGGCTACTTACCGACTTTTACTTGGATTACCTAGAACTCAAAACGGGAAGGATTATCATTGTCACAGGATAGGATGTTGCTGCTCATAAAGTTGATTTGTTTTTCCAAGAAGCTATTCAATTACATGGGAATCTAAAGAGCATTGTGTCTGATTAGGATGTCAAAGTCCTTAGTCATTTTTGGAAGACCATGTAGAAGAAGCTTGACATGAGACTTCTCTTCAGCACGGCTTGCCACTCATAGACTGATGGGCAAACTGAAGTAGTAACCATACTCTTTCTTCTCTACTTTAAACTATTGTTAATAAAAATTTGAATAATTGGGACAAACTCTTTAGCTTTTGTTGGGTTTGGCTATAACTCGAGTGCGCACAATGCCACCTAACACTCTCTTTGCGGATTATGCGTTTAACCCCACTACACCAATCAACCTCACACCACTCCTAATTAACTGAAAGAGTATGCTTGGATGGGAAGAAGAAAGTTGAGATGCTCAAGAGCCTCCACGAGAAAATAAATCGGCAAATAAAGAAGAGAACCACTAGTTATGCAAAAGCAGCAAACAGGGGGTGAAAACATATTCAATTTACTCCCGACGATCTTGTCTAGATGCATATATGTAAGGAGTGATTTCTCAGCAAAAGAGGGCACATTAGCTCTTTCAAAGATCTAGCAAAAGTGAATAACAATGTATACACGATTGATTTGCCTAGTGAATATAACGTCTCATAAATTGCTTTCAACGTGAGGGAATTGTCACCCTATTTAGAAGATAGTGAATTGCCAGATTTGAGGACAAATCCTCATCAATCCAGGAAAGGTGATATATTGATCGAGTCAAACCAAGTGACATTCATTAAACCAGATTGAGTTGACCCAATTTTGGTCTAATCCATATTTCCTAGAGCATGCACTATTCGGAGTAATCCAGCATTTGTTATAGTTTGAAATTTTTACCTAGTGTGAAGGGACGTTCTAAGTTTAAAGCTTGAAACTTTACTTTAAAGGACAACTTATTGGAATACAGAATTTCAAAGTTTATTTCTGCATCTTTTTCTCTACTCTCATTTTTTTGAGGCTTATAAGAAAGCAAAGAAAGAAGCAAAAAAGGGTGTCAATGAAGAAAAAGCTAAAATTTGAGAGGATTTATATAAAAAACTCAACTCAAAAGAGGGTGAAAGAGATATTTTTAGGATAGCTAGAGCTAAAGATAAAGAAAACTAAAGATCTTAATTATGTTAGATGCATCAAGAACGAGGATGAAAAAATTCTAGTGACAAATGATGATATAAGAAATAGATGAAAAAAACTATTTTTATAAGCTTTTTAATGAAAATAAAGATGTTATTATTAGCTTAGGAGAGTTAGCCAAATTAGAAAAGTATATAAACCACAACTTCTACTGACGTATTCAAAAGAATGAAGTCAAAGAGGCTCTTAAACATATGAAGGGTGGTAAATCGGTAGGACCAGATAATATTCTTATAGAAGTTTAGAAAATACTAGGAGAAAGAGGAATCACTTGGCTCACAAGACTATTTAATGAAATATGGAGAAACCAAAAGATGCCTGAAGAATGGAGAGCGAGTACACTTATACCTATATATAAGAACAAGGGAGATATTAAGAATTGTGCGAATTATAGAGGTATCAAGTTAATGAGTCATACTATAAAATTGTGAGAAAGAATTATCGAACATAGGTTAAGACAAGTATCAAGTACAATAGAGAACCAATTTGGATTCATGCCATTAGGATCTACTGTTGAAGCGATTCACCTTTTGAGACGTCTTATAAAATATTTTAGAGCAAAAAGGAAAGACCTTCACATGATATTTATTTATCTAAAAAAAGCTTACGATAGGGTACCGAGGGAGGTTCTTTAGAGAACCATGGAACAAAGAGGTATCCCATTGACATACGTTAACCTAATAAGAGACATGTATGATGGTGCAAAAACATGTGTGAGGACTCATGAAGGAATGACAGACTTCTTTAAAGTTAATATTGGGTTACATCAAGAATCAACTTAACTTTAAGCCAATACTTATTTATAATGGTGATTGATGAGTTAACAAAACATATTCAAGATGAAGTACCTTGGTGCATGTTATTTGCGGATGACATTATGTTAGTGGAGGAGTCCAAGGAAAAAGTTAATACAAAATTGGAACTATGGAGAGAAACATTAGAAAGTAAAGGCTTCAGACTTAGTAGAATAAAGACAGAATATATGGAATGTAAGTTTGATCATTTGGTTACTTAAAAGGATATAGAAATTAAAATTGGCACACATTGCATCCCCTAAAAGAAAAGTTTTAAATATCTAGGGTCAATTTTTGAGAGTGATGGAAGAATTGATAGAGATGTTATGCATAGAATTAATGTTGGTTGGTTAAAATGGAGAGGAGCATCAAGTATTTTTGTGATAATAAGATACCATTAAAGTTAAAAGATAAATATTATAGAGTACCAATTAGACCTACTATGTTTTATGGTTTGGAGTGTTGGACAGTTAATCAACATATACAAAAGATGTCTGTGACAGAAATGAAGATATTAAGATGGATGAGTGATCATACAAGAAAGGACCGTATACATAATGAGGCTATTATAAATACATTACGTGTGACACAAATATAGGATAAAATGAGAGAATATCTTTAAGGTGGTTTGGACATATAGAAAGAAGATCAAAAGAAGAACCTTTAAGAAGATATGAAAACTAGATTTTGAAAGTATTAAAAGGGGTAGAGGACGACTACAAAAGTGTTAGAAAGAAACAATAAAGAATGATCTAGGTTATTGTGAGTTAACTACTAACATGGCACATGATAGGGCTCCATGGAAACAAAGAATCCATGTAGCCGACCCCGTCTAGTATAGGAAAAGGCTTAGTTATTGTTATTGTTGTTGTTCTCTACTCTCTTTTGTACAAAAGTCTTCTTGCTCCGCATGAGTTAAAGATTCTTCTTTCTTTCCTTTTGTCTTAAGAGCATGGTAAATCAATCCGTCTTTTTGTGTGTGGTGAGTAATTTGTATTGAGTTGATCTCTTATAGATGGCACAATTCTTGAGTGATCGGTACTCGAAAGATCGAATTTAATACCCTTAAAAAAAGGTTAGGATAACACTATTCTTCAAAGAGTGACAAAAACATCATGAAATATATACATCACCCCTCCAAAACTATTTTCTAGATCCGCCATCAGCTATATTGACACACCAAGATGGTCCGATTACAACTCCTCTAATGTTCAAAGAATTACAAGAAGTTACTTGAAAAACTTGGTTAAAGATACAAGAGTATGAAGACAGGATCATTAAAACACAATTGATGGGAAGATTGTTAGGGTGTCTAGAGCAACTTCAAATCTTGAGATAAGATCTACCTATTCTTTAGATGTTCAGACGTACACACCATTCACTTAATATTATTATTTATAATAATAGGAATATGGTTCTTATCAAAGACATGACCAATAAGAAAATCTCTCTTTCCCAAGTATTGCAATTAATCGGTAATTGTGAAGAAGCATGGCTTTCCAAGCTATTATGGCATAATATTAAGGACTCAGTACGTTTGTCTCTAAAATATCATGACCACTTATCGGGTCATAACACATCCTAAAATAACCATAGCCTTTAGACTATATGACAATTGTTCATCAGCGGACACTAACCCAATGTT